>ML785097.1:574092-587843 GCA_009831015.1 Picea engelmannii | reverse complement strand
CAATTCCTTGATTTCCTTCTCTATCTCATCCTTGAACCTCCTAGGATGACGATAGGGGGGGGTGATCATAGGTTTGGCCCCCTCCTCCAACTCAATGGTGTGCTCAAACCCCCTGTTAGGTGGTCTCCCTGGTGGAATTGACTCAAAGACGTGTTGATGTCGTCCCAATAAATTCTTGATCTCTGTATGGTATTGTTGTCGACCTTCCGAATCCTTCTGAGTAGTGATCAAGCATTCTGCGGCATATGCTACCTCCCCATGTCTAAATATCCTCTCCATACTCTTGGCTGAAACTATCCTGGGTGCTCCTGTCGACATGCCTCTTAGAACAACCTTCTTCCCATCCTAATCTCTGAATCCCATTTCCAAGGTTTGGTAGTTGGTAGTGATTTTTCCCAAGGTAATCATCCACTGAACTCCTAACACCACATCTGTGTCTGATAGGTCAACCACATAAAATGTGTCTCTCACTATGTAGTTGCCTAACTTCATCTCTAAGTTTGGAACTCTATCTAGACACTCCACTGTGTGGCCATCTACTACCGCAACATCAAACCCCTCAAACTCCTCTGTCTGAAGTGCCCGTCTCGATACTAGTGAAGCATCGATGAAGTTGTGGGTGGCCCCACCATCTATCAGGGTGATTTCCCGTTGCCCCTGGATAATCCCTCTGATATGGAGGGTATCATATGTGAGAACACTAGAAAGGGTCGCTATGACACCTCCCTTTGTTGGTTTCCTCCTATTAGCCTGTTCTGGTGGTTGTGGGACTACTGGAGGATGGGCTCCTGCCGGTGTCGGTGGTCTACGGGGCGGTTGCTCCTCTGTTGGTGCTGAATCCTCCTCTGAACTAGTGGATCCAATGTCCTGCTCCTCCTCCTCACTGTCCACATTGTCTATTTCTACCTCAATATAATGAATCTCTCCCTTGTCCATGCACTTGTGGCCTGGGACCCAAGGATCTATGTAGCTGAAGAAAATATTTTTCCTCATAAGCTCTCGCCTAGTCTCATCATCCAACTTCTCCTTTCCCTTCCATTCTCTCTGGAATGGATTCCTATCTCGATCCCTCTGGGGAACAAATGGTTTGGAGAAAGTTTTAGTCTTTGGCACTAAGTCTGCCAGATCTTGAGTGCCAAGGATGGAATCCTGCAAAGTGGGAGGCCTGTATGCCTTCACCCATCCTTTCAAAGGCTCTCTGAGTCCTTCTGTGAATATCATGATCATCCTGGGCTCTGATATATCTGTCATTGCCACGGCTACCCACTGAAACTCTATGATGAATGCCACTGAAACTCTATTATGAACGCCTCTGTTGTTCCAGTTTGTCTCAACTAGGCTAGATCCCTGAAGTGTATCTCGGGATCCTTCCTGTCAAACCTGTCCATGAGCCTATCTGTAAAGTCCCTATAGGAGGTGATGCGACTATGACCCAATGTCACCAGTCCATGATACCACCACTCGTGTGCACACCCTCCAAGCGTAAGGTCGCAAAACTAATGGCCTCTGTCTCAGTCATCTGATTGAGCTTGTAATACATGTCTAGCTTCTGTACCCAAGCTCTGGCAGTGTGTTTGGATGATCCGTCGAAAGAAGGGATGGTGAGTTTCCCAACTTTTCGGATGAAATCGAGGTTATGCCCCTGCTGCTGTTGTGGTCGTCCCCTCTGCAGCTCTCTGGGGCGGCTCCTGAGTCTGAGTCCACAGTACTCGACTAAGGTCATGTCCTGATGGAAGTCACGACCCAATGCTATGTACTCCCTCCTATACTCTACAATGTCGTCAGCATGAGTGGGTGGCCTCTGTGGTATTAGTGGCGGTGCTGCTACCGGGGGTTCCCTCTAGAAACTGGGAAACAAGGGTCTGGGAATCCTACTCACAGAGGTGTATGTGTGAGAGGGTGACTGGGGTCTACTGCCTTCTCCCAAGTTCCCCTGTGTTGCATGCAGGACTTGTGTATCTGGGGTGCCCACTCTAGCCAATCTATCAACCACCTATGTCAAGGACTAAGACATGGTCCATTGACTAACTGAGATATCGTTGATAACCTGCATGAAAGCTACCTCTGGATCTATGGGCGCCTTGCCACTGCCCTCTGGTCACTCATATCTATCTCCTAGCATCCTCTCTGCCTCGCGCTCAGCCTCATGCTCTGCCCTTCTCTCTGCTTCTCTATGTGCCTCTTCCTCTTCCTCTGAGCTAAGAGGCAAAGGGGGGAAATCAGGCCTATGCCTTCTTTCTTGATGCCTGTTGTAAGTGACATATTCGTCACCTACATGTTCACATCCCTCTGGGTCTTCTACTGCACTCATTTCCTTGAGTCATAGGCTGGCAGGACTAAAGCTCTAATACCACTGTAATGTTCCTAACTTGGCTAGTCTAGGAAACACTGCTAATGTGTGTGTAGGATCAAAGGTTTACAACATATAAATGATCATACAAATAATAAATGCGACAAAGGACTGCAAATTTTGTATTATGATATCTCTGTGGATTACAAAATGGCCGAATGTGGCTGAATAATTGGAAATACTCGACTAGATCAAGATACAAAGGATCTTAGCCGGAATATAAATAAGCAACTGTGGCTGAATAAAATAACAACACTCGACTAAATCAAAATACAAAAGGATCTTAGCCGGAATACAAATAAGCAACTAAAAGATAATACCCGAAATATGGGAGCACTACGGAATCAATGAAGAATGATGGAAGACCTGGATGATCTTCCCGGTGACTAGGGTGTGTCTTTCAACACCGAAATCAGCCAACTGGTGTCTTCCTCCTGAAATACACTAAACTATCTCTCCTGAGATCCACCTCTTCTCCTCAATGATAAGTCATAATCTGCATAATGATGAATTAGGTCACTTACCCTTCCTTTATATCTTTCCAAAACCTTAAATCATGCTGAAACCCTAATTCGTTGTTGATTTCCAAAACCCTAAATCATGCTAAAACCCTAATTCGATGTTGACTTCCAAAACCCTAAATCACTGTTGAAACTCTAATTCATTGTTGACTTCTATTTTTTAGCTCATAATGACTTAAAAGTGCTTTTAACCCTTTTTAGCTTAATGTCACTTTCTGAATATAACACCTGTGACTGGAGTGACCTATAGTAACCCTATTTACCCCTCTTTGGCCCTGGCTATAGTCTAACAGAGCGGTTTAGACCATTAAGCCTCCTCTTCTGGAGCTCCTATTCGGAAAGGGACATTACATAAGGTCGTGGAAGAATAACAATATATCTTCTCCTCACCTACCGGGGTACCTCTGCACTGTTAGGTCAAGCATCACATCTATCTGACCCCCGATGCACTACTACCCAATGGGTCAGTCTATCATCGCTCTCTGTTAGAGAATGAGGAGATCAAGCGACAGATCCAAGAAACTCTCAACAAGGGGCACATATGTCCAAACTCATCGCCTTGTGGGAGCCCAATCGTGATGGTGCAGAAGAAAGATGGGACCTGGAGACTCTGCATTGATTACCGAGCCCTAAATAAAATCACTGTTAGGAACCGGTACTCGATTCCCTGAATCGACGATATCCTTGATCAACTCAAGGGGGGAAAATACTTTAGTAAGATTGATCTGAAGTAATGCCACCACCAAGTCCCAATAGAGTAGATATATTTATGGAAGACCGCCTTCAAGTTGAAAGAATGTATTTATGAATGATTGGTCATGCCCTTTGGTTTGACAAATGCCCCAACAACTTTCATGAGGATGATGGAAGATACCCTGCGACCTTTCACTAATGATTTTGTAGTGGTGTATCTGAATGAAATCCTCATATACATCAATATGTGGGTGGAACACTTGCAGCATATTCAACAAGTTCTACACACCCTGCAACAACAAAAGCTATATGCCAACTTGGAAAAATGCTCCTTCGGCATGGACAAGGTCTAGTACCTCGGCTACATCGTGGATCAACATGGTGTGCATGTGGATCCAACTAAAATAAAGGTCATCTATGACTGGCTATCACCAACCACACTCACTAAGATTCATATCTTCTTAGACCTTGCCAATTTCTATTGCAGGTTCGTGTTGGGATTCTCCCATATTGCATGGGCCCTCAACTAAGTAACCAAGGGTGGTGGTAAGTAAAACTTTATGTGGGTTATGTCCCAACAACAAGCGTTCGATTATTTGAAGCAGTTTTTGTGCTCAGCACCAGTACTTTCATTACCTGACCTGCAACAACCCTTTGAGATCGAGATAGATTATTCAGACTATGTTGTGGCCGCAGTTCTCACTCATCATGACCACGATGTGGCCTATCATAGTGAGACACTATGAGATGTCATCCATAAGTACCCTACTTACGACAAATAAATGTACTCCATTGTGAAAGCCTTCCATGATTTTTTATTTATGCAGGAACACAATGAAATACATAAATACCCATAAATGCAGAGATGCAGCGGAAATAAAACTTCATTTCATTTACAACAAATGACTGAAATATGATTACAGATAGAATGTAAATAAAATAGCTAGGGCGTTGGTAGCTTATCTCTTAGAAGAGATGTGGCGGTTACTGGTCTTTGATCGTTGTGTTACAATGAGGCTCAAAGGCCTATATATTATTGAGAAATAATGGAAAAACCCTAAACATCCAAAAACCTAACCCTAGGAGATGAAACACCAAAATATGGGCCCCATCGGGGTAAATTGGTACATCAATTTCCCGAGGTCGTAACTTTGGCATACTATCTCCGTTTGATGCACATGATACATCGTTAGAAAGATCTATCCGAGGAATACACTGCTAATAGTGAATATCGATTTTGAAACAAATTAATATTCGTCGGAGCATTTGATGCCAAAAAACGTCATTTAGGGCCTCAAAACAGCTCCGGAAGTTTAGGACCCGAAAAAATGCTAAAAATAGTAAATTGTGCTACAATTAAGGAAACTGAAAAAATGAAAGAAACAATGGTGTGGGTCCAAGTGGAATAGGCAAGTGGCCGCCAATATCCACCTGGATCATTCCACCATTGGAGGCATTACATTATTGGGAAGGAGACAATCATCCACACTGATCATAAGCCATTGTAGTTCATGCAGACCCAAGGAAAATTGAAGAATGATCGCCATAAGAAGTGGTCCACATACTTACAACAAATCCACCTCAACATCAAGTATAAAATAGGAAGTACCAACCAAGTCCGTGTTAGGGACCTAACCTACCTAACCCCTCAAGTGAGTAGAATAATATATTTCCATGTAATAAAGGTCAATATTAATAACGCCTAGCAATAAGGAGGAATAAGTCAAATGTAATAAGACCTAATAGAAGCTTTCGCTTCTAGAAGGATCTTCCTCTAGATTGTTCTTTTGGATTGATAGATTTAGTATAAATAGGAATAGAGGGTATGAGAAGTTTTGTCTTGGATATTATTTTAATAGAGCTCTGCTCTGTTGGAGGTTTCCCCCTCGAAGAGGCAAGTAAACATTTCTATTAGTAATCAAATTTCTCATTCTGGTCTTATTCTGGTATTATTGTGGTATTGTTTTGGTATTATTCTGGTTATATCCTTATTTCTCTACTATTTCTAGCTAAAATATTTGTGTTATGCATACTATTTTATATCTGGAATACTACAAGTGGTATCAAAGCACCTTCCTCGACAAAAATTTGTGGGTTAAATTTTTTCAGGGTAGAGAAGTGTTTCAACATCTTAAAGCTATAGAGATATGTCGTTACGCACATAAACTTGCATTCAGGGAGTCATACACGCATGAAATACAAGAGGTACTTAAGCGCACATTTGTTGGCCACCCTTGTAACCCTTGTTTGTACCCCTTCGAGTGGTAGAGCATCAGACAACAACTGTATAGGGATCAAACTAGATTTCTGGAAGCCCTCAGAAGATAAAGTGATCGGTCGCCTGACTACTATAGTGCCACCAAGAACAACACTCAGAACGATACTCTCTATTACCTGGGTAGTCGGGTAGTATGGATAAGGGGCACGATCTATCCTCCTTAGTTGGTTCCTTGAGAGATTGGGTTGAGTACTATTGTTGGAACCCACACGTATATCAGAGAGCTATAGAACAAGGCAAACCATTGTCTGTAGAAACCCTAAATATCCTATCCCTGGGATAAAAAAAAAAAAGAATAGACAAGATCTATTTTCGTGCAACTATGCCTTCTACATTCTAGTTGCAAAATTACTACACATTTCTTCCTATTAAGCATTTGGGAATTTCGTGACTGCAGTATTCTTCAGGTGGGACTATAACTCCGCAAGAGTATAGTGGTCCCATCGGCACACTGATTTGGGACATATTCCACTGGATTCCCCTTTTCTCCTTGATCATTGTCATACCCTTCATTTTTAATCCTTTTTGTTTCAATGGACCCGACCCCTCCCCAGTTTCCCTATTTTGCCGCCTATTCCATTTTATTTCCTTTATCGCACTGATTGTCGTGGTACCTATCACTTATAAGTTCTTTTTTATGGTCCCACCCACCCATTTTTCCTTCCCCGCACTTCCCCTCTCCAAATGGCCACCACTCGCAACCAAGAACTCCAAGCTTCCATAACTCAATCCCATGCCTCCATCAAACATAGGACATCTGAGATTGGCTCTACCAATTCCTGCATTGCAAAAATAGAGAAAAGAATTTACACCATGGAAGTCAACTTCACAACCCAATTTACCGCCCTTCAGTCTGTTGTCAATCGATTGCTGAACCACCCTATGGGTTCTTCCTCATCAGACCAACCCGATGCTCCTGATTCCTCTCAGTCTCTGCATTTTCAATCCAACTCCTTTCATCGTGAACCTCATCTTCCTCGCGTAGAGGTCAATAAATTTGATGACTTTGATCCTACGGGTTGGGTCACTTAAATGGAGCATTGTTTTTCTTTACATGGTATTACCGACGAATTGGCCAAACTTCGCTATGTTGTCCTCTATCTAGATCCTGAACACTGGAAATGGTGGAAATGGCGTACAAATTCACGTCAGGGGTATATTTCCTGGACCCAGTTTTTTGCAGAGCTCTATGCCCTCTTTGATATCGATACCCACTATCTCGGTCATTTGACCAAGTTGAAACAATTAGGCACAGTGGAAAACTTTATCACTATTTTTGAGCATTTGACCTTTCAAACAAAGGGCATGTTAGATGCATTCTTTCATAAATGCTTTATCAATGGCCTCAAGGATGAAATCCGATCCCAGGTTCTCATGGCACACCCTCAGAATTGGTTGGATGATACTACACGTGCTAAAGAAGCCCAACAAGTTGTTTTTTCCCATCACAAAAAACCCTCTTTTGATCCTCGCCCTCGACCCACTAATCCTAACCCCCATGTCACTCCCCTCAAAGTCAAGAAACTAACTAGGGATGAAATGGTTGAACGACAACTAAAGGGTCTTTGCTATAATTGTGATGAAAAATATTTTTCGGGGAACAAGTGTAATTAACAATTTTTTTTTATCGCCATTTTCGAAGATGTTCCTGAATATGATGTGACAATTCCCCTTGTTGAAGAACCCTCCCTTCCTGATGCTACCCATGAGCTTGCTGACCCACCTGAACTTGACCCCCTTATTTCCTTGCATGCCCTCACTGGCTTCTCTACCCCACAAATCCTCAAGCTCATTGACTGTATTAAGCACAGGAAGGTCATCATCCTTGTTGACAGTGGTAGCACCCACAATTTTACTCATCATCGCATTGCCCAAGAAACCAATTGCTATATTCATGTTGTCAATAATTTTCAAATCATGATAGCCAATGGTGGGTCCATGAAATGTGGTGGGCGTTGTGAAAATTTTCGTCTTTAAATTGGACATTACCACGTGAAATCTCATATGTTTTCCATTGACATGGGTGATTGTGACATTGTGCTAGGTGTTAAATGGTTATGCACTTTGGGTCCCATTATTATGAATTTTAAGGAATTAACCATGCAATTCCAATATGATGGACAAAGTTATCAATTCCAAGATCTCACAGTTGGTTCTCCTGAGATCATTAATTCCCATTGCATGTAAAATCTCCTCAAGAAAGGCCATTCTATTATTATTCCTCAACTCCATTCTATTCAAGTAGTTGAGACACCCTCTATGCATCCTGACCTCCACACTATCCTTTCTACACATCAAGTTGTTTTTTCCACCCCTCAGGGACTTCCTCCTTCTTGTGGTGTTCATGATCATTCTACTCCCCTTGTTCCTAGAAGTCTTCCTCCCAATGTTTTCCCTTATCATCATTCATTTCCCCCAAAGAATGAAATTGAGAAAATAGTGTAGGAATTTCTCTAAGTGGGTGTTATCCGCCCGAGTACGAGCCCTTATTCTTCCCCTGTGGTCATGGTACTTAAGAAATAAGGTACTTGGTGCATGTGTCCTGAATTTCGTGCCCTCAATAAACTCACCATCAAGGACAAGTTTCCCATTCATGTCATTGATGATCTCTTGAATGAGTTGAGTGGTGCCCAGTACTTCACCAAACTTGATCTATGTTCTGGCTACCACCATATATGTATGCAAGAAGCTGGCATACCCAAGACTGCCTTTCGCACTCATGAGGGTTACTATGAGTTTTTGGTCATGCCCTTTGGCACTCATGAGGGTCACCAAAAATTTACCTATCGAACAATAGATCTTTGTGCTATTTAAAGACGTTGAAACAGGTCTCTAGCCTTTGATATATTTTTCTAACATTCAGATGCATGTTGGCTCGGGAAAGATCTCTAGTACAACTTGTAACATTATTTAACCCATGGACACTCGACTTGAAACATGAAGCAAGTATAAAAAGATTATAAATGCAAAATAACAAATACAAGGGACAAACAAGATGAAATATGCAAAAAATATCCTTGTATTAATTATTATCAAAAGAAAGAAAGCAATGCTCACTTGCCTCTTAAGGAGGGGCAACGTTTCATTAAGAAAAGCTTCAAATACAACAATACTCGACAAAAACTTTCCAAAATGCCTCATAGCTCTTTAAATAAATTCTCAATAGAAAAACCCTAACTACTTTTGGTCACATAATTAATGAGTATAAACTACCTAGTGGAGGACCTTATTCGATAAAGAAGACCCTTTTACATTAAATATCTATCTCCTAATTATCTAATGGGCGTTACTCAAGGAAGATGACTAAATACATTAATTAACTAGCTCATAAGTGCCATAAAGTAGAAAGGTTAGTGTAGAACCCTATGGGGGATCTTAATCAAGTGAGGTAAAGGCACTAGTTCATGGTGAAAAGTCAAAGTTAGGATCAATTATCACTAATTGTGAATCAATAAAAAATAATTAAAAAATAATTAAAAGTAATTAAGAGTAATTAATGATCAATTAAGAGTAATTAGAGATCATTTAAAGATAATTATTGGGTAATTAGTGATAATAAGGAGTTAATAAAATATCAATGAGTAATTATAATTTAATTAGGAATACTCAATGATAATTACAGGTCAATTCATCCCCAACCCAATGAAAAATAATTTAGAATGCTTCTATATTTCATATAGTTTGTTAACGATATATCGTTTTTGTAAGTAAGCTTTTTTTTTTTTTTTTTCCACGGGAAAGTTTCTCTATTATATACAACAGTATACAATGTTTTTACATAGCAGCATTACAATATTCATCCCGAAGACTCAGCAAGGCTTGATCACAAGACCTCCTCCCAACACTTGGAGAAAGGTGCACTTGTTGCCGTTTGAGCTTAAGCATGGGCCAACTCCACTTGACATATGAGTTTGTTTATTATAAGAGATTTTGCAACATTTGATGCCAACTATTGTACTTTGGTTTAAGTTTACCTTTTCGATTTACAAGTTAAGTATGTTAAAAAATAAAAACTTTAATCCCAAGCAAGATCTTCAGACACACACAATCAAAAGCTGGATTAGCTTGATGTTTGTGTCTCAAGTATGGTTGAGTATTTTCCTTTTGAATTAAAGATTTATAAAAAAATAGTATTGGTTGGTTCTAAACTTTATTGATTTTGATAGGTTTAATATTATTAGTTAATGAACAAGTTCCACTATAATCATATATTACTTTTTTTTTTCCAGTAAAAAATTAGTTTAATTATATTAATGAAAATATAATTTTTTATATCTTTTTTATATTTTCTAACTAAATCATTATAATTATATATATATATATTTTTTTTTTTCAGTAAAAAATTAGTTCAATTATATTAATAAAAATATAATTTTTTTACATATTTTTTACATCTTCTAATCAAACCACTATAATTATATATTTTCTTTCCAATAAAAAATTAGTTCAATTATATTAATAAAAATATATTTTTTTTATATCTTCTTTATATCTTCTAACCAAACCCACACGTTCTTTCATGACCAAACCCTTTAGGAGTGACTTCCACCTCATGCCATGTTTGACTTACAACTATTACCATCCTCCTCATAGTCTCATGTCCGTGACCTTAAGTTTGGCACTTCCTCACCAACCCAAGTTGGGCTCCACTCCTTATGTTAATCCAAATTGTGGTGTAGGTGTCATAGTCTCATGTCCGTTGACCTTAAGTTTGGCACTTCCTCACCAACCCAAGTTAGAAAACGTTTATTTTATAAAAATCATGTCTAGATTATGTGCATTAACATAAAACTGTGGTGCATAATACTTATTTGAAATATTGACTTTTCATACATTGTATTTAAATTATGGTAAAATTTTGATATGCTTAATTTTGTTTTTAAATAATAAAAAGGAGAACATTTTTATTTAAAAAATAACTTACTCCCATCTGAATATTTGGCATACTTGGCATATGCTTAATTTTGATATGCTTAATTTTGTTTTTAAATTCTTATGATTAAAAGGAGAACATTTTTATTTAAAAAATAACTTACTCCCATCTGAATATTTGGCATACTTGAGTGTTCAGTACACATTAGCACGCCTACACACTACCGATCACCGAAGACGATTACAGACACGTGACAACACATTGACTTTACTCCGAATAAGCATTTTATCACTTAAACGTAATATTATATAGAATTTATATATAAAGAATAACATACAAAATAATATAATAGTTACTGGTTTTATTTCTCCCTTACAACGATATATAGAACATTCATTATAATGAAATTATTATTATATAGTATTGATATTTTATGTTCGTAATATTATATAGAATTTATATATAAAGAATAACATATAAAATAATATAATATAATAGTTACTTGTTTTATTTCTCTCTTACAACGATATATAAAATAATATAATAGTTACTTGTTTTATTTTTCTTTTACAACGATGTATAGAACATTCTTTATAATGAAATGTATAGAATATTCATTATAATGAAATTATTATTGATGATGATGATGATGATTAATGTCCACTAAGACCTAATTGGTCTATCGGACTTTAAGAGGGTAAGTGATTACTTGTGATTTTTTAGAATTTTGTTTCTGTGCTCGAAAAACATTAAGAGAAGCTTTCCAAGATCACCATACTTTTGTTGAGTTAAGAGGTTAGGAAGGTTGGTAGTGTGATCAATATTTTGAAAATGAGATCTAATATGGGTATAGGCTGAACAATCTAAGAGAAAGTGTTTTTCATCTTCAACCTTCTTAGTGACACACTCTTTCATCCCATGGTGTTTTAGGAATTGACCAACGCCCAGTTTCACTATGGAGCTCATGAGAATTTGTTCTTATCTTAACAATGCTTATTTTTTTTCTTTACACGGCAAAACAAATAGATAATTTTGATCTTCTAGATTAGGGTTGATTACATCTTTATAATACCTTAATTTTCTTTTTTCCTCTAACTCTTTATCACACCACACTTTTTCCTTACATTTTGATTTGACGTTTTTTTAATAGTATCTTTATTCTGCAAAATGGTTTCTTCCATGATTCCCCAATAGTTTAGCCAAGATTGGGCGTCTTTATTCCATCCTCGCTTGAGTCGATGGTGGTTATGACTTGATTTGGAAACAATTTTAGGTAGCCTCTTTTCTTCCATATTGTTTAACTTGTTCTTATACATTAGGTATCTAGTCATAACCATGCTCTCAATAGGGGAGAGGCTAGTTTCTACGAGGAGG
The DNA here is from genome assembly GCA_009831015.1 of Picea engelmannii. NCBI lineage: Eukaryota > Viridiplantae > Streptophyta > Pinopsida > Pinales > Pinaceae > Picea > Picea engelmannii. The sequence goes on along the minus strand of ML785097.1, from coordinate 575,754 downwards.
ATGGGATAGGCCATATTTCCTTTAATTTTGAGATTATAAGTTATAAAATTCTTTTGTATTTGCTCTATCTTTCTCTAGGATTCATGAGAGATACTACAGTCCCAGACTTCACATCCATAAAGAATAACAGGTGTAACAAGAGTCTCAAAGATGAGTTTCTTCTTATCCCAACTCCAAAGTTCAGCTGATTTACAATTGTTTTCAAGCCCACAATAATCTTTCCATCCCCTAATAATCATTTTCTCAATGCTATAATTCAAATTAAGCTTGTGGTGAATATCAATTCCAAGATATTTGTATGAATTCACTTCCTCCAAGTTGTTGTTTTCATAAACAAAGGTATCATAAGGGATCTTATTGGATTTAATAATCATGACCTTAGTCTTATCAGTATTAACTGTCATACCCATATTGGAGCAAAAATCCTTGAGGATTCTTAGTTGGTTTTCAAGATCATGGGACTCCTTTCCATAAGAACGATATCATTGGCATAAAGAAGAAGATTTATGACTATACCAGTGAGAGTAGGGCCGACACAAACTGTTTTTTCCAAGAATTCTTCTAATTTATCAATGTATATGCCAAAAAGGGTAGGGGACAAGGGACAACCTTGTGTGACTCCGATATTGCAGTTAATCTCTTTTGACCAACCCTTAGTGTTTTTAAACTTAGAAATAACGTTCTCATACATCCTTATTGCAACAACCCTCAACTCGAGAGACACTTTTATCTCTTCCAACCTATTCCAAAGGTTTTTCCTAGGAACCATGTCAAAAGATTTTCTAAAGTCAACAAAACAACAAAAAAGATTGGTTTTAGTATTGCGGAACTCCTCTGCAGTGATCCCAAAGGTAACAAGATGGTCCACAGTTGAATGATATCTCCTAAACCCGGCCTGGCCTTTAGCTCTTTTACCGTGACTTTCTAGCCAAATGCTAATCTTCTTTTCCAAAATGATTCCATAAAGCTTGGGTAAAATTGGGCTAATCATAATGGTCCTCTAATTAGAGGGAATGTTTTTATCCCCATTTTAAAAAATAAGAACAATGAGGCTTTGCATCCAGGGTTTAGGGAAGCCCTGCTTGACTGCTAAATTGAAGAGCTTGTGTATGTGAGGGACAAGGATTGGCCCTCTGATTTTAAAAATTTCAGCGTGGTAGCCTTCAATGTCCTTAGCTTTCCCATTTGCGAGCCGCTTAACCCCGAACTCTATGTCATCTAATGAAAAAACTTTTTCCTTTGTAGGGACAATAGGAATGGTGTCCATGTCATTAGGGAACTCGTAAAGACTTTTAAGGTAGGAATTCCAGTCCGTTAAGGGAATCCTATTATTTTCTTTAGTATTGCGTTTTAGAATTTGGCTCCAAAACTTCTTAGGATCCAACTTGTATAATTGTGAAAGTTGCTCTTGCCTTTTATTGATATAGTATATTTTTTTCTTTTTAATTAGGGCTTTGTATGTATTGATCTTATCAAGTTTTAAGGGCTCATTAGAAGCATCCCTAATGGTTTTCCTAGCAATTTTACATTCTTTATCATACCAAGGGTTAGTTGTTCTATTATTCTTTTTATGGGACACCTCGAAAGAGAACTTGTTAATGGAAGTGGAAAGGGTAGTTGTAAAATTATGATAGAGTTCTTTAATGTTGTCCTTATAAGTTA
>ML785097.1:526868-554486 GCA_009831015.1 Picea engelmannii | reverse complement strand
CTTACAGGCATTTGTGCCCATGAGGAAGTCAGCTTCTGGATCGACGATATTCAACATGGGCACATGGGTCAGTAGATGTTTCAGGGTTTGAAATCTTTCTTCACATTTCTGTGTCCATAGGAATTTTTTCCCCTTCTTCTGGAGGGCAGTGATTGGACAACCAATCTTGGAGAATCCTTTTATAAATCTCCTATAGTATCATGCTAATTCCATAAAGGATCTGATGTCCGAAACATCCTTTGGGGTAGGCCATTCCATGATAGACCTGATTTTGTCAGGGTCTACCACTACTCCTTCTTCGGAGAGAACATGGCCTAAGTAATGTATTTAATTCTGAAAGAATTCACATTTGCTGAATTTGGCATAGAGTTGATGTTCTCTTAGCACTTGCAGCACAAGTCTAAGATGCTCTTCATGCTCTTTTCTGTTCTTGGAGTAAATTAATATATCGTCAATAAAAACAAGCACAAATTTGTCTAGGAACTTGCTGAGTACATTGTTCATCAAGCACATAAAAGTGGCAGGGGCATTGGTCAACCCAAATGGTACTACCACAAACTCATAGTGGCCATACCTCGTTTGAAAGGAAGTTTTATGGATGTCTTCACCCTTGATTAAGACTTGATGGTATCCCGACCTCAAATAAATATTTGAGAAAATAGATGCACCCCCCAATTGATCGAACATGTCATCGATCATGGGCAAGGGGTACTTGTTCTTTATGGTTAACTTATTGCATTGACTATAATCTATACACAATCTAAGGGTATTGTCCTTCTTTTTCACAAACAAGACTGATGCTCCCCATGGAGACACGCTGGGTCGAATATAGCCTTTATCCATCATTTATTTTAATTGCATCTTGAGTTCAACTAACTCGGGTGTGCGCATCCGGTAGGGTGTCCTAGACACTGGCACCACTCCTGGTGCAAGTTCTATCGAGAATTCTATGTCCCTTCTCGGAGGTAAACTCAGTACCTCTTCCAGAAACACATCTCTGTATTCTCTCAGGATAGGGTGATCGTCAAGGATTGATTTGTCACCTTCGATTGTTTTCAACACTTGTATTGGATATAGGGGACATCCCTTTTGGCAATACTTTCTCATTTGCAAAGCTGATATTTGTCTCACTGAGACATGTTTTTGGATCCCTTGAAGGGTTATCTTTTTCCCTTATTTACTTACACATTCTAAGGTTTTATGGTAACAGTCCAATCTGGCTTTATGGGAGGCTAGCTAGTCCATACTAATCAACAGATCATATGATCCCAGGGGTAATAAGTTAAGGGTTGTTTGGGTGGGAAATCTACCCATCATCAATTGGCAGGCTGGTATAACCTATGCTACCCTTCTTCTGGTGCCAGTGGCTAACTGTACAAACCATGGCTTGGTATGTTTTTGTGGCTATAGTTTACACTTATCAACAAATTTAGGGGCTATATAACTCAAATTTGAACCAGGGTCAATTAAAACAGACACTAGATGGTTGGAAATCATACCTTCTATTTCCACTACTGAAGCTTGGTGGTCGGCTTGGTTATTATCCAAGGGTGCATAAATTTGTGGCACACTCCTAGCCACATAATTGATGGTAGTAGCTTCTTGGATTTTATAAATCCCCCGACTATTCTGTTGTCAGTGTGGGCAGTCTCTCAGGAGATGTTCTTCTCCACAACCCCAACATTTCAAAGGTTCTCTCTTTGGGTTATCAGTCTTCACTGATATGGTTCCAAAAGTTTTATTTCCGCTCAATGAGGGAAAATTCTGCTGGTGCATACTCCGGGCTGGAAAGTTCATTCTTGGGTTCTTCTTGTAGTTCTTAAATCTTGGGGGTTTAATTCCCATTTTCAAAAATCTTGAACTATTCTTTTGTTTCCATCCTTCGCGAGGTTCTGCTCGATGCCCAAACTGTTCATGACAATAGGTTGCCTTTCGAATAGTGTCTTCTAGAGTCTTTGGCTCATCAAATTCAATTCTATTCTGATTTATCCTTAGGTAGTCCACTAATGAAGCATTGCACCTTTTCCTTTTCCGCCTTGATATAGGGTACATACCTCAACAAATCGAGGAATTTGTTGACATATTATTCTATAGTAAGTTTTCCCAGTTTGAATTCATAAAACTCTTTAGTATTTTCGTCGAAATATTTTTCTGACAGATACTTCTTCCGGAAGTATTTCTCAAACCATTCCCAAGACAGGTCCTCTTCGCGAACCCCTTTCATATTCTTAAGGTCTTCCCACCAAATGGAAGCCTTTCCATTCAAGTTGAAAGTGGCCACTCGGGCCTTCATATTTTCTGAAAATTCATGGACTCTGAAATACTTCTTTAGTCCAAGCAACCATGCCTCTGCTTCCTCTCCCTTCTTTATTTCACTGTCTAAGAAGGGTGGTTTGGCCTTTCTGAATTCTTCGAATTTTCGACCTTTGGAAGACTTTTGCTTCTTCTGTTTTCTTTGAGGATAGGAACTGGTTCTGCTACTAGAAGATCCCTTTGAATCGCCAGCTTCCTTCTCAGAGGAATTATCCGATGCTTGTCCTTTATCTTTGGGGTGGACCTTTTTCGAGGTGCTCCTCTCAGTGTGGCCACTGATATGACCATGTTTCTGAGTTTCAGGTTCATGCTGCATTTGTCTTTGTAGATCGGATAAAATCTGTAGTAAAATTGCGTTAATTTCTGTTTTCTTTTCTTGTTCTTTCATCATCCTTTCATTGTCGGCCTTGCAGCTTTGTAATTTGACCATGAGACTCCTCACAGTCTCAGCTAGATTTGGGGGGGTCCCTGCTACCCTCCTTTCGTCAGACTCTTCGTCCCTATTGTGGGAGCCTTCTCCCACTTCATGGTGAGTCACCATACTATGCATTGATATTTTACCATGGTTGATCTTCCGCTTGTGTGCAAAAGGAAAAATGATGGTTGTTAATCAATATTTATATTTATTTACAACCAATACATAATTTATATTTTCACATGCACACACACACAATAGGGGTTTTTCATTCTTAACTTCGTCTTTTGATTAGGAAGGTTAAGACAGGGGGTTACTCTTTTTTTAAGAGTGTTCCGAACATAGCTTCTATGCAACTCGTTCATGAGCCCAAGTAGGCCAAGTGTTGTAACCATGCTCTGATACCAATTTGTAACACACCCACTACAACATAATAAAATTTTCTCTTTTCCTCAAGGGACAGAATCCCCGAAGTCCTACGGGGGCCTAGCGCAGGCTAGTTCTTCCCTGTTCACCTCCCTGTGATCGTGGGTTAGGACCACAGGCCAAACAAACCAGACACCTTTTCATGTTTCGCGACTCAGCGATACAAGTGAGTCCAATCTGAAAGGTAGAATGGCGAGGGGGATTTGGAATGAAACCCTGGCCGTAGATCTGGGTGCGCAGATTCTGGCCATCCAGATCTACCCGCCACTTAATGACAAAGCACTAGCTCCCTTTCTTTAGTCCCTATCTCGATAAGACCACATACCTACCTAAATGCAAGTGCCTTTCACAACTCGCGAGTCGTGAGTCGAAGACCCTCGAATTTTCTTCACCAATCACCAATACCTGAGATCTCAATATGGTATGGCCCCTCCTTATTAGCGCTCTCCACATGTGACCACCGGCCTGGGCTAACTACTAGCCTTGCTTGCAACTTGCAAGTTCGCGAGTTGAAAGGTTGAACCTCTGGGCCCTTATTTTTCAAAACCCCAAGATGCAAAAGTCAGAGAAGGTTTGATTCCTTTCGGGCTTCTCGAAACCCGCAACTTCGCGACTTGAGCTGTTGGGCCTTTGTGCTCTTTTCTTACGAGAACCCAAAGTACGAGAAGTCAACATGATGTTGACTCCCGTTTCAAACGACACGTGTCCACCACCTATCACCACTTCTCCCTGTCTCTGGGCATCTTATCGTTACACCACCTGTCAACCACGTGGGTCCCAACAAGCGGATGTGCCACGTGTTTCACAAGCTCTCGCAACTCGCAATCTCGGGCCTTCTACAGTCGAAATTGATTCCCCTCAACCTCCGAGACCTTGATATGTGATATGGCGAGGAGGTCCTGACTCAATGGTTGCTCCTACTTCTTGCTATTCAGGACTTCGCGACTCCAAGGGTTTGGTCTTCCACCTCCAAACTCACAAACCCCCGATACGTGATGTATCGAGATGTCATATCCCATGACTGTCCTTCCTCTTTGATCAACGGCCTAGATCACATCGCGATCTCGCGACTTGGGACTTCGTGACTCCAAGAGCTTGGTCTTCCACCTCCAAACTCATGAATCCCCAATATGCGATGTATCGAGATGTCAGATCCCACGAATGTCCTTCCTATTTGATCAATGGCCCATATCACATCGTGATCTCGCGAATCGGGACTTCGTGACTCCAAGAGCCTAGTCTTCCACCTCCAAACTCACGAATCCCCGATACGCGATGTATTGAGACATCAGATCCCATGACTATCCTTCCTCTTTGATCAATGATCCAGATCACATCACGATCTCGCGACTCGGGACTTCATGACTCCAAGAGCCTGGTGTTCCACCTCCAAACTCACGAATCCCCGATACATGAAATGGTTATATATCTGCCACCTGTCCTCCAACATGGACGGTCCCAATGTCTTCGAGACTTTTGGGACGTAGTCGAGTTCATTCTCTCGCCTAAGTAAAGGTTAAGATCGACGGCTTATAGAGCTCTGATGGGTCCCTGGGATCTACGGTCCAAGATCCCATCGCTATTTGTGAAGGCTGAAAGGATGATGTGTTAACGCCTACGCTCCTTCTCTAGATCCGTCGGTGTTGATAGGCTTGAGGTATCCTCAAAAGGATTTTGACCGTTCATTTACCAAGCGATAGGGTATTTTCCTTTTATATTTGAATCTTGCTATCCCTTCTAAGCTTGAATCACGAAGTTCAAACTCCTAGAGATTCAAGCTCCCATGACCCCGAGACCTTAGAAAGCTACTCTTTATTGCATAAAGGTTCCAGACCCGGATTGCATGAACCCTCAGAAGGTTCTCGGGCAATTATCCCTAATATTAATCATGTCTCTGGTAAGGTTCAGTACGGTTACAAGGTTTATGGGGTAATTATCGAAAAAGAGTACTCTCAAGGGGCCTTCCCAGAATATTACAAGAAACTAAGCAAATAAGACGATTCTCAGTGGAGCGAACTCATGTCCCAGACTTAATCATTTTTGCAGAAAACAACTATGGAATTTAAGCATACACATGCATCCATTCTATCAAATCAAACGTTAGGTAAACACTTCTATTCAAAACTATTTACAAGCACATAAAACTGAACATGCGATTATGGCATTAACTTCAAATAACACTTATCAGAAATAACACCAGAGGTGATGCAACTGCTGAGAGGGGTGCTCGTTTCCACCCAACCATAGGCTCAACGGCTCCCAACATATTTACCACTAGCCGCCCCCGAGCTGAGGCCACGATGCTGCAAGACTGAGTCTCTGTTTTCCAGTGACCGAGAACGAAGGTTACGCTCCTTCTTCTCCGCTATCAATCACTCTGTATTTTCCAGAGTTCCTCTTCCTTCCCTCACATCTGCTCCCTCTGCGCTTATTCCTCACACATTTCCCTCTTGCGAGGTTGCATGTGGCGCGATTTCCCTCGCGATGTTTAGGCCCGAGGCTCCTATGGATGGACAGTTCACTTCCCCCATCCCTCATTAATTCCTGAGGAGCCATCTACCTACCAACCTGCGAGTAATTTATTTTGGGCCAGTGAGCCACTCTTGGTTCTCCAGGCCAATGAAGTCCAAATACAGTATTGGTTTCGGTGGAAGTTAACGCCACCTTTCCAGGTGCCTTCCACCACCTTTCTTCAGCCATCGTGGTCTCTTTTTTAGCACATCCCCCTCACAACAGTCCTACAATATATATATATATATATTCATAATATTATTCACATTCATTGACCTTTTTCACAAGGTCCATTCACATCACACATTCACATTTTTGAGTTTTCCATAGTTCTTGGCCAGCATAGTTATTTTTACAAACTGGGGGAAACAGGGTGTTACAGCTTCTACCCACCGAGCTATCACTAGAAATATCCTTGCTAGATCGTTGCAGCTATGGCAACATGCCAATCATTCCATCCAAGGATACATCAACATCTTTTTCAAGTTGCGCATCTAGCTGCATATTGGTGACCTAGAAGAGGTATTATTCATCAAATTTAATTATGGTTTATTAATGCATCTTCGTCATGAAGTTGATTTGTTTGAGAGTTCTTCCTTGGAAAAGGCCTTTATTTGGACCTTGGTCATCAAGCGTAAAGTGGCTCCTCGTATCCGCTCACCCCAACCCAGATATGACCCTTCTACTACTATCCCTTATGTTACACCTCAAAATTACCCACTTCACAAGTGTCGCAAGTGTTGTCATTAGTGTCGCATCTTGTTCGCAAGTGTATAAGTGTTGCTGACATCATACTACCTTCTTGCCTATGTCATGCCTCCAACAACATGACAGGGACACTTAGGACACCTCAAAGATTAGTTGTGAAGAGGAGGAATCAGTCTACTAGAAATACAAGTCTCTTGCTATTGGAAGAACCACTAAAAATTGAGTTTCAGAGAGGAACGCTCCCCTATACACTGTCAGGGGGTGCTATAACACTCTGTCCACCCTTTTGGGGGAGCGTTATAACACCAGTGCTTTCTTTCCTTCTCTTGGGGAGCGCTATAATGCTCTGATGCCCCTTTTGGAGGAGCACTACTTATTCTAGGTGAAAATTGGTTATTTGAGAAGAATGAGGGAAATATCCCCTCATTATTTGAAGGCAGTTGGATTCGAATCCTTGGTCAAGCCATGATCTTAGGGTAGATCCATAACTAAAGAAGTAAAATCCTCAACTTACCCCAAATATATCTCAAGTGTTTGGGCCTCTCCAAGCCTATTTAAACATGCCTTCTCATTTTGAAAGGGGGGGAAAAGTATTGTGAAGCATCCAACTTATGATCTCATGAAGAAGATGTCATTTGGAGCATCAGCATTCAGTGTGTGGATTGTTTGAGAAAGGGTTCAAATGAGTAAGGCTTGAAAAAGCTACTACACTCACATCTATGGCTGTAAGCATTCTTCGTTGTTGTTCTCTTTAATACAATATGCTTGGCCTGTTTCTTTCAAATCTATGTTTGATCTCACATGAAATTTATCTGATAGATAGGTCCATTTCAAGCTAATCTCAGTAGAGTAGGAATTTGTTTGTACTTTTGTTTGTCTATAGGGCTTATCGAGGAGTTCAATATTAGAGCTCAACTCGGACCGTGCAGGGACAAACACCGGTAAAAGGTACTTCTTTTCTCCTTCCTCCTCACACATTAGTTTATCTTGATCTAAAAGGAAGTCATTGTCCATGATAAGCATATTCTGTCTTAAGATTTAAGAGTCTATCTCTCAAGAGGAGATCTACCTGTTTGTAGGGAGATTTTCCTACAACAGAAATTGGCGACTCCACTGGGGATCGAATCAAAACTTTCAGTTTTGGTTTTCCTCACAAACCTTGTCTTACCCTTTGTTCTTTTCAGACCTCGTTCACCCCATATGTTTGATTTCATATGCTAATTGACTCCTTACCTCATCACATTCATCTTGATTGCCAAAGTTTGACTGAAATTTTGGGTTTTTTGGACAATTTTGTGAGTTGTGGAAGCCCAACGCTTCCCTACCTTGTTATTAGGGAACCAATGCTCCCTGAATGCCTTAGACAGAGTGTTATAATGCTTTGGTTCCCCTTACACCAGAGCGTCGACCTCTCTTTGCAAAAGACCCTTTCCAAAATTGTCTTTTCTGAAGACTAGTCTTTGTTTTTTCACTTGCTGAGCTTCTTTGTGATTCAATGCTTCTTCCTATTGACCTTTGACATCCCTCCTTATAAGAAATAAGAACTTTTCTGTTCATATTTGGTGGCCTTCTTCTTTATTTTGATTTTTTCTGCTGTTGAGAACTTGGAATCAATCCACTGCTTTCTTCTCTCTTATTTGACTAAGCGGGAACTCTGGTGAAGGGCATCATAAATCTGTGAATCATCTCATTTGTTTTTTTGAGGTCATTATTCTTAAACATCTCTCTTTTGTGTGAATTGTTTGATTTTATTTGTTATATTTTTTTTTCTTTTGCTTCTTGTTTCAATCATAGCAAGAGGGTGTGTTGTTTGTGTGAAATTTGCTTATGCTTGTCCGAATCTCCTTGATCTGAAAGGGTAGTTGGCAGGATAATTTTTTGCATTGAATTAAACTTCATTCACATACAAATGACAAAAATACATCTTAGTGATTGGTTTGCATATTAGAAGGCGTTTCTAACATGTTTTAGCATTGCATTGGATTCGATTGAGAACCAATTGATTGAGGACATTCCATATTAGTGTTTGATAGTGAAAACAACTCTTTCTCTTTCTCTTAAATAGGCGTTCATTGAAAAGAAATGATTGCTTATCATCTTTCATGCATTTTTTGGGAATTTGAGTCATCATTCCATCAGTTTCACTTTCATACACCCTTTGAGTAAAGAACAGCTGTAAAACGAACGCTAATTAAAAATTATCTAGAACACTTTTGTTTTTAGGATCTTCCACCAACAGTAGACTAGGGTTGGCACTTTGGATTAGGCTATGAGTACAAATCTCCAAAATTTTCAAAACAAACATTAGCATCCTGAGCTAGGGAGAGTCAAATCCAATTGTTGCATCGGTTTTTTGGGATCCCCCTCTCACATAGGGGTTACGCACAAGGTTGCATTCGGGTGAATTACAGATATTATCCCTCCGTGGTTCAACTGTTTGTAGTGGTCGGATCGTATATTGGGGGTCACTTGGAGTTATACCCATGATTATATGTGGGAGCCTCTCGGGTTGATTTCGGACTTGTTATCCTACCCATACGTTTCAGATCATACTTTCAACTATACCCGCCCAGGGACTCACTGCGAATTGGTGTCTTTAGTTTCCATAATATTTAGGTACTTACACAAGGTGATGATGAAGGGAAGTCTCATTGTACCTGAAATAGACATTGGTCAAACTCGCTTGGGTTCCTTGGAGGGTAAATCCACAATTACTGCGTGGAAGCTTGCACCAAGGTGAAAGTCCATTAAGAAGGTCACCATTGTAACTATTCCACCATATCCTAGCCCCTTCTCGACTTGATCAAATGACGTTGGATTTCATCACCAACTAGTACGATCATCGAAAGAAGTTTTGTTTGCTTGGTTGATTAGCATATGCTGTTTCTTTTTGTTAGTTGGCCCTAGTTTTTCAGTGTGTTCTGTTATTCTCCATAATTGAGCATGTAGATGATAAAGGTCTTCGTCGATCACGTAGGATGCAAGGGATTCCTCTAAAAGGCTATCAACCCTTACCTCCTAACCCTCCAGAAGACAACTACCGTAGAGAGGTAGAAAATCAATTCGATGCTGGAAGTGTTATTGCTCCTCCGTTAGATAACTCAGAAGGTGCTTTGGTTAGGGTTGACAATCCCACTACATCTATGTCGGTAACCCCTCTCGAACCACTTTTTGTTCATCTAGACTCCCTTGGGAACATCATAGACGAAGAGGTCCTACGATTACCAGAGAGGACTTTTACCGAGACATATATGGGATCCACAGAACCAATGTTTGGTGATGAGTATAGGACTCTTGTTCGTCCTGGCACCACAGTAGATACCAATCCCACACATGCTCATTCTGTATGGAGGACTTCATTGGGACACGATCTCTATAAACATTTATAATCCTTTCGACAACCCTTTCATCCTCATGACCCTCCTAGTGAAATAGGACCATCTGGTCAAACCATGAATCACCCAGTCAATTAGGTTATTAACCCTACTATTACACCATCACAAGTCCATCCTAATACTAGACTCATCACCTCTAATCATATCCAAGGCACTTCAATCTCTACCCCCATTTCTACAAGCTTTTACTCTACAACTCCACATGTTCCACACGGTCTTGTTGGGACATTTCTTTAGCCAAGAATGCAGACCCCTACTATCCCAACACAACCGATTGGAGGGAAACCACCATATAATGAACCTTTCCTTCCTGGAGGACTACATTTCCATGGTGGGCCTACCCCTCCTGGGGGACAACCCCCTTTTCATGCTCCTCCTGGAGGGAAACCTCCGTTTTCCAGTCATTCCCCGATCGTTAATCCACCACTGGCAGGGGGGGAATCTTCATTTGCTAGAAAACCTTCACAATCCTGGGGGGTATCCTTAGGAGGCATTTTCATTCAACCCCATGTTGGGGGGCACTCATCTCATAATCCACTAGGAGGGGTATCAAATCATGTTCCTTTCGGAACATCTTACGAACAATCTTATCCGGGTGGCATCCCAAAAACCACCTGGAGTTCTCTGGGACCACAGTCTTATCCTCCTCATGGGTCTAATGTGTATCTGCCTCCATGATATACTCCTTACCATTCTCAAGGGAAAAATATTTATCCTCCTCATGGAAAAATAAATCACCCGACCTATAATGCTCAGACCTCATCGGGTTATGCAAATGTTTCTCATCCACCATCGAATCTTGCTTATCCTAGCCATCAACAACTGTATATAGGAGGACCTACTGGTTACAACTATCCACCTAACCCAGTTTATGGTACTACTGGTGTTCCTATTGCACACCAGTATCATCTACAAATCAACCGACAACTACCTTTCCTTGCGACTCTGGGTCTCCCAGACTTGTCTCGGTTAACTAATGATCCTATTTTTCATTCACTGTTTTGGCCAGTCATTCTAGCTAAACTTCCTTCTGATATTTTGAAATTTGACGGAAAATCTGGAGAAGATCCAAACAACCATGTGATGCCTTTCCATTTGTGGTGTTCATCAAACTCCCTCATGGATGATTCTGTACGTTTGCGTCTTTTCCAGCGAACACTTACCGGCTCGACAACAAAGTGGTATATTGAACTACCACATGCTTCTTTTCATGTTTTCAATTCCCTTGCCATGTCTTTCCTCATGCACTTTCAATTGCCTATTCAATATGAGACGGGTACTGAACTCTTGACCTTCCTTCATCAAACTAACTCCGTGCATATCTCTGACCATATTCATGAGTGGAGACGATGATGAAGGATGATCAAGGCAATCATTCCTGACATATTATTGGCGGAATGGTTTACTAAATCACTTTTACCCCCGATTGCTCACGATGTCGCTATGGGTGGCGCGGTCATAGACGGACAAGCCATTTCTCAGGATCAGTATTTAGATTTGGTTTATTCCCAATCTGGTACTTTGTATGATTTTCTTCAGAATGATGCTCAAGCTAATACCGATCCATCTAAGCCATCATCCTCATCTCATGCAGATGGTGTTATCGGTTTCTTCAAAACTCAATATTTTTCCCAATCGACCACACTCTCCTCTACCTCCCTCCAAAATCAGATCTTTGAGGTGAATGCAGTTCAATCTGCCCCTTCACAACAATCTGAAGGTAAGAAGAAGACAAAGAATAAATCAAAAAATAACAATGAACAACCAAAAAATCAAACACCTGCTACCGAAAAGAAAACACAATGGAAACTAAAATTCCCATGTATTATTTGTGGTGACGATCACTACACTTGAGATTGTCCACTTCACAATGAAGTGGCCAAAATTTTCCAAGGAAAGTCACAACCTGTTGTGCTTACTCAGCCTTTTCCACAGCAGCAATCCATGGTTGCTGAACCCCCTCTCCTGGGGGCAATTCTAGCCATCCTAATGATGAGGCCTTGTCGAGTGCACATATTTATGTGTTTAATTGGATTGATTTGACCACTCACTCTAAGACATACAACACACCAAGTAACCTTCATAAAGGAAAATACATTAACGGTACTGGTACTTTACCGGATCCATCATCATCCTCCGTTAGTCTTCCATCGGTTAATCCTCCGCCTGGACCACTTCAGATTGAGAAACCCACGTTCGACTCTATCTTACACCCTCCTAAGAGCATTATCCACAAAGCTACCTTTAATCCTAGTTCACGTGCCACACAGAACTACAACATTGTTGAAGATTTGGCTCAAGCACTGTGTGCTATGTTTGCATTAGAAGTTCTACAACACTGCCCCAATCAATGTAGAATGCTCTTGGACGCTATTGGCATTGTTGATCCTGAGTCGTCCAACCGTATCGTGTTTAACCTGGAAAATTATGTGTCTTGACTCTCTCACCAACTTTCTTTTCAAGTTGATGTTGTTGTTCATAATCAACAAATCCATCGAACTATTCTGGATGAGGTAGCCTCAACTTGTGTCATGTCTTTAGCATGTTGGAAAGGTTTAAAATCACCCGCACTTAACAAATCCCCAACGATGTTACGTGCCTTCTATGGGTGAAGTTTTCATCCCCATGGGATTTTATAGTCCCTGCCCATCCAATTGGGTGGCAAAACTGTTACTGTTGATGTCGAGGTAGTCGATGATCCCCTCGATTACAACTTGTTACTTGGAAGAAGTTGGTTTTATGCTATGACTGTCATTGCCTCGTCAGTTTTTCGATGTCTCCAATTTCCTCATCAGAGCAAAATTGTCACTGTTGATCAGTTGGATTTCGACACAATCGATGATCGTGCTCCTGCTACCAACAATATTCCTTTCTTGGGAGACCACAAGATCACATATGAAAGTGTTGGTGTTGGCTTACTAAAAGATTCTAGCCTCATGGGTACCTTCCCTACACCACTTTCACTGACTACACATCATATTGCCACCATCGATATGATTTCGACCGCGGCTTATCAATCTTTGGAATGATCTAACCCTTGGATTGTATCTTGTCTGTTGGAATTCGATGCACTAGGTGACACCGTGCCACTTAGTCCAGCCGAAACATCATACGTTTCTATCCAATCTACTTCTCCCTTGTCGGATGACCAAAATCTATTGGCACCTGACGTTTCCTTGATGCAATCAAAATTGAGTTCCTTGTCGTCTGTGATCGACTGCATTTCCCCAATTTTTCCTTTTAATGAATCTATTTCGGACATGCTTCGCATTGACAAGTTACCTCAGGATAATAACCATCACCGATCCTCTTTTCTTCCCCCTCATGAAGACATTTGGGATGATATACACGCTATCTCCCCTCCCGATGTTGATTTTCCATCATCTCCCATGATTTCAACTTCCGATGATTTGGATCCAGTAGTGGACATGGTGATTTCTTCGGTCAGGTTATTGGAGCCTGATCTCCTTACTCCTATCACGACCCTCGACATGTGTTCCTTCCTGAGTGATTATCTTCCATCCAATGAAGATCTCCTGTAGGCCATGATCGAGTTTTGTCCCTTGACATTGCATCCTTCTAGAGAATTATCCTCTTGGAAGCCATGATATCACGAGCATAGTTTATCTTCTCTATGGCAAGCTCGTTAAAAAATGAAGCAGAGGCTTTGAGCATAGTTCTTTTCCCATGTCAATCTCATTAAAAAATGAAACAATCACCTCTCTTGAACCTTCTTTTCATCCACCCTTTGCCTTTTTCTCATCTCGTAGAGAAATTGGTGACAATCTCAAAGTCGATGAATGAATTGAAGCTTGGAGGGCATGTCTCCAGCCTTTGATGATCATTCTGGAGTTAAGCCACTAGATTTTCAAGCTGGGGGCATACTGAGCTTAGTCTTTGTTCTTTCTCGTGCTTGTAAATACATGAGAATGCAAATTTTCAAGCTAGGGGCATACCGAGCTTAATATTTGTTATTTCTCGTGCTTGCAAATACATGAGAATGCATTCGGGTAAACTTTTATCTCTTTTTCGGACTTGTATGGATACACGAAAAAGGAACCCCCTGGAGTCTCCTTTAAGCTCTTTTCAGACTCTCTAAACATGAAAAGATTGACGAGTGATCTTGCTTCCTTTCCCACTCATTAAAAGGCTTGAAAGGGCGTCTTTCGAGTGATAATTTATCTCTTTTTCGGCCTCGCGAGACTAACATTACGAAAAAGGACAACATTGGAGTCACCTTTAAGTTCTTTTCAGACTCTCTAAACATGAAAAGATTGCTGAGCGACCTTGTTCTATTCACGCTCGTTAATGTATTTGAAGCAAACATCTGTTGAGCAATAGTTTATCTCTTTTTTGGTCTCATTAGACTACTTTACTAAAAAGGAACTGAGAGAGTTCTCTTTTAAGTGTTTTTCCAGACTCTATAATCATGAAAAACCTTCGAGTTTACCTTCTCTAGACTCGTTAAACCATCATACATTGAAGGGCCCATATGGGATCGAACCCTTATTTCTTCCAGTTTGTTAAACAAAGGAAGAGGAACTTACCAAAGGTGAGTTATATTGAGCATGTGTTACCCTCCTTGAGCTCGTTAAATTAAAAATACGTACTCGTCTATCTGGATGGGGGAAAAATTGAAGGAAGCAAGCCAAGCAATTTTTGAGAACATTACCAGTAACTCTTAGAGTCACCCTTGAACACGACACTTTGTCTTTGTGCACATCTTAATCCACTAAATCTCTTCACTGAACCAATCCTTTGATTTTTTCTTACTCCTTTGGGTCACTCGACAAAAGTCACAGTATCCACTGCATCATCATGTTTTGGTCCATGTCATGTTTATGATGTTGTGCCTCAGTGTTCAAGGGAAGTACCCACCTCAAGAGTCAACCATCACAAATATCTTGTCTCAATACCCGTGTCAGTCCATGTTCATTTGATCTACCAATTACATCTCTATGTCTGTTTCATGTCATTGATGGGGGATACATCAAGGCCCTCCTTCGATGAGTCTATTCCTATCGAATTCAACACATTATCTAGGAACTAGACTTAGAAACCAGTTAATACTTTGGGACCTGCATGCCTCAATGGCAGGCCTCCTCACGTTCAACAGTGGGTTTATATCATTAACCTCTGATCGAATGATTCCACGGATGTTCGACTTCAGCTCATCCATTTACATTCGTTGGAATGTACTAGAAGTACCTTGGGAATCATTGACATCAATGGTGATCTCCCTCATGCTTGTTAACGGTTTACATCATTGACTGGTAATCAAGTGGTTTCTGCCATGTTCGACATCAGGACATCTATTCACATGGTTAGATTTTTACTACATCAGGATCGGTAAGAAGACCCTAGCTTGAGTGATCACTCTGATATGTACTTTGCCCAGGTTGCGATGGAGTTTCTCTTGAACAATGACACATATACTGTCACATAGATCCACTTTGTATTGGTCGTGGCTATGTCTTGTCATCTTGTAGATCTACTATGTATTCTTCATGGCTACAATCAGTTCAGGTCATGGGAGTATAGATCCACAGTGTATCTTCAGTGGCTATACCATTTTGTCAATATAATTATGGATACACAGTGTATTTTATGGCGGCCATATCTTGCAAGTCTCTATCACTCAAGCATAGTTATGCTTGCCTTGGGTTTGAAGCATGTCTTAACATTTGTTTGATGGTTGTGTGCAGCTTCTGTCAAGTTCTTTGAGCCCGGACCCTTGCTTGAAAGTCTGTAAAGTATTTCAGTTATCAATTCTCATCTTCTAACTTCACACTTTGGGGGGCAATCTGTTACACCTCAAAATTACTCACTTCGCAAGTGTCATCATTAGTCTCAAAAGTGTCGCATCTTGACTGCAAGTGTATAAGTGTTACTAACATCATATTTCCTTCTTTCCTATTTCATGCCTCCAATAACATGACAGGGACACTTAGGAAACCTCAAAGATTAGTTGTGAAGAGGAGGAATCAGTCTACTAGAAATACAAGTCTCTTGCTATTGGAAGAACCACTAAAAATTGAGTTTTAGAGAGGAGCGCTCCCCTATACATTGTTAGGGGATGCTATAACACTCTGTCCACCCTTTTGGGGGAGCGTTATAACACCAACGCTTGCTTTCCTTCTCTTGGGGAGTGATATAACGCTTTGATTCCCCTTTTGGAGGAGAGATACCTATTCTAGGTGAAAATTGGTTTGTTGAGAAGAATGAGGGAAAGATCCCCTCATTATCTGAAGGCAGTTGGACTAGAATCCTTGGTCAATCCATGATCTTAGGGAAGATCCATAACTAAAGGAGGAAAATCCTCAACTTACCCCAAATATATCTCAAGTGGTTGGGCCTCTCCAAGCCTATTTAAATAGGCCTTCTCTTGGTGAAAGGGGGGGAGGGGAAGTATTGTGAAGCATCCAACTTATGATCTCATGAAGAAGATGTCGTTTGGAGCATCATCATTCAATGTGTGGACTGTTTGAGAAAGGGTTCAGATGAGGAAGGCTTGATGAAGCTGCTACACTAACATCTATGGATGTAAGCATTCTTCGTTGTTGTTCTCTTTAATACAATATGCTTGGCCTGTTTCTTTCAAATCTGTGTTTGATCTCACATGAATTTGTCTATGATAGATAGGTCTATTTCGAGCTAATCTCAGTAGAGTAGGAAGTTGTTTGTACTTTTTTTTGTCTACAAGGCTTACCGAGGAGTTCAAGATTGGAGCTCAACTCAGACCGTGCAGGGACAAACACCGGTAAAAGGTACTTCTTTTCTCCTTCCTCCTCACACATTAGTTTATATTGATCTAAAAGGAAATCAATGTCCATGATAAGCATTTTCTGTCTTAAGAGTTAAGAGTATAGCTCTCAAGAGGAGATCTACCTGTCCGCAGGGAGATTTTCCTACAACACCTTATCAGGTTACCCCTACCGCCACCTCCACACCTTGAATAATACCCTGGTGTACCTTCCACAAGACCAACTCACATGCTTCTACCGGTTGTTGGGCACTTCAAAACCTTCGCCCCAACAAAACTCTTTTTGTAGAGGTTGATCAATTCGATTCCCCTGACCCTCCTGAAGTCGTTTCTCTCGAAAATTCTATAGAATTTGACCCATATCTAATTCTCATGACTACCAATGAACACAACACCTCTTTTGTACCCCTGTTTACCCACAATTGTCAAATTAAGCATGAATTGTCTACTCTCATCCTAGACAATGGAAGCCAAAACAACCTCATTGCCGAGGACTTGGTCCAACACCTACAACTCCCAAATACTCCATAGCTTGAACCATATCAACTCAGATGGGTACAAAAGTAAGTCTTGTGACTCATTGTCTCCCGATGACCTTCACTATTGGCCCTTTTTGGGATACTGTGGTGTGTGATGTTTATCCTTTAGATTGTGTTGACCTGTTACTTGGAATCCCCTACCAACAGGCCATAAATGATTTTTGTCATGCCAAACTCCATAAATACCACCTACAACATGAGGGACGAACCTATGTACTTACCTCCTCTACTCCTCACTTTACACAACCTATGATTGGATAGGAAGCCATTAAGCGAGTAGCTTTTAACAAATATGTTTCCTTATGTTTGGTTCACCCCATTAAACCATACCATCCGACCTACCCAACTCCTTTGGACATGGCTCTCCTGCTCCTAGAAGTTGTCATTGCCTTCCCCCAAACCATGATACTTCCCCCGTCTTGCTCTATTGAGCACACCATTGATATCCTTTCAGAAGCCTCTTTTCCCAATGCCCCCTAATACTATATCGCTCCCCAAGAGGCTGATGTGATAACATTCCAACCTGACCAACTTATAAATTCATGTCGTACCCACCTTCATCTTTTCCTTGTGCGTCTCCAACATTTCTTATGGAAAAGTAGTTTTATGTTCCAGTAGTCTCTACCAGCAAGTTATGTACTCCAACACAAGTGTCAACATATTATAACACTTTCCCTAGCAATTCCTCTTTTTTCCAAATAGATTATTGAGAAAGCTTCAGGAAAATGAAATTCTTACAAATGAATTATAGTGGGGGAAAACCATCTGCAGAGGCATCCCTTCTTAGTTGGATTAGTTAAGCAAGCAGGAGGTATTGGCCACACCCGTTGTCCTTCTAGGGAGTTTGTATTTAAAGGAAGTGTTGAGGTAGATAATGAATCTTTGGTTGATTAGTACCGAGTGGATGATTATGCGGTCAAGATGTCCCTTACTCTCACTCTTTTAGGGTCTACACATAAACAACAAGAACACCACTCAATTCAATGTTCTATATTTAGGTAGTCGCTACATTACTAGCTACACTAGAGCATGCAAAACAAGGGCCTCATAAAATTCACATGACATTGTTTTTTCACCTGAAAGCTCATGTGTGGATCTTGCGGGACAAGCAACGATTCGGAGGAAAACATCATCGGTGGCACCCACTCAGATATGATCCCGAAATAGTTTGAGAAAGCATTGGAGAGAATGCATTGAAAATTACCTCATTTGTTGGTGGAAGAAGGGATGCTTCTAGATCTAAACAAGGAGGAATTGGGACACCAAGAATGATGTCCACCTTCCTTCACCAACCATTAGGAGAGAATTAGCATATTGTCAGTAATTACTATTGTAATTTTCCCTCTCCAATCCAGTTGAGCAGGACATTTCCTAGTAAATAATTAGCATGTTAGTTTCGACAGACAATTTATTAATAAAAAGTTAAACAACACTTTTGAGTCAGAAATAAAATCAGAAAATCTCTTGTTGTTGTTGTAAACAAAAAATCACCCAGTCTGATAAAAAGGGTGTCTTGCTTAAATACAATCAATAGTCATTTACTTCTTACTTCTAGTGGTTTTTATCTTTCATTCTCTATGTATTTTTTACTGTGCAACATTTTATTCTTGTGTGCCAATCTATTATGTTATTGCATTTTCAATTTTTCATATAGGATTGCAGATCAATTTTGTTTTAATTTTCTATGGAAAGGGAGTAGTGATTACAAATGAAATCATCTAGTTAAGTGGTAGAGGATTGTAGCTCCAAAATCCTCGGGGGGCTAGGGGTTGAAGAAAATACATTTATTTGGTAAAGATTTGGCAACAAAATTATTTTGGGATGTCATTACAAAGGAGAGCCTATGGAAAATGATTCTTATACATAAATACATTTCTCTAGGAACTCTCTTGGACTAGATTAGCAAGGAAAGGAAGACTATAGTGAATGTGTGAAACTAGTGGAAGGAAACGACACTAGCCTTCCCAATCATAGGCTCATATATGGCATAGAGAGTGGGAGATGGATCACAAGTAAGAGTGAGAGAAGATGCAATAATGGGGTGTGGTAGAGACATATTCGTCCCCGAATAAATATTACAACACATACAAGTAATTATTAGATGTATACTTATTTTGGTTGACAACCTGGATGACAAATCTGAGGGTGGAGAAAGGTAGTTGATCTTGGTCAAGAAGGAAATTTTTCCCAAATTAATGTTGATATTATGGTAGCTTCGGGAGGTATTTATCTCCATGTGTAAACCTGACGAGAATAGAATATTTCGGGAAGCAAGAAGAAACCCTAATTAGTTGGCTAATAACCCTAGAAGACAAGTTGGCTCAAGAGGATAATCTGTATTAGGTTATTAGCCTCCAAGAGAAGAAGTCGACTAAAGGAAATATCATATACTAAGTAAATAGGCACCCAAAATGAGAAGTCGGCCCAGGTAGTTTGCTAGTTTTAGTATAAATACAGGAGGCCAATCTTTCTTCTGGAGGGAATTCTTAGGACTATAGAAGCAACACTTGTGCGCATTACAGTTGGCTAGTTTGTGCACAAGTCTAGAGGAGAGCTACCGATGTTGATGCTGCAGTTAGCAGATTTTGGTTTTGGCTTGGACTATCTCTTGGTTATGGATTGGACTCTCTGATCATATCTTGTTTGGTGCTCTATCCTTGGAGAGAGAGATGCACTATCTTGTTTGGCTATCTAGCATAGGGTTTGCTTCCAGAATGATTCTCTGTTGACGTTAAGGTGCTCGGGGGTGGCTTCAACCTATGGTTGGGTGAAAATAGTGATATTGTCTATGGTTAAATGAGTACATCCATTATATTCTAATAGGTTATGGGCCCACACCTCCTTCATTCAGTCTAACCACTAAAAGGGAGCATAACCATAAGGATACTAATCTCATTGAAGAACTACTGCTAGGGTTTCTAGCAGGAGAAGTTGCTAAAGCATTGTCACTAGGGTTACTAGCAGGTGCAGTTGTAGAAACCCTAATCATCTCATTAAGGCACCTTAAGTGAAGGTATTAACCTAATTTCTAGATATACTAGTGCGCCCTAGCCTAGTACATATCCTGGTACTCTCAGCAAGACAAGACGTCAAGTTTGAGTTTTTGGTAAAATATAGGGTTGACCAAGTCAAAGCAACCATGACTTACTCTATGAAGTCAGAAAACAATTTAGATGGGGCTTCTAAATTCAGAGCGTGGAAGACAAGGATTGACCTCATCTTTGCCAAGAATAATGTGCTGGATATCATGAAAGGAAAGATCATGGAACCAGAGTTTGAAGAAGGAAAAGAGAAGGAACCGCAGAACATTGCAGTTATGGAGAAGTTCATAGACAATGACATCAATGCCATGCGTATCATAGTGGAATCTATAAAATACCACTTGATACCTTACATCTCCCATCTTGACTCATCTAAGAATATGTATGATTCCCTAACAAACCTCTTCTCAGTCATAAACATTGGACAAGTAACGAGTCTAAAGAATGAGCTCTGTGACATGAAGATGAATGATGATGAAAGCATAACATATACCTTGTGAGAATATTTCAGTTAAGAGATCAACTACAAGCTATTGAACAAATCATCTCAGAGAAGGAACTGGTAAATATAGTACTTAATGGTCTTCCCAAGACATGGGATGCATTTTCCGCAAGCATGAACACAAGGAAGGAGTATCCTACATTTGAAGAACTTTGGACTTGCTGTGCACAAGAAGAATCAAGGATCAGTGCAAAAGAGAAAACTCAAAATAAATACGATGATCAAGCCTTCACAACAAAGTTCAAGCATTTCAGGAATGAAGATAAGTTTGGCTCCATAAAGAAACCAAATCAAGAGAAAGATATGTCAAGAATACAATGCTTCAATTGTCGAAAGTATGGTCACTACAAGAATCATTATCCCAAGTTAAAAAAAAGGAAGGAAACACACGAAGCATCAGTTGTCGAAGAAAGGGAACCCTCAAAGAAATCCAAGAAGGACAAAACAAACTTCTTCTTCTAAGACAAGGTAACAATACTCTTCATAGTTCTTGTATATACCATACCTTCTGTACATATCTTTCATATCCATTTCTTAGAAGACAACATGTTCAAAGAGAAACTATACCTATGGAATAACAACAAGATAAAGATTGCTATCACAATGACTACAAGTCAGGGAATCCACATGAAAGGATGAAGTACATCAACAACCCTTGGTAACAATTCATGTGGAAGCTATTACATAAGTAACAACTGCAAGATAATCCAGAATCATAATCAATCTTGAAGAAACCTAGAAGAATTAAAGATAGAAAGAAGTCAACAATCAAGAGGAAATTGGAAAAAGGTTTGTGACACTTTGCAGAAGGAAATAAGGATGTAGATGGAAGCATGGACTCTGTTAGATGGAGGGAGATGATTATATATTCCGAAAAGAAGAGAAAACATTCATACATAAAGAAAGTATTGGGAGGGATCTAATCCTATGATCCATTGAATATTATGAAGTATATATCCATGGTAGCAGCCATGAAAATAAGTACGTGTTTAGTTTGACTTTAGAAGAAGCCTTCTTCGAAAACAAGGCTTAAAGTATTCCTGGTTGTCCATCCACATCCATGATCCTATGATGAAAGAAAGAAGTTGGAATCTTCAGAGCATGGAATCTATAGAAAACTCCATGAACTCAAGAGATAAAGAGAAATATGAGGAATAACATGGAGATTCCAAGAGATAAAGAAAAGACAGAACAACCAGTCAACGTATCAAGAATCACAAAACTACCAACCTGATATGAACTCACTAAAAGAAATCAAGCAGAGGAACTGAAGGTTGTGATGAAGAACAGTGTATGGAAGACTTATGAATGAAAGCATTGTGAGATCCAAAACTAGAGGTTCTCCCAAATGGAGGGAGAAGACTATGATGATTGATTGTTCCAAGTAAACCAAACATACCTCTACATGAGCCATTATATCGTCCACAATATCCATGGGTTGGAGTTTACATTAGATGAATGCAAAGACTATTCTCCAAGTTAATTGAACAAATATCATATGAAGAGAAACCTCAAGGATTTGAAGTATACTAGAAAGAGACCCTTGTATGCAGATGAAATAAGACAACTTGGTAGAGAACCTCCAATGCACAACAAAAGCATGTGAAAAACTTTCTACAACAGAGATATTGTATCATAATGATTACTCAGAAGCTCAGTATGATGGATTGCTAATCCATGAAAAACCCTCATGATGGAAGAATAAGTACCACTTTGATATGTTCTAGTTTAACCCTTGCCATAATGTTATGAGCTAGCAAGAAAAAAAAGATGAATACAACAATGATATACTATATTGATCAGAGCTATATGAAGCCTTCAGAGAATACCATTGTTCCAAAAATACTGAAGCACATTGAGATCAATCTTTACAATCTCTATGATGAAGTCTATAAAAGAGAAAGTAGTTCTCCAATATATATCTCCACAGATGAGCAGATGAGCAAATGTTTTCCTGGAGCTCGTGGAGATGACTTACTTATTGAAAGAGGAAGAAATGACTCCCAGGTTGGGAGGGAGAAATGATGTGTTATTGACTTATGGACAACCATTTTTCAATTTGAAAAATGGTCCAGGATGAGCAGTTCCTTTCTAGTTCAAAAAGTGGTTTGATATTTATGACGGACAAGCATTTTCCAGTTCAGAAAATGGTTCAGATCAAACAATCATTTTTGTAATGAAAATGGTTCGATGGATTGTTTATGTACCATAGAAAACGATTTCCCATTGTGGTTAACATGGAGAATGGTCTAGGAAAGTCTCTCTTCTTGACGGTCACTCTCAATAGTGCTCAAGAAGACTGGTCCTCCTCGCCGGACAATCATTCTTTCGAAGCTCACAGTTGTGAGCAGTTTCAAAGAATGGTCTAGTTTGGAGGTTGGTGGAGGACAATCATTTCCTTAGGAAATGGTCCAGATAGTCATTCCTTAGGGAAAATTCATTCTCTCTAGGTTTCACTTTGTTTAGTGCCGTAGGAATGGCCCAGATAGGTGAATGGTCCAGGTTTAACAATCAGGGACAAACATTCCCTAGGGTAGATTCATTCTCTCCAAGTTACACTTTGTTTAGTGCCGGAGGAATGGATTGGATAGGGAATGGTCCAAGATTATAAAGTGGGACAGTTATTCTTCCTTGCTTGAGAAGAATAGTCCAGATAGCTCATCGTTGGTGTCTTACTTTCTCAGGGTTGATGCTCTTCCAGATCTCACAGATGTGAGTGGAAAAATGGCCCAGATGATTAAGTTTATATATCATAACAATGTTTTCTATGCAGGTTGATGATATGATTATTATGGAGACTATATGTCTCCGGACAATAGATGTATACTACTATAGTGGATGTGTTCCAATTGTGACTGATCAAGTATTTGTGTGCTACTTGGTGTGGCAGTGTACCAATGGATTGTAGTTGTGTACTACTATGGACAGACACAATTTTGTTCTATTGAATGACATTGTTCTGATCACCTTGAAGACTATCAACAATGTTGGAAATTATTATCATCTAGATGGATGATCAATGGATAGAGATTTCCCAGACAGAAAATGGTTCATAACATTTATTCTTCTAGATTAGAAGAATGGCTCTTGTGTCACTCTATGGAGTGAACATCATGCATGATTACTTAGATGGAGTATGGTTCCGATAGATGATGCAGCTGATGACACTGGCAATGATGATGGTGCTCATGATCTAATCACGAGATAGTCTAGATGACTATGTTGATTCTACCAGGTGAATGATATGTTTGTGCTCAAGACCATTACCTTCAATACCTCCCTAGCTAGGAGGGAGTGTTGATATTATGGTAGCTACGGGAGGTATTTATCTCCATGTGTAAACCTGATGAGAATAGAATATTCTAGGAAGCAAGAAGAAACCCTAATTAGTTGGCTAATAACCCTAGAAGACAAGTCGACTCAAGAGGATAATCTGTATTAGGTTATTATCGTCCAAGAGAAGAAGTCGGCTAAAGGAAATATCATATACTAAGTAAATAGGCACCCAGAATGAGAAGTTGACCTAGGTAGTTTGATAGTTTTAGTATAAATATAGGAGGCCAGTCTTCATTCTGGTAGGCATTCTCAAGACTGCAGAAGCAACACTTGTGCGTACTACTGTTCACCAGTTTGTGCGCAAGTCTGGAGGAGAGCTGCCATTGCAGCTGTTGCAGCTAGAAGATTTTGGTTTTGTCTTGGACTATCTCTTAGTTATGGTTTGGAATCTCTGATCAGCCCTTTTTTGGTGCGCTATCCTTGGAGAGAGAGGTGCACTATCTTGTTTGGCTATCTATCCTAGGGTTTTCTTCCAGAATGATTCTCTGTCAAGGTTAAGGTGCTCGGGGGTGGCTTCGACCTATGGTTGGGTAACAATAGTGATATTTTCTATGGTTAAATGAGAACATCCATTATATTCTAACAATTAGGTGAGATAACTTTTTAATATAACTCAAGAAGACACATATAAGATTAAACAATTCCTTGGATGAATTAATCTGGTATTTGAATGGAGTAGGGGGGAATTGTACCCATAGTCTTGCATACTTATCTCTTTTTGGACTAGGTCTAAGTGATGAAAAGTGGTGGTGGTAGAATATTTAGAACGTTAAGGCCCCTCCCAAGTGTAAGTTGGTTATGTGGCTAATGTTGAATGAGAAATTTGTTAACATGGGAATCCCTCCATAAAAGAAATAGAGCAGGTCCAAGTATTTGATTACTTTGCAGGTGTAGTGAGGAAAACACTTCACATTTATTGTATTCAATGGGATGAAAAAAATGGGTAAAAGGAAATGAAAATAAGAATATCCTAGATAGTGAAATTGGAAGAGATACAAAGCTATCAATTTATGCCCAATCCATGCACCAAATCCAATTTGGTGAGATTGCTAATTCAAATCCTTTTGCACCAGGAGCGCCTTATAAATCTCTTTGCCCTAGAATTCTTAATACATTTCTTTTACGTGATCTATGTACAAGAAATCCATATTTTTGGAAAGTTTGGGTTGAGGTTGGGGAGATTTTGAGTGTTTAGAATGTTTGGAAATGTGAATCCATATATACATGTCTTAATGTTTGGTTTACTCGGAAATATCTAAAGTTCTTTAGGGAAATCCCATTTATGGTTATGTGGGGAATATGGATATCTAGAAACTTTATTTTGTTTGAAGAGAAGATGATGCCTACTTTTCCAAGTAGCTACCTAGGTTAATGATTTATTGTAAGGTACCGGATCTATTATAATAGTTGAAATTATAAATATTGTAGAGAATAACAGTGGAAAAAAACAATAGATAAAACCACAACACAAAAATAATACCTTTATTGATAGGAAAAAAAATTCACTGGCCTCTTTGAGGGGGAAATCTCCAACAGAGAAACGCTCTATTAAAATAATTCTCAAGAAAAAACTTCTCATGACTCTTCTTCTAAATATCATTGTAGAGGAAGATCCTTCTAGAAGTGAAATATTCTATTAGGTATTCATTGACTTATCCCAATTTATTAAATAGGCCTTATTAACTAATGTCGGCCTTTATTACATGGAAATATATTATTATATATACGTGAGGGGTTAGGAAGGTCAGGTCCCTAACATTCCCTCCCCCTTGAAAAAGATCCTTATCCTTAAGGATTGAGATAAGGAAACTGTTGCATAATGGTAGTTGTCTCCCAAGTGGTTGTTACACATTATTTTGGTTACCCCAGTGATCAACTGACAACATGTGCACAAATCACTTCCATGTTTCGTGAAAACACTAAAAGAGACTTTCTCCATGAGATAAGTGGTTTACTTTTTCTTTCTTAAAAACTATGTCAAAGGAGATCATCACACCCTGCTCTATGCTTGGGGTGAGAAGATGCTTGATCATCACACATTGCACCAAATATGGACTGCAGCGTCATCACAAGATGCCTGTGCATAGGGTGCGACGATGCTTTAACAAGGGAAAAGTAAAATTCACGAATGTTCTAGAAGGGAATCTTCTAAAAGATGAGGTGGCCTCCAATCGGTTTGGATCTTACTCACTTCTCTGATTTAGTGGGATCATCCTAATCTCCTCATCCATCCCTCTTTCACCCTATATAAAGAGGGATCTCTTATGGAAAAAGAGAAGGCTTGCTTATGCATGAAGATTTATTCTATAGATTATACTGGATATAGATTTGCTTTAGCTCTCTAAGTTAGATTGTGGATCTTCTTCATCAAAGGCATTGGAGCAAAGGTGTGTGTGTTGGAGAAAAGAGCCATTGAAAGGGACTTTGCAACATTAAGGCATGGGTTGTATTCTCCACTTTCCTTTAATATAATGCAGCAATACATTTCTTCCATATAAAGGTGTCTTTACTTTTATTGTATAACTCCTTGATCTTATACATAGAATTCATTGGAATATATATATCCTTGTTCTCTCTCTTTATTGGTTTGTTCTTCTTAAACAAGTTCACCATCCCGCAAATCCAAATATGGAGCAACAAGGATGAAACTAGCGAGGATCAAACATCATTTAAAAATTATGTCATTTGTCCCTCTCTGAACTAGTTTATATGACAATGAAGTCTAAGGTGAAGTTTGTATTTTGTCTTGTTTCGTTCTAGCTTCTTGTTGAAGTTAGGGAGATTAGATTGTTTCCTCACTTACCGATTTGTCCGATAAAAAAATTGGCTACCATACTAGGGATATGACTTATTTTTGTTTTTTTCTTCTTATTTTCTTTTATCCTGCCTTCTTTTGATCAATTTCATTCTCCGATTCTGTGGGTGATCCATCTTGATTCCCTGGTTCTGAAAGTTCATTGAACATTTTTGTCATTCTTTCAATTTTTCTTTATATTCATAGATCGTCGCAATGTGTCTTGTTTTTGGCTTACGACTAATATTCATCATCGCACTATGCTTGTGTATACCAGGGTGACGATGTCTCACTGTGCCTTACTTACAACCTGCAATGATCCTACATCATTGCATTTTACCCTTCTGTAGCCTGCGACAATTCATGTAGAAATTGTTGCAGTGACAATCAAATTTCTTTTCTTTGCCAAAATTTGTGTTTATGGCCTGGGATGAAATTTTATCTTTGGTGAATGATTGGTTTACATATTTTAAGACCATATTTGATTGATTTTAAATAATTGATAGTTTTATTCATAAGATTTGCAAATTTCATTTTTACTTCTTATTGCAAGGGTGTAATCTCAAGGCTTTGTTCCCGAGTGCTTGCTTGATAAGTTGTTCTTGATTTCTTTTGAGTTTTGGATCGATTTCAAGTTTTGGATTATTGTTGATTAAGAAACAATTTGTTTTTTTCATTCA
Organism: Picea engelmannii; assembly: GCA_009831015.1. NCBI lineage: Eukaryota > Viridiplantae > Streptophyta > Pinopsida > Pinales > Pinaceae > Picea > Picea engelmannii. The sequence goes on along the minus strand of ML785097.1, from coordinate 527,063 downwards.
ACAAACATTTTTCTTATATTTTCATTTTTTGCTTGTATTATGAGTTTGATTTGGGAAATAGTGTTGAGAATGCATCAATCTTCTTAGACCATTCTTTCTTTTTTGGATTATGTCTCTATTCCGATTTGAAAAGGAAAGGACTAAAGTTTATTCTTATTTTTAGTAGTCTTTGTAAGAAATCTTTTGCATTCAAAT
>ML785097.1:488847-519888 GCA_009831015.1 Picea engelmannii | reverse complement strand
TAGGGGTTGAAGAAAATACATTTATTTGGTAAAGATTTGGCAACAAAATTATTTTGGGATGTCATTACAAAGGAGAGCCTATGGAAAATGATTCTTATACATAAATACATTTCTCTAGGAACTCTCTTGGACTAGATTAGCAAGGAAAGGAAGACTATAGTGAATGTGTGAAACTAGTGGAAGGAAACGACACTAGCCTTCCCAATCATAGGCTCATATATGGCATAGAGAGTGGGAGATGGATCACAAGTAAGAGTGAGAGAAGATGCAATAATGGGGTGTGGTAGAGACATATTCGTCCCCGAATAAATATTACAACACATACAAGTAATTATTAGATGTATACTTATTTTGGTTGACAACCTGGATGACAAATCTGAGGGTGGAGAAAGGTAGTTGATCTTGGTCAAGAAGGAAATTTTTCCCAAATTAATGTTGATATTATGGTAGCTTCGGGAGGTATTTATCTCCATGTGTAAACCTGACGAGAATAGAATATTTCGGGAAGCAAGAAGAAACCCTAATTAGTTGGCTAATAACCCTAGAAGACAAGTTGGCTCAAGAGGATAATCTGTATTAGGTTATTAGCCTCCAAGAGAAGAAGTCGACTAAAGGAAATATCATATACTAAGTAAATAGGCACCCAAAATGAGAAGTCGGCCCAGGTAGTTTGCTAGTTTTAGTATAAATACAGGAGGCCAATCTTTCTTCTGGAGGGAATTCTTAGGACTATAGAAGCAACACTTGTGCGCATTACAGTTGGCTAGTTTGTGCACAAGTCTAGAGGAGAGCTACCGATGTTGATGCTGCAGTTAGCAGATTTTGGTTTTGGCTTGGACTATCTCTTGGTTATGGATTGGACTCTCTGATCATATCTTGTTTGGTGCTCTATCCTTGGAGAGAGAGATGCACTATCTTGTTTGGCTATCTAGCATAGGGTTTGCTTCCAGAATGATTCTCTGTTGACGTTAAGGTGCTCGGGGGTGGCTTCAACCTATGGTTGGGTGAAAATAGTGATATTGTCTATGGTTAAATGAGTACATCCATTATATTCTAATAGGTTATGGGCCCACACCTCCTTCATTCAGTCTAACCACTAAAAGGGAGCATAACCATAAGGATACTAATCTCATTGAAGAACTACTGCTAGGGTTTCTAGCAGGAGAAGTTGCTAAAGCATTGTCACTAGGGTTACTAGCAGGTGCAGTTGTAGAAACCCTAATCATCTCATTAAGGCACCTTAAGTGAAGGTATTAACCTAATTTCTAGATATACTAGTGCGCCCTAGCCTAGTACATATCCTGGTACTCTCAGCAAGACAAGACGTCAAGTTTGAGTTTTTGGTAAAATATAGGGTTGACCAAGTCAAAGCAACCATGACTTACTCTATGAAGTCAGAAAACAATTTAGATGGGGCTTCTAAATTCAGAGCGTGGAAGACAAGGATTGACCTCATCTTTGCCAAGAATAATGTGCTGGATATCATGAAAGGAAAGATCATGGAACCAGAGTTTGAAGAAGGAAAAGAGAAGGAACCGCAGAACATTGCAGTTATGGAGAAGTTCATAGACAATGACATCAATGCCATGCGTATCATAGTGGAATCTATAAAATACCACTTGATACCTTACATCTCCCATCTTGACTCATCTAAGAATATGTATGATTCCCTAACAAACCTCTTCTCAGTCATAAACATTGGACAAGTAACGAGTCTAAAGAATGAGCTCTGTGACATGAAGATGAATGATGATGAAAGCATAACATATACCTTGTGAGAATATTTCAGTTAAGAGATCAACTACAAGCTATTGAACAAATCATCTCAGAGAAGGAACTGGTAAATATAGTACTTAATGGTCTTCCCAAGACATGGGATGCATTTTCCGCAAGCATGAACACAAGGAAGGAGTATCCTACATTTGAAGAACTTTGGACTTGCTGTGCACAAGAAGAATCAAGGATCAGTGCAAAAGAGAAAACTCAAAATAAATACGATGATCAAGCCTTCACAACAAAGTTCAAGCATTTCAGGAATGAAGATAAGTTTGGCTCCATAAAGAAACCAAATCAAGAGAAAGATATGTCAAGAATACAATGCTTCAATTGTCGAAAGTATGGTCACTACAAGAATCATTATCCCAAGTTAAAAAAAAGGAAGGAAACACACGAAGCATCAGTTGTCGAAGAAAGGGAACCCTCAAAGAAATCCAAGAAGGACAAAACAAACTTCTTCTTCTAAGACAAGGTAACAATACTCTTCATAGTTCTTGTATATACCATACCTTCTGTACATATCTTTCATATCCATTTCTTAGAAGACAACATGTTCAAAGAGAAACTATACCTATGGAATAACAACAAGATAAAGATTGCTATCACAATGACTACAAGTCAGGGAATCCACATGAAAGGATGAAGTACATCAACAACCCTTGGTAACAATTCATGTGGAAGCTATTACATAAGTAACAACTGCAAGATAATCCAGAATCATAATCAATCTTGAAGAAACCTAGAAGAATTAAAGATAGAAAGAAGTCAACAATCAAGAGGAAATTGGAAAAAGGTTTGTGACACTTTGCAGAAGGAAATAAGGATGTAGATGGAAGCATGGACTCTGTTAGATGGAGGGAGATGATTATATATTCCGAAAAGAAGAGAAAACATTCATACATAAAGAAAGTATTGGGAGGGATCTAATCCTATGATCCATTGAATATTATGAAGTATATATCCATGGTAGCAGCCATGAAAATAAGTACGTGTTTAGTTTGACTTTAGAAGAAGCCTTCTTCGAAAACAAGGCTTAAAGTATTCCTGGTTGTCCATCCACATCCATGATCCTATGATGAAAGAAAGAAGTTGGAATCTTCAGAGCATGGAATCTATAGAAAACTCCATGAACTCAAGAGATAAAGAGAAATATGAGGAATAACATGGAGATTCCAAGAGATAAAGAAAAGACAGAACAACCAGTCAACGTATCAAGAATCACAAAACTACCAACCTGATATGAACTCACTAAAAGAAATCAAGCAGAGGAACTGAAGGTTGTGATGAAGAACAGTGTATGGAAGACTTATGAATGAAAGCATTGTGAGATCCAAAACTAGAGGTTCTCCCAAATGGAGGGAGAAGACTATGATGATTGATTGTTCCAAGTAAACCAAACATACCTCTACATGAGCCATTATATCGTCCACAATATCCATGGGTTGGAGTTTACATTAGATGAATGCAAAGACTATTCTCCAAGTTAATTGAACAAATATCATATGAAGAGAAACCTCAAGGATTTGAAGTATACTAGAAAGAGACCCTTGTATGCAGATGAAATAAGACAACTTGGTAGAGAACCTCCAATGCACAACAAAAGCATGTGAAAAACTTTCTACAACAGAGATATTGTATCATAATGATTACTCAGAAGCTCAGTATGATGGATTGCTAATCCATGAAAAACCCTCATGATGGAAGAATAAGTACCACTTTGATATGTTCTAGTTTAACCCTTGCCATAATGTTATGAGCTAGCAAGAAAAAAAAGATGAATACAACAATGATATACTATATTGATCAGAGCTATATGAAGCCTTCAGAGAATACCATTGTTCCAAAAATACTGAAGCACATTGAGATCAATCTTTACAATCTCTATGATGAAGTCTATAAAAGAGAAAGTAGTTCTCCAATATATATCTCCACAGATGAGCAGATGAGCAAATGTTTTCCTGGAGCTCGTGGAGATGACTTACTTATTGAAAGAGGAAGAAATGACTCCCAGGTTGGGAGGGAGAAATGATGTGTTATTGACTTATGGACAACCATTTTTCAATTTGAAAAATGGTCCAGGATGAGCAGTTCCTTTCTAGTTCAAAAAGTGGTTTGATATTTATGACGGACAAGCATTTTCCAGTTCAGAAAATGGTTCAGATCAAACAATCATTTTTGTAATGAAAATGGTTCGATGGATTGTTTATGTACCATAGAAAACGATTTCCCATTGTGGTTAACATGGAGAATGGTCTAGGAAAGTCTCTCTTCTTGACGGTCACTCTCAATAGTGCTCAAGAAGACTGGTCCTCCTCGCCGGACAATCATTCTTTCGAAGCTCACAGTTGTGAGCAGTTTCAAAGAATGGTCTAGTTTGGAGGTTGGTGGAGGACAATCATTTCCTTAGGAAATGGTCCAGATAGTCATTCCTTAGGGAAAATTCATTCTCTCTAGGTTTCACTTTGTTTAGTGCCGTAGGAATGGCCCAGATAGGTGAATGGTCCAGGTTTAACAATCAGGGACAAACATTCCCTAGGGTAGATTCATTCTCTCCAAGTTACACTTTGTTTAGTGCCGGAGGAATGGATTGGATAGGGAATGGTCCAAGATTATAAAGTGGGACAGTTATTCTTCCTTGCTTGAGAAGAATAGTCCAGATAGCTCATCGTTGGTGTCTTACTTTCTCAGGGTTGATGCTCTTCCAGATCTCACAGATGTGAGTGGAAAAATGGCCCAGATGATTAAGTTTATATATCATAACAATGTTTTCTATGCAGGTTGATGATATGATTATTATGGAGACTATATGTCTCCGGACAATAGATGTATACTACTATAGTGGATGTGTTCCAATTGTGACTGATCAAGTATTTGTGTGCTACTTGGTGTGGCAGTGTACCAATGGATTGTAGTTGTGTACTACTATGGACAGACACAATTTTGTTCTATTGAATGACATTGTTCTGATCACCTTGAAGACTATCAACAATGTTGGAAATTATTATCATCTAGATGGATGATCAATGGATAGAGATTTCCCAGACAGAAAATGGTTCATAACATTTATTCTTCTAGATTAGAAGAATGGCTCTTGTGTCACTCTATGGAGTGAACATCATGCATGATTACTTAGATGGAGTATGGTTCCGATAGATGATGCAGCTGATGACACTGGCAATGATGATGGTGCTCATGATCTAATCACGAGATAGTCTAGATGACTATGTTGATTCTACCAGGTGAATGATATGTTTGTGCTCAAGACCATTACCTTCAATACCTCCCTAGCTAGGAGGGAGTGTTGATATTATGGTAGCTACGGGAGGTATTTATCTCCATGTGTAAACCTGATGAGAATAGAATATTCTAGGAAGCAAGAAGAAACCCTAATTAGTTGGCTAATAACCCTAGAAGACAAGTCGACTCAAGAGGATAATCTGTATTAGGTTATTATCGTCCAAGAGAAGAAGTCGGCTAAAGGAAATATCATATACTAAGTAAATAGGCACCCAGAATGAGAAGTTGACCTAGGTAGTTTGATAGTTTTAGTATAAATATAGGAGGCCAGTCTTCATTCTGGTAGGCATTCTCAAGACTGCAGAAGCAACACTTGTGCGTACTACTGTTCACCAGTTTGTGCGCAAGTCTGGAGGAGAGCTGCCATTGCAGCTGTTGCAGCTAGAAGATTTTGGTTTTGTCTTGGACTATCTCTTAGTTATGGTTTGGAATCTCTGATCAGCCCTTTTTTGGTGCGCTATCCTTGGAGAGAGAGGTGCACTATCTTGTTTGGCTATCTATCCTAGGGTTTTCTTCCAGAATGATTCTCTGTCAAGGTTAAGGTGCTCGGGGGTGGCTTCGACCTATGGTTGGGTAACAATAGTGATATTTTCTATGGTTAAATGAGAACATCCATTATATTCTAACAATTAGGTGAGATAACTTTTTAATATAACTCAAGAAGACACATATAAGATTAAACAATTCCTTGGATGAATTAATCTGGTATTTGAATGGAGTAGGGGGGAATTGTACCCATAGTCTTGCATACTTATCTCTTTTTGGACTAGGTCTAAGTGATGAAAAGTGGTGGTGGTAGAATATTTAGAACGTTAAGGCCCCTCCCAAGTGTAAGTTGGTTATGTGGCTAATGTTGAATGAGAAATTTGTTAACATGGGAATCCCTCCATAAAAGAAATAGAGCAGGTCCAAGTATTTGATTACTTTGCAGGTGTAGTGAGGAAAACACTTCACATTTATTGTATTCAATGGGATGAAAAAAATGGGTAAAAGGAAATGAAAATAAGAATATCCTAGATAGTGAAATTGGAAGAGATACAAAGCTATCAATTTATGCCCAATCCATGCACCAAATCCAATTTGGTGAGATTGCTAATTCAAATCCTTTTGCACCAGGAGCGCCTTATAAATCTCTTTGCCCTAGAATTCTTAATACATTTCTTTTACGTGATCTATGTACAAGAAATCCATATTTTTGGAAAGTTTGGGTTGAGGTTGGGGAGATTTTGAGTGTTTAGAATGTTTGGAAATGTGAATCCATATATACATGTCTTAATGTTTGGTTTACTCGGAAATATCTAAAGTTCTTTAGGGAAATCCCATTTATGGTTATGTGGGGAATATGGATATCTAGAAACTTTATTTTGTTTGAAGAGAAGATGATGCCTACTTTTCCAAGTAGCTACCTAGGTTAATGATTTATTGTAAGGTACCGGATCTATTATAATAGTTGAAATTATAAATATTGTAGAGAATAACAGTGGAAAAAAACAATAGATAAAACCACAACACAAAAATAATACCTTTATTGATAGGAAAAAAAATTCACTGGCCTCTTTGAGGGGGAAATCTCCAACAGAGAAACGCTCTATTAAAATAATTCTCAAGAAAAAACTTCTCATGACTCTTCTTCTAAATATCATTGTAGAGGAAGATCCTTCTAGAAGTGAAATATTCTATTAGGTATTCATTGACTTATCCCAATTTATTAAATAGGCCTTATTAACTAATGTCGGCCTTTATTACATGGAAATATATTATTATATATACGTGAGGGGTTAGGAAGGTCAGGTCCCTAACATTCCCTCCCCCTTGAAAAAGATCCTTATCCTTAAGGATTGAGATAAGGAAACTGTTGCATAATGGTAGTTGTCTCCCAAGTGGTTGTTACACATTATTTTGGTTACCCCAGTGATCAACTGACAACATGTGCACAAATCACTTCCATGTTTCGTGAAAACACTAAAAGAGACTTTCTCCATGAGATAAGTGGTTTACTTTTTCTTTCTTAAAAACTATGTCAAAGGAGATCATCACACCCTGCTCTATGCTTGGGGTGAGAAGATGCTTGATCATCACACATTGCACCAAATATGGACTGCAGCGTCATCACAAGATGCCTGTGCATAGGGTGCGACGATGCTTTAACAAGGGAAAAGTAAAATTCACGAATGTTCTAGAAGGGAATCTTCTAAAAGATGAGGTGGCCTCCAATCGGTTTGGATCTTACTCACTTCTCTGATTTAGTGGGATCATCCTAATCTCCTCATCCATCCCTCTTTCACCCTATATAAAGAGGGATCTCTTATGGAAAAAGAGAAGGCTTGCTTATGCATGAAGATTTATTCTATAGATTATACTGGATATAGATTTGCTTTAGCTCTCTAAGTTAGATTGTGGATCTTCTTCATCAAAGGCATTGGAGCAAAGGTGTGTGTGTTGGAGAAAAGAGCCATTGAAAGGGACTTTGCAACATTAAGGCATGGGTTGTATTCTCCACTTTCCTTTAATATAATGCAGCAATACATTTCTTCCATATAAAGGTGTCTTTACTTTTATTGTATAACTCCTTGATCTTATACATAGAATTCATTGGAATATATATATCCTTGTTCTCTCTCTTTATTGGTTTGTTCTTCTTAAACAAGTTCACCATCCCGCAAATCCAAATATGGAGCAACAAGGATGAAACTAGCGAGGATCAAACATCATTTAAAAATTATGTCATTTGTCCCTCTCTGAACTAGTTTATATGACAATGAAGTCTAAGGTGAAGTTTGTATTTTGTCTTGTTTCGTTCTAGCTTCTTGTTGAAGTTAGGGAGATTAGATTGTTTCCTCACTTACCGATTTGTCCGATAAAAAAATTGGCTACCATACTAGGGATATGACTTATTTTTGTTTTTTTCTTCTTATTTTCTTTTATCCTGCCTTCTTTTGATCAATTTCATTCTCCGATTCTGTGGGTGATCCATCTTGATTCCCTGGTTCTGAAAGTTCATTGAACATTTTTGTCATTCTTTCAATTTTTCTTTATATTCATAGATCGTCGCAATGTGTCTTGTTTTTGGCTTACGACTAATATTCATCATCGCACTATGCTTGTGTATACCAGGGTGACGATGTCTCACTGTGCCTTACTTACAACCTGCAATGATCCTACATCATTGCATTTTACCCTTCTGTAGCCTGCGACAATTCATGTAGAAATTGTTGCAGTGACAATCAAATTTCTTTTCTTTGCCAAAATTTGTGTTTATGGCCTGGGATGAAATTTTATCTTTGGTGAATGATTGGTTTACATATTTTAAGACCATATTTGATTGATTTTAAATAATTGATAGTTTTATTCATAAGATTTGCAAATTTCATTTTTACTTCTTATTGCAAGGGTGTAATCTCAAGGCTTTGTTCCCGAGTGCTTGCTTGATAAGTTGTTCTTGATTTCTTTTGAGTTTTGGATCGATTTCAAGTTTTGGATTATTGTTGATTAAGAAACAATTTGTTTTTTTCATTCAACAAACATTTTTCTTATATTTTCATTTTTTGCTTGTATTATGAGTTTGATTTGGGAAATAGTGTTGAGAATGCATCAATCTTCTTAGACCATTCTTTCTTTTTTGGATTATGTCTCTATTCCGATTTGAAAAGGAAAGGACTAAAGTTTATTCTTATTTTTAGTAGTCTTTGTAAGAAATCTTTTGCATTCAAATCTTTGTTGAAAAGAGAAAATTTCAAGATTTAGTAGCTTTGATTGTTTGGAATTCATATCATTCAAAGATTGATAAATTATGCTTTGTAATTTTTGTATTCTGGAAAGAGAAAATTTCTCCCTATTGTAATTAGAGTTCATCGAATGAAACGATTTCATTTCATCTCTTGTTTCATTTTATTGGGTCAAGGTCAAATACATCATCAGTTTCATTTATGTTTCCCTTTTGAGTAAGCAACAACCTTTAAAATACAACGTAATTTTAAAATCTATTTGCAACTTTTATTTTCTATCACTTTTATACACCAACATTAGCTAGGATAGTGATTTGGAATAGGTTGTAAGGCACACTCTCCAAATAATCAAAACACACAATGATATATTGTGATAGGGAGAGTTCAAATCCACTCGCTACATTTTGTCTTGGGAAGCCCTTCTAACACAAGGGTCAATCATGAGGTCGCATTACGACCGACAGAGTTACTCACCCTACTTTGTTGGTCTTAGTGTAGAGATTGCATGTATTATTGGGGGTCACTTGAGAAGAAAATCCTGTGGGGACCTTCTCAAGTTGATTTCAGGCTTTGATACCCTGCCCTTGCGCATGGATCGGACTGTCAACTGCTTCCCCAAGCATCATTGTCTTAATTGGTAACCTTAGTGGCCTATCTCTTTAGAGTCTTTACACGAGGTGATTATGGAGGGGCAAGTCTTCACGGTACCTGGAATCAACGTTGGCCAAAATCACTTGAGCTCCTTGGAGGGTATAAATGATAGCACAAGTTTTTGATAAAGTGGGGTTTTTCCTTAGGAAATAACCCCTTGGTGAAAAAATCAAGAAAAGGGGTCATAGTGCGACCCATATTATTATTTTATCCTAAGTTTTTTGGTGATTTGATGGCCTTGATGCATTGTAATAAGGATCACACAGATCTTAGCGACTGAGCATGGCATGCTCATATCTACGGTCCGCATCCAATATTGGATCCCCCCGTCCTTTCTTCCTTTAATGGTAGGGGGGGTCTGAGTTGGTGGTTTTCTGGTGCGGGCCCCTCACGACGTGTCGCACCCACAAAAACTCGGTGTTACACATGATTTTGGTCATCTTGTTGATGTATTAACCATGGTGTACTAAGGCTCCCAACAAGAACTTTCTCCTGAGAAAAGTGGCATTTATCTCCTTCCAGAAAACATATTTTCAAAGTGAGTTCCCAGGCTGCTTATAGCCTAGGGTGCGAGAATGACCCATTCTCACAGGCCACCTTCATCTAGGGTGCGAACCTCTCACACTGTGCTCTATACATAGGGTGCAAACTTGTTTTCAAGCTTGGAAGAAAGAAGAAGTCTCGAGGGTTCTAGAAGGGAATCTTCTAGAGAATGGGTTGGCATTCATATGGTTATCATTTTACTGGCTTCCCTGATTTGGTGGGATCATTCTCATCCATGTAACCATCTCACCCTATCTTATATATTGAAAGGATTCTCATGGAAAAGGTTAAGCAAGATTAATTGAAGAATTAGTGAAGGAATTGTGTGAGGAACCCAGCTTGAACAGAAGCTTGGAGACTCTAGTAGGTCTATCAAGAGGAATTGGATCTTCTTCATGCAAAGACAAAGAAAGTGTGTGTGTTGGAACCAAAAGTCACTGAAAGGAAGCTTGCGACATCAAGGCGATCAAGTTGTATCTTCTACTTTCGATTAATATGATACAACGACATGTCCTTTTCCCATAAAGTCATTCTTACTTTATTGTGTAATTCCTTGATCATACACATAAGTTGAAAATTGAATACATTTTTCTATCTTCACTTTGGTTGGTTTGTGTTGCCTTGGTATTGACCTCACGAGAGCATTGGAGTGAAGTGGGAGCAACAGAGACTTAAGGAAGCGATACAAAGTTATGTCACTTGTTCCTCCTTACTAGCTATTTCAATGGTCATGACTTAGGGAAAGAGTCATGTCCTGTCCTGTTTTGTTCTAGATCCAGTTGGATCTAGGGAGATCTGTTAGTGTCTGCACCTATCGATTAGTCCGATAACAAAATTGGTGACTCCACTCGGGATGCAACCCATTTTTTTTAGTGGTTTTTGGTGTTTTTCCTTGGCCATTTTCTCTTGCCTTACCTTTCTTCATTTCTATCAATCTTTGAGTCTTCAGGAAACTCTGACAGACTCCCTGGGTCTAGAAGTCCCTTCAAAATTTTTGTATTTTTCCAAATTTTTTCCTAGTTTCAGGCCTTCTCGCACTAAACCCCTCAGTGGCCTGCAAGAACCCCTTGAGTTCGCACCTTGTCTTTCAGTCCAGTGCGAGTTTCTCACACCCTGCTTGAAGCCATCTTGGGAGAATTCTCCGTTCTCGCACTGTACATTACTGATAGCCTGCAAACCCATTTTAATTTTTTTTGGATTTAAGGTTTTGGTATGCTCAGATGCCCAGATCTGTATAGGTGTCTAAAAAGAACTTCTTGGGCCACTGGTTGATTGTCTCTTGACTTCGGATTTTGTGCATGATCAGTCTTTGGAAGTCAAAGGCTCTTCTTGTCCATCTTTTTCTCAACTCTCATCTCTTGAATTTTCTTAGCAAGGATATAATCTCTGATCCTGGAATCGAAGTACTTGTTTGGTTAGGAGCTGGTGATCGATTTGAAAGTTGGGATTGTTTGTCTTTCTCATTTTCTCATTATTTGGAAAATCATTGTTCTCATGCAATTGAAGAGACTAGTCTTGTCTGCTTGTCATTTTTGTCTCCATTGAAAGATTGGTTTGGGTTTTGTTTATTGCTTATTCATTAGTTATTGGTTTTCCTTACTTTCACCACCATGGTGTAGATCTTTTTGAAAAGTAAAAAACATTTTTCTTTTTAAAAGAATTTTCATTTTGAAAATATTGAAAATCAATTGTTGAAAAAGAAAAAATAGAGAATTGTCATTGTCACGTGATTCATTGAAGATTGCATTTTAAAGAAGATTGCATATCGTAGTTCAAGATTGTTCTGGAAAACTTATCTTTCCCTCCTATACATAGGATTCATCGAATGAAAATTGATATCTTTCATTCCTATATTTGCATTGTTGGGTCAGAGTCTCACACAACATCAGTTTCATATCCATTTCCTTTGAGTAACAACAACCCTTAATAATATTGCACGATTTAAAAATTTAACTAGTAACTCTTTTCTAGGGCTCTATTACACCAACAATTAGCTAGGCTAGAGCTTTGGAATAGGCAGAGAGATACACTCTCCAAAGCACAAAACACATAATAGCATCTTTTGTTAAGGAGTGTCAAATTCTATTTACAACATTTTGTCCTAGGAAGCCCTTCTCACACAAGGGTCAAACCCGAGGTCACATTGATATTAACAGAGTTACTCACCCTGATTCATTGATATCGGTGTAGAGATTGCACATATTATGGGGATCACTTGGAGGTATACCCACAATAATGAGTGAAATCCTCTCGAGTTGATTTCGGGCTAGATACCCTGCCCTTGCATGTGGATCAGACTGTCGACTGTCCCCCTAGGATTTATTGTTGTCAGTGGTAACCTTAGTGTCCTATCTTCTTAGGGTCGTACACAAGGTGACTGTGAAGGGGCAAGTCTTCACAGTACCTAGAATCAACTTTGGCCAAACTCACTCGGGCTCCTTGGAGGGTATACCCACAATTATGTGTGGGAGCTTGCACCAGGGAGTAAGTCCATTAAGAAGATCGTCAACATAAATTTTCCACCCTAGCCCAGCCCCTTCTTATCTCATTGTTGCGACATTGGATTTCATCACCAACTAGTGACTTTGGAATTAGAAGGTCTTGTTTGCTTGGTTTTGTTTCCTAGATTCTGTTTACTAGCACATGCTGTTTGTTTACCTACGTTGACCACATGATTTTCTTCATAAGTTTGTAACTCATTCACAATAGACCCTCCACGTCGTTCACGTAGAATGCAGGGCTTACCTCTAGAAAATATGGAAGGTTCTCAACCCATACCTACAAGCTCACCAGAGGGCTCTCCTCAACAAAGTGAAGTCCAAGATGTCACCACTCCACAAGTGGAAAGAACTGACTTTCTAGAACGGTTCTGAATTACCAATTCTCGAGAGGACTTTCGACTTCACCTTGATTATGAGAGACATATTATGCGAGTGAATTCTTTTGGAGACTTAGTTGTTTTGTTTTCTGGATCACCGACTGGACCGTTTCTAGGACCTGAGGGCCAAGATCCTTTTTGGTCTACTGGCATTTTTAGACGGGATCTCTTTGGCTCAGGAGTAGGCATTGATATCACCGTTTCACCTGCAGTCCCCGAAACTTCTGACCCAGATGCAGTATGTAGCATACCCTTTCAGCTACCATGGCTTAATTACTAATAAGAGAAGACTATAACACCACTCTATACATGATTCGTATAGGGATTATATGATCCATAAGCTCTCAACAATTAAAAACATTCAATGATCAGAGTACACATATTATTTACTGCTATAATTAACAATCAATAAAGTATCATATTAATTCATATACACATCGAAAATCATGATACATAAGCAACACAGTCACGCAAAACATGATTAAAGCATAACCAGATACTTATCTTCTAACAATGGTAGATTCCACCAACCAAGTGTAGGCCTTCCACGAACCTCCCAGCCTTAAACCACACTACTCATCAGCTCAGTAGTGGGTCACCCCCGAGATGGGACTAAGCTCCACCCCTAGGCAAGGAATCCTAGGCTAGGCTGAGGTTACAGGGAAAACAACACATAAAATCTAGAAGGATTCTTCCCAGGATGCCATCTTACGCCCACTACTATCAGACTCTTAGTCCCCACATGCCTGTTCCGCTCGAGAGTATACACATTCACAAGCACAGTCCATCGGTGCTAACCTCCTTCTCTGGGTCTCGGCAACAGGCCAGATCAGGAAGTCTCAGAGCCTGAAGCTAGTGATGGACACTCTCTGGAAGAAACCTCTTCCAACAACATCCACCTCCCTCACCAAGAGAGAGATCACACACAGGATCAATCACAACTTGCACTGGCCATCAAGCCACGTACAGTCCATCTCTGCGTGGTCACCATAGCCAACTGGAAATACAAACACGACCACTCAACAGGCTCAATAATGGCTCGAGGCCTCACAGTGATTATTCACAGGAATGCATGAGGAGTAATTCCCACAGGGGTCGACATAGACTCCACGACTCATAATAGAGGGTGAGACCGGCTCTTCATAAACAACACAGGCTTTCTCACTGGTTCAACAATGGCGGAATGGTTCAGGGTATTGGCTTCAAAACAAAGCCTCGACACATAGGTTCGATCAGTAGGGTAGAGGGTATGCACGGACTATCAAAGACAATATTGGGTTCTCGATTCTCAGGAACGCACGAGGTATTCTTGCAGAGGTTGTGTTGGTCGTATTATTCAACGCTGTCTACACGCTCAGGTAGTCGGATGGAATGGAGGAGGAACCCTTCTCATGGCTCACCCTGGCCATTTTATTCACATGCGTCAGGGTTGACACGTGTCACCCATGAAATTGCATGCGTTCCACCAACACGCGTCTCCCTTGCATGTTCCCCCCTTGCCAGAAACTTAGGATAAAACATAAAATGCACATGTCTTTTGGGATAATATTAAAATATTACTCCCAGGCCTAAGCCCCCTAGGCTTATCCCCTAGGCTCAACAGTTAGCCCCTTTTCCCACCTTCAGCCCCTAATTCCTTGCCCACCCTATGGATTCTTATTCCCCCTTCACTCATTCATCGTGGTCGGTCTACACATGGCAGTGTTTATATTATATTAATTGTTCTGCTTGTTTACATATACAACAACAGGCTCCTGGCCTTCAACACTCAGGCTCCTTGGCCTAACAAACACTTAAGCCTCCAGCTTATAAAAACTTGGCTCACCATCCTATAAAAAATAATTACAATTCCTTTCAAAACATGGTTTACAATGGGGCTCGGCCTTGGGGACACTACAATCCCCCTCCCCTTATTTTTGCACTGTTCTCAGTGCAACTTTACACAACATCTGCAAGATTTTCAAAAATTTTCAAAAAGATGCGGGTACTCTGCCCGCATAACATCTGCATGCTCCCATGTCGCATCCTCAGGACCGTACCAGGTCCGCTGGACCTTTACAAGCTCTATAGCTCGATTCTAGAGCTTTTTTCTTTTCTTGTCCAATATGCACACATGATGCACTTGTAGGACACCTTTTGGTTCCACCTGAATCACATTCCAATCGATAACATGATTAGCATCAGGTACATATTTCTTGAGCAGTGAAATATGAAACACATTATGTACAATCATAGATGTAGGTAATGCAAGCATGTATGCAACCAACCCAATCCTTTCTAGGATCTCAAATGGCCCACAAAATCTTGCTGCCAACTTGGCGCAACTTCCTAGCTTTAGGGAACTCCTGTTAGTTTTCACTTTCAAGAAAACATGGTCACCCACTTTGAATTCTCTATGGGTTCTGTTACTATTAGCGTAACTTTTCTGCCTGTCCTGGGCAGCTTTTAGATTCCATTTAATTTTTATTATTTGATCTTCCATCTCTTTGAGTAGCTCAGGCCCAACTACTACTCTGTCAGCTGGATTATCCCAACTCACTGGAGTGTTGCACTTTCTTCCATAAAGTGCTTTGAATGGGCTCATCTTCAGTGATGCATGATACCCATTATTGTAGGCGAATTCTACCAAATGCAGGTAGTCTTCCCACCTTGATGGTTTATCCATCACATACATTCTCAGCATGTCTTTTATTACTCTATTTACTCTCTCTGTCTGTCCATCAGACTCGGGATGATATGCTGTTCTAAAGTTAAGATTCGTTCCGAATCCTTTGAACAGTCCTTTCTAGAAATTCGAAGTGAATTTTAGGTCTCTATCAGACACAATTGTCTTAGGAATTCCGTGCAAGTGTGCAGCTTCTTTTAAGAAGATATCAACAACATCTGCTGCCCTGTGGGTGGTTTTCAGTGGAATAAAATGGGCAGCTTTAGTAAGCTTGTCCACCACCACCATGATTAAATCATGCTACTTGCTTGTTCTAGGTAGTTCGGTGATGAAATCCATTGTTACCACATCCCATTTCCATTCAGGAATAGGTAAAGGCTGCAACAACCCTGCTGGGTGCATGTGCTCAGCCTTAACCTTTTGGTATTCCATACATCTGGCGATGTATTCCACGATTTCTTTCTTCAAACCCGGCCAAAAGTAATGGCCTTTGACTGTTGCTATAGTCTTCTGATATCCAGGATGTCCAGCATAAGCCACGTTATGCATCTCCTTTAGAATTTCCAGCTTCAATTCTCGGGCATTGGATACATACACTATGTTTTTATACAGAAGTAAACCATAAGCTCCCAAGGTGTAACCTTCCTTGGGCTGTGGTTCTTCACACTATTGTAGCTTTGCTACAAGAACTTTGTATTGCAAATCAGTATTTGCAGCTTCCAAAATTCTGTCTTTCATCTCAGTCCGGTACATGCTAATGGCTACAGCATGTAATTCATGCACCTTTAAGCTGAGTGCATCAGCCACCTTATTTTCTTTCCCTTTGATATAGTTGATATCAAACTCATATTCGCACAGAAACTCTAGACATCTGATTTGACTGGCATTTAAGGTCGGCTGATCAAATAAATACTTCAGACCATTATGGTTTGTCCTCAACTTGGATCTCTTGCCCATGAGGTAATGTCTCCATTTCCTTAAGGCGTGGATGATTGCTGCCAACTCTAAATCATGAGTGGCATAATTCTTCTCATGTTCCTTCAACTTTCAGGATTCATAACAAACTACAAATCCCTCTTGGCTGAGAACTCCTCCCAGCCCCTCCTTACATGCATCTGTGCACACTATGTAATCCTTGTTTGGATCTGCAATCTTCAGGATTGGAGCACTAGTTAGCAGCTACTTCAATCGCTGGAAGCTGCTCTCACATTCTTCATTCCACTGGAACTTCTTTTCCTTCCTTTGCAAGGAAGTGACAGAATGATCTATCTTTGAGAATCCGGCTATGAACCTCCTATAGTATCCCACCAGACCCATAAAAGATCTAACTTCTGCCACATTCCTCGGCACTGGCCATTCTCGAATGGCCTCTACCTTTTCAGCATCCACAACGATCCCTTCTTCAGATATAATGTGTCCCAAGTAATGGATCTGCCTTTGATAAAATGAGCACTTGCTTAGTTTTGCATACATCTGGTGTTCTCTCAACACCTGTAGCACCATTCTCAGGTGTTGCTCATGTTCTTCCTCTGTCTTGGAATACACCAAGATGTCGTCCAGGAAGACTATGAAAAACTTGTCCAAATAATCTCTGAACACTCCATTCATTAAGCACATGAAAACAACAGGCGTGTTGGACAACCCAAACGGCACCACTGTGAATTCATAATGACCGTACCTTTTTCCAAAGGCGGTCTTGTTGATGTCCTCATCCTTTATTCTCACTTGGTGATATCCTGATCAGAGATCTATTTTCGAAAATATTTTCGCATCCTTCAACTGATCAAAAAGATCATCAATCCTTGGCATAGGATACTTGTTCTTGACAATAACCTTATTCAATTGCCAAAAATCAATGCATAGCCTCAATGTCCCATCTTTCTTCTTCATGAATAGGACCGGGGTTCCCCATGGTGACACACTGGGGTGAATGTAACCTTTCTTTAGTAGCTCTTCGAGCTGCAATTGCAACTCTTTCAGCTCTGGTGTACTCATTCTATAAGGAGCCTTCGAAACTGGAGCTGCTCCAGACATCAAATTTATAGAAAAATCGATGTCCCTCTTCGGAGGTAGTCCAGGTACCTCCTGAAATATGTCCTTGAATTCCTTGAGTACTTTGTGGTCTTCCAGATTCAAGACTTCATCTCGGGATGCTTCTTCCACCCGAGCTGCAAATAATTGACAACCTTTCTGGTAACATTTCTTTAGCTGCATGGTTGAGATTTCCCTAACAGCCACGGCTCTGGGAATTCCTTGGACTATTAACTAATTTCCCTCCTCATTCAGGCACGTAAACCTCTTTTTACGACAATCCAGAAGGGCATGGTGCTGGTCCAACCAGTCCATCCCAATTAAGAAATCGTATGAGCCTAAAGGCAGAATTTTCAATTCAGTCTTAGTGCTCATTCCTTTCATGTCCACTGAACAGGACTTAACCAATTCAATGACCTTCCTCTTGGTCCCTGTGGCCAACTGCACTAACCAAGACTTCTCATGTTTTCTTCTCGTTAGATGCAAAATTTCCACCACTCTAGGATCTACATAACTATGGCTAGCCCCTGAATCAATCAAAATAACAAGTGGTCGATTGTTGATCGTACCTTCCACTTCAATCATGTGCGATTGAAATTATGCTTGCTTGTTGTCCAGGGCTACATAGATCCTTGGCATTCTGCTACCCATATCCTCCACTGTTTCATCTTGCTGAACAGTATGTACAGTCCTCTCTTTACCATTTTTATGGGGACAATCTCTGTACTTGTGGTTTCCTTGACAGCCCCAACACTGAATGGGCGTCTGTCTCTGTCTTTGTGCTCCCTCTTTAGTCATTCTCGGCTCTCTAACCGATGGCTGTCCCTGAAGGCTATTTCTGAAAAAGGAAGGCTTGTTTCCCTTCTGCCTCTTTCCTTTCTTAAACTTCCTCTGATCATTCCAAACCTTCCGAAGGATGGGCCTTTCTCCTTGCTATTCATACAATCATTTCGCCTTTCTTATGGTTTCTTCCATGGTCTTAGGATCATCATATTGAATCTTGTCACTCATGGAAGGTGGCAGTCCACTCAAATATCTTTGAATCTTGACAGCCTCCTCTTTGATGAATGGAACATGCTTTAGTAGTTCTAGGAAACTTCGTTCATACTCATCAATAGTCATGCTGCCTAGCCTGAGTTTGAAGAACTCCTTCATCTTTCTGTCATAGTATCTTTTAGTCAGGTATTTCTTCTCGAAATACCTCTTAAATTCCTTCCAAGTGACCTCTTTCTCTCTGATGTGCTACACCTGCACAAACTGATCCCACCACATGGATGCTTTTCCTTTCACTTGGTACATTGCAATTCTTCCTTCTACATGGGCGGAATAATTCTGCAGTTGGAAGTATTTATTCATGCCAAGAAACCATGTCTCGACATCTTCCTCCTTCTTATGTTCTCCATTGAATGTCAGAGGCTTAATCTTGTTCATCTCTCCCTTCAATTCCTCCTTTCCAAATTTTCGATGTTTTCTGGTAGGGGATGGGCTTGAACTACTGTGTGTCTTCCTGTCAGAATGTCTTTGGAAGCGACTAAGATTTCGGCTACCACTCCTCGACCTAATTCTTCTCCCATGGGTTCTGCAACTCTCTATTTTACTTGAGTCTCTTCCCTTCTCGAGTTTCTCCTCTATTCTTTCTAGGCTCTTAAAAATTTTTAATTTTAGTTCACCCTACTGATCCTTGACTTTCATAAGCTTTCAGCTATCAGCTCGGCAAGCCTTGGCCTCTCTTTGTAATCCTTCAATGATTTTCATTATGTGTCCTTCTTCATCCTTTTCTTTTCTGTGCCCATTGGAGTTCGATCCTTCAACTCCCGTATTGACATCCTTTCCTTCCTGTTCGTCTTCTATTTCGGGGGTAATCTGCACCTTTCCCCACTCCATACTCGACGTTGTTTAACTGGAGTCCTGACCTCTGTTGAACTCTGCACATGCACTGTGCAATTAAATTCGAGGTTTGTCAGGCCATTAAACCTTCAGGAACAATCCTCAACATTTATAAGCCACTACAAACAAAAACAAAAGACATTTCGATTCAAATAAGTTTTCTGAGCTCCCGTTCGGCTCTGCAATTTTTGGGTTTTCGAAACTTTCATTTTTGGCACTTCGGGATTTCGGGCCTTCGGGTTCTCAGTACCCGGGACTTCGGGTTTTTGGAACCCAAGAGTTCATTTTGCAGTGACTCCCAACCTTTTATCATTTCAATTCCCGAATTCCAAAAAATTGATTTCCTTATTCTTCGGACCCACAACATAGTTGTCATCCTTAAAATCCGCTACGATTCTTCTGTCTTTGGAGATTTTGGGACTTTGGGACTTCGGGTTTCGGGGTTTCGGTCCATGAGGATTTTATACTTGCTTTCCTTCCCAACCCCCGACTTCCAAAATTTTGATTTACTTTACCCTCCGGGCCCATATAGCACAGTGGTCACCCACAACCATGGTGGCATGTGGCATGTTCATGAGGGTCCACGTCACCTTTAATGACGTCATCGGGTCCCACCTCTCTCGCTTCTATTCTCGACCCACCGACATGTGGTACATCTCCATGTGTCCACGTCCATTTCTAGTCACATCCAATGGTCATATCTTTCTCAGATCTATGGCGCAGATCCTTTCGGCGTTTCGGGGTTTCAGGTGTCAGAAGTTTGTGCATCCACACATCTTGAACTTCCATTTGCCGAAATCCCGAAATCACTGTCTACTAACTTACCTAATCCTACGGTCAATTTCTTCTCCCCATGATCTACGGTGTAGATTGTTTTCGGGATTTTGGGGTTTCGGGTTTTTCGGAGGTGCTCACCTCTTCTCACCTCCCATCTCCCAAAACGTCGATTTCTTCCTGGGCAATTAATGGTCCTGATCTCTCTTAGATCAACAGTTACGATCCAATCATGAATTCACATTTCGTGAATTCTCACGAACTCACCCATTGACTATTTTCAAGTTACGAGTCAGCGAAAGGCTGATCACTGTCCATGCATTCTTTCCGATGGACGGTACTGACTAAATCGAGATTTCACGTATCGCGATTTCCACATTCCTGTGAAATTCCAAAGGGATTTAAACCCCGTGCACACTTTCCAGATCTAACAGTCACGAGGGCTCACCTTCCCTCCCGAATAGATCCTAAAGCTCCTACACTTCCGGTGTGGAGTTCTCTCTCCCTGTGGACTTATACCACACTGGCTGTGGTTTCATAACGCCGCTATACCTCCTGAGCTTTAAAAACTTGTCAGGTAACTCTTTGACACTTTGGAGCAAACTAGGGTTCGAAATTGGCCTTCCAGACCAAATTTCCCCTCACATTCTCGATCCAAAGACTGCTCCACTGGCCCATATAGGCTCAGTGTCAAAACCTTGGCTCTGATACCAAACTGTAGCGTACCCTTTCAACTACCATGGCTTAATTGCTAATAAGAGAAGACTATAACACCACTCTATACATGATTCGTACAGGTATTATATGATCCATAAGATCTCAACAATTAAACACATTCAATGCTCAGAGTACACATATTATTTACTGCTATAATTAACAATCAATAACATATCATATTAATTCATATACACAGCGGAAATCATGATACATAAGTAGCACAGTCATGCAAAACATGATTAAAGCATAATCAGATACTTATCTTCTAACAATGGTAGATTCCACCAACCAAGTGCAGGCCTTCCACGAACCTCCCAGCCTTAGACCACACTGTTCATCAGCTCAGTAGTGGGTCACCCCTGAGCTGGGACTAAGCTCCACCCCTAGGCAAGGAATCCTAGGCTAGACTGAGGTTACAGGGAAAACAACACATAAAATCTGGAAGGATTCTTCCCAGGATGCCATCTTACGCCCACTACTATCAGACTCTCATTCCCCACATACCTGTTCTGCCCGGGAGTATACACCTTCACAAGCACAGTACATGGGTGCTAACCTCCCTCTCTGGGTCTTGGCAATAGGCTGGATCAAGAAGTCTCAGAGCTTGAAGATGGTGCTGGACACTCTCTGGAAGAAACCTCTTCCAACAACATCCACCTCCCTCACCTAGAGAGAGATCACACACAGGCTCAATCACAACTTGCACTGGCCATCAAGCCACGTACAGTCCAGCTCTACGTGGTCACCATAACCAACTAGAAATACAAACACAACCTCTCAACAGGCTCAACAATGGCTCAAGGCCTCACAGTGATTATTCACAGGAATGCATGAGGAGTAATTCCCACAGGGGTCGACACAGACTCCACGACTCAGAATGGAGGGTGAGACCGGCTCTTCAGAAACAACACATGCTTTCTCAATGGTTCAACAATGGGGGAATGGTTTAGGGTCTCGGCTTCGGAATAGAGCCTCCACACATAGGTTTGATCAGTAGGGTAGAGGGTATGCACGGACTATCAAAGATAATACCGGGTTCTCGATTCTCAGGAACACACAAGGTATTCTTGTAGAGGTTGGGTTGGTCGTACTGTTCAACTCTCTCTACACGCTCAGGTAGTCGGTTGGAATGGAGGAGGAACCCTTCTCATGGCTCACCCTGGCCATTTTATTCACATGTGTCAGGATTGACACTTGTCACCCATGAAACTACATGCGTTCCACTAGCACGTGTATCCCTTGCATGTTTCCCCCTTGCCAGAAACTTAGGATAAAACATAAAATGCACATGTCTTTTGGGATAATATTAAAATATTACTCTCAGGCCTAAGCCCCCTAGGCTTAGCCCCTAGGCTCAACACTTAGCCCCTTTTACCACCTTCAGCCCCTAATTCCTTGCCCACCCTATGGATTCTTAGTCCCCCTTCACTCATTCATCATGGTCAGTTTGCACATGGTGGTGTTTATATTTTATTAATTGTTCTGCTTGATTACATATACAACAACAGGCTCCTGGCCTTCAACACTCAGGCTCCCTAGCCTAACAAACACATAAGCCTCCAGCTTATAAAAACTTGGCTCACCATATTATAAAACATAATTACAATTCCTTTCAAAACATGGTTTACAATGGGGCTCGGCCTTGGAAACACTACACAGTACCTTTTACAAATGGTTTGCGAGCCGACCACATCTTGACCCTCCCTTTACAAATGGTCAATTACATGGATACTATGAGTATTCACATCAGGATTACAATGGCTAGTCAAGCCCCCATTGGCACACCACTCTCGCCCAGTGTCACCCCAACACTTCCACTCGGGTACCGTGCGTTGAATGCTTCTATTCCTACTCCCACGCAAACCCCATTTAGAACTCCTGGTGGTCCCTCTTTTTCTGGGCACTCTTCTCCCTGTTTCATTCTGACACTTCCTCAACCCTCTTTTGGAGGACCTTTTCCATCCTCTATTGGTGGCACCAATCCTAGTGGCACCATTCCATCGTTCACACCAAATTACCAGATTCCTATTGGTGGACAATTTCACCAAGGAAGTTTGACTCAACCCCTAATTGGAGGACAACCCCCACCAACCCCACCCTATGGACAAAACATACCTCCATCCTTGGCCCAGTATTGGAACCATCTAATACAAAATAATCCTCAATCGACTAGGGGGAAACAACTTACAACTACATCCGTTATACCCCCTAGTATAGGCCAACCATATCTAGGTATGTCCAATCATATTTGGGGCTTGAATGCTCAAACTCACATCCCTGTTCAAGGATACAATCCCATGAGCTACTTTCCTCTACAACAACCACCGAATCTACTTGGGTCTTCGCATTATATGTAGACTGCTTATGGTCCCACTGGTTTGTCGATGGGACTCCCTCCCGAAAGCCACCAGTACCCGCATGTGAATAGATAGTTACCCTTCTTGGCCACTTTGGACCTCCCAGATCTGTCGAGGATTTTAAATGATCCAATCCATCACTCTCCCCAATGGCCCGCTATACCAGCCAAGTTACCATTTGACATCCCTAAATTTGATGGAAAAGCGGGAGAGGACCCGAACAATCACGTGATGACTTTTCACCTCTGGTGCTCATCCAACTCCTTGATGGATGACTCTATTCGTTTACGTCTTTTTCAAAGAACCCTCACAGGTTCTGCTGCAAAGTGGTATATATAATTACCACGAGGTTTATTCACTGAATTCAACACCCTAGCTATGGCTTTCCTCACCCACTACCAGTTACTGATTCGTTATGAAATGGGGACCAAGATTTTGAGTTCTTTCAAACAAAACAAAGCCACTCATATATCCGATCACATTCATGAGTGGCGACGGAGATGACGTCTCATCAAACTCAAACTTCTCGATCAGTTGCTGGCATAATGGTTCACAAAATCATTTTTGAATGACATCAGTCATGAGATCACCATGGGTGGAGTTGTCATGGAAGAATAGGCCATAAGTCATGCTCAATACCTTGACCTTGTTTATTCACAAACATGTACTCTTTACGACTTACTCCCTGATGCACCTCGTCCTTTCACTTCCACCACTTCAACTACTCTAGCTGCTTCTCATGCAGCCGATGGTGTTATTGGCACTTTCCATTCCCAACCACATTCCCCCTCAAGCACCAACCCCAAGCCTACTTCTTCTAATGTTCAAAATGCTCTATCTCCTACCCCTCCCACTGGAAAGACTTCTGAGGTAAATGCAGTTCAATCTACCCCAGCTAGTAAAAACAAATCCAGAAAGGGAAAGGGTAAGAATAAGGAGGAAAAAAATACTTCGCAGGCAGAGAAAACCAAAACTCCACTTGTTGACGATAGGGATAAGCGCAAACCCTGATACCCTTGTCTTATTTGTGGTGATTATCACTACATGAAGGATTGGCCACGAAGCGCCGAGGTTTCTAAGTTCCTTCAAGGGGCCCCGAAACCACCCACTCCGGCTATTTTGTCCCAACCCTTCCCCTCTCAACAACATGCCCAATTGGTCATTCATGACCAACCTTCCCCTTCTACTACGTCTTATGTATTAATGTGTACTGGCAATTCAAAGAAGAATGACATCACACTCACCACTCAAGCCAAATATTATTCTCCCTCTAAAGAGAAGGTTGATGATACACCTCCTTCATTGGTCCAACCCTCTCCCGCGACTCCACCTACCAACGGTCCTCTTCATCTCAAATGACCGATTCTTGACATAGTTCTTCACCCTCCTCAGAAGGGCATCGTTCAGAAATCGACTTTCAATCCTCATGCTCGTGCTTCCCAGAACTACAACATTGTTGAAGACCTGGCCCAAGCACCTTCTGCAATGTCAACCCTTGAAGTCCTTCAAAGTTGTCCCACACAACAGAAGGCACTGTTGAAATCTATCGGTGGAATCGACCTGATGGACATGAATTTAATAATTTTTGACTTGGAAGATCACATTCCAAGGTTACCCCCTCAACTCACATTCTGGATCCAAGTGATTGTCTCTGACAAAAACATTTGTCGCACTGTTATCGACGAGGGTTCCTCGACGTGTGTCATGTCTATTACCTATTGGAAAGCCATCGCCTCTCCCTCTTTGACTAAATCCCATAACACACTCAAAGCCTTCAATGGCTCTAGTTTGAAGCCTTACGGTGTCCTTCCTTCATTGCCAATCATGCTAGAAGGCAAAACGGTCCAAGTCGAAGTGGAAGTCTTTGACGCTTCTCTCGATTACAATCTTCTGCTTGGCTGTAGCTGGATCGATTCCATGCGCACAGTTGTGTGGACTCTTTTTTGTGTTGTACGTTTCCCATATCAAGGAAGGTAATCATCGTTGACCAATTAGACTTCTTTAACTTAGATACGCATACTGACAACATACCATTCATCACTAAAACCCCACCGGGTTACGAGAACGTCGGTGTAGGTCTTCTGAAAGACTCTTCGTTAATGGGTACCTTCCCCATTCCACCACCCGATGTTCCACACTCATCTATCGCTTCAATCTATATGATCTCCACCTCAATTCACAGAATCCCTGAGTCTCACGAACCATGGATAATACCTGACCCCAACGATCATCTTCATTATGACGATGCAATGCCTTTGAGTCAGGCTGAATCTGCCTATCAGGCCATTCAATTGGAAACCCCTTATACCCCCTCTCTTGGTGAGTCATCTCTAGATCCTTTTCGCGTCATTTTCCCCATGGACGAGATGATTATGTCTGTCATGGAGGACACGCCTTGGAACAATGGACATCACCATTCCATCCTCTTCCTAGAGCAACACACCATCGAGAGCTACCAATGGATTTTGACCCCGTCGACCATTGTCGTCATTTCCACCATTCCCAAGTCCACACACGATGTGTTTTCTGAAGGGAACTTAAGAAATATCTCACCCACTATTCCCCTCGACACATCCATCAAACCAGTAATTGTCGAAAATGTGCATATCGGAGCTTCATGTTCCCCTGATGAAATCATCACCTACAAGTCACTTTTCAAAGAATTTTGTGACATCTTCGCCTGGAGCTATGAAGAAATGCCGGGTATCGACCCCGACATTGTGATACATGAGATCAAGACATACCCAGACGCTAAACCTGTCTGACAATGCCTTCATCTAGTTCACCCACGCAAAGTGGTTGCTATCAAGCTTGAAGTCGAGAAACTTCTCAAATATGGATTTATTTACCTGGTGGCCCTCACCGATTGGGTTTCCAATCTTGTCCTGATTGACAAGAAACAAGGCACATTCTAAGTATGCATTGATTATAGGGATATTAACAAAGCTTGTCCTAAAGAAAACTTTCCTACCCCCTTCGTCGATCAGATTGTTGATGATTATGCTGGAAGCGAAATCTTCTCTCTGATGGATGGTTTCTCCTGATATAATCAAATCAATATTGCTCCCGAGGACCAACACAAAACCGCTTTCATTTGTCCTTGGGGCACTTTCGTCTATCGGAAACTTCCTTTCGGTCTAAAGAATGCTGGATCAAATTTTCAACATGCTATGTCTTATGCCTTCCATGATATCAATCACATCATGCAGCCATATCTTGATGACTTACCCGCTCATTCCATGCACTAGGTTGATCATCCAATTCACCTCCGAGCCATTTTCCTCCACTGTCAGTTTTACCATATACACTTGAATCCTCACAAATGCGTTTTTTGCATAGAATCCGGCCCAATTATAGGCTTTATTGTTTCACATCAAGGGATCAGGGTAGATCCTTTAAAGTTCAAGGTGATTCTCAATCTATCTCCTCCTTGTACACTTCGCCAGTTACAAAGTTTGCAAGGGAAAGCAAAATTTCTTCGTCGTTTCATCCCAAACTATGCCGATATAACTCTTGGATTTATGCGACTCCTCAAAAAAGGGTCCGAGTTCATATGGGATACCATCACAAACAAATCCTTCAAATCTTTGAAACTATCCTTGACACATGCTCTGCTTCTCTTCCCCCCCAATTACAGTCACGATTATTTCCTCTACGCCTTGTATTACACCATCGCTATGGTTCTTGTCCAAGAGGATGATTCTCATGATGAACATGTTATCTATTACTTGAGTCGAATTCTAACGCCTACCGAAACCAAGTATTTACATGTCGAAAAATTGGCCTTGGCAGTCGTCCAAGAAGTTCAACATTTTCGACACTATATCCTCTCTCGCAAGACTAGGGTAATTTCTAACTGCAACCCTATGCAACACATTCTCACACGTCAATTGCTAGGGGGAAAATACTCCAAATGGATTGTGATACTCTAGGAGTTTGACTTGGAATTCGAACGAGCTAAGTCCAAGAAGTCCTTAGTGTTTGCCAAGTTGATATACAACTTTCCCTACTTTGCAACGGAAAATGTAGCAGCCGATTCATTACCTGATGAATCCATTTTCTTAATTGGTTTTGATGATCTTTGGTATGGTGATATCATCATATATCTCTAAACCCAGACTTTCCAACCCAATTTTTCCAGTACTGACCGGTGTCGAATACGCTACCAAGCCTTTCAATATATTATCCTCAGGGATACTCTTTATCATCATGGGATTGACTCAGTTTTTTGATGCTGCCTCATGTTCGACGAAGTTGCGAAAGCCTTAAATGATTTCCATTCTGGAGCCTGTGGTGGTTATATGTTTGGGTATGCTACTACCTAGAAGATATTACAAGCAGGGTATTTTTGGCCTTCTTTATTTAACGATTGCATAAGCACCGTCCAAAAATGCCACGCCTACCAGACCTATAATCATAAGATACAGTCACATCCCGCTCCTCTTCACCCTGTGTTCTTCGTCGGTCCCTTTGCGAAATGGGGCATCGGTTTCATGACATGTCATCCCCACTCGGCTGGGGGGTATGGATACATTATTGTAGCCATAGATTATTTTACGAAATGGGCCGAGGCGATGCCGACATTTGACAATACTGGAAAGACCACAACATTATTCATTTTCAATCACATCATAGCTCATTTTGGTGTTCCTCGGGCTATATTCACTAACCATGGTAGCCACTTTAGAAACTTCATGATGTCTGAACTCACTGAAAAGTTGGGTCTTTGCCATGAAAACTCAACGCCCTATTATCCACAAGCCAACGACCAAGTCGAAGCAATTGATAAATTTCTCATAACCATGCTTCGAAAAATGATAGGGATTCACAAAACAAGTTGGCACATAATGTTGTTTTCAACATTGTGGGCTTACCGGACATCCGTTAAGTCTGCTACTGGGTTTACACCTTTCCAGTTAGTCTATGGTCTAGAATCCATCCTCTTGATTGAATGTGAGATACCCTCCTTAAAACTAGTTGTCGAACTCCTACCAAACACTTTTGCTGAGGAAGAACGTCTGTTGTATCTCATGCAATTAGACGAAACTTGACACGATGCTACCCTAGTCATAGAATCCCAGAAGAAATGTGTCAAGGCCCAATACGAAAAACATGTCAAGCCTCGTGTTTTCTCCGAATGAGATCTGGTTCTCCTCTACGAACAAGATCAAGATATGCTAGGAGCTGGAAAATTCGAAGCCATGTGGTGAAGTCCTTATATCGTTAGACGAGTTTTGGAGAAAGGAGCTTACGAGTTAGTAGATTACGACGATATCCCTTTGAGTGAACCTAGAAATGGGTTGCACTTAAATAAGTACTATGCATAATATCACCTATGCACAAGTACTTGTATTTTATTGTATCATACTTCCTGTGTGTTACTGTAGTATGCTTTTTTGTTATCTAGTCTTTGCCCTTATGTGATGTTGTGTTTGATTTCCAGATGTCAGAGTCTTCGCTACTCCACATTGGCTTCGCTGATGGTGCTAGCTGTAGTACTCAGAACCTTGCTTCTGCTGCGTGGGAAATTTATGCCCCTACAAATGAACTTATCACTCTACGAGGTGTGTGCCTTAGTCGTGCGACCAACAATATTGCAAAGTATAACACCGTTATCGAATTGTTGATTGATGCTATCTTTCTCGGTATCTATCGCTTGGTTGTGAGACTTGATTCGCAGCTCGTAGTACTACAATTAAGTAATGTCTATGCTATTCGAAGTCCTACTTTGTTATGGGTATATTTGCGAATTCACCTCTTGGAGCGTTATTTTGATTATATTGAGTATCAACATATTCCTAGATGTCTAAATACATTAACTAATGCATTAGCTAATTATGTATTAGAAATACATTTGGGTCGTTTATAAATCAATCACATCACAAGTATCACACAACACAAGATAAGCCGGTAGATGCCATATGTATATATAACGATAAAAAAGTTTTTTACAAAAAAGTTCTATCCAGGGACCAAAATTTCAAAATCTGAAGCTTATAGCTTCTACAAAGTGACGTCATGGATGACGTTCATGGTAAAACACAATTGTCTGGGCAACCCTATGAAGAAGTCAGCCAACAGACTCTGACACCCCCACCGTATGACGCTGATAACGTCGCGGAACCTCTCCAAGAAGCATGTTTTGAATGTCTGCAGTCAAACCCTCTAAGTTTTGTTCCACTGCCTCATAATCTTCAGTGTCCCATCGTGGCACTAGAGCCACCTCTCCTCATCGCTGAATAGAAGAAGTACCTAGAGGTCAATAAGGCCCCACATCTGTGTCATCAAAAAAGAATTTTTGTAATTAGACCTTGGACGAACATAAAAACATTTGCATATGATAAAATTCACAAAAACATTTAAAAAGTAAAAAATGTGTACTTCTTACCGAGATCTCCCCAATGAGCGCCCTCGGGTAGGGCCAAATCTGGATCCCCTAAGAAATCCAACCTGGCATAGGCATAATCATTGGCCATCATCATCTGTGGTCGCAACCAGTCAAAGAAAGAATCATTGTATTTAATGATTGGTCCAGTTACATGTCGGGCCATGAGGTTACACCACCTAAACAACCTTGGATCCTCTGGAGCCGATAAACCCCACTCAACCTACAACCTCAGCAAGGGAAGCCTCTCAAGAAAGAAGGAAACCAACAATGAATCCTACCCTAATTTCTTCAGGTCGCCTCTCTTTCATTTGGTCAACTGCCTCTTCACACTACGAAGCACTGCGTCTGCCCAATTAAAAACCCGAGGCTCAGTACACTCTATGGCATACTGAAAGTAGCTCTGGAGAGCCATGTGTGGAGCAACGGTCCCAAACATATGAGCAATGGTGAAAAAATAGTGTGGAGGGTCAAATCCTGCACCCCCCAAATGGCCACTTTTCCTTTGCTTCTTTCTGCCTCTAGAACATAGTACAAACAATAGTATTCACTCATAGGTAGCTCACCACCTCGGCTACCAGTCAATCTAGCATGGTACCCACGCCGTGACAGTCCTTTCAGGAAATAAATGTCCTTGATGTCCAAGGACAATGTTTGGACCCCTACGTGGAATACTTGTTGGTCCACGTCCCACATATGAATGAGGTACTCCAACAGCTTGACTTGGGCCCTCATACCAGGGATCCGAAATAATTTTAGAATACCATGGTCTCACAAAGAAGCAATGGTGCTCGGGTTATTCCCGACAATAACATCATCTTCTTCATGCTCTCTTTCACGCCATTACAAAACCATGGTGATAGCCAAATGCCTGCATAAGACACA
Source organism: Picea engelmannii (assembly GCA_009831015.1). NCBI lineage: Eukaryota > Viridiplantae > Streptophyta > Pinopsida > Pinales > Pinaceae > Picea > Picea engelmannii. The sequence goes on along the minus strand of ML785097.1, from coordinate 489,317 downwards.
TAAGAAGAAGGTCAACAACTCTCTTCAAGACTTGGTACATTTTTCATTGAGCAAACATTAGAGAATTTTTTCACTTTGCGGTTCTCGCAGGTGCCCCTTTGGCACATTGTGAGGTTCTCGTAGGTGCCTTTGGGGCCACCTGCGAGAATGATGCATTCTCGCAGGTCTCGTGTGGCTAGCCTGCGAGAATGCCTGAGTGCAAATTTAAGCCCTAAAACAAGCTCAGAAACTTGAAATTTACCAATGAAATTTAAAAATTGAACCATGAAAATATAGAAGACAAGGAGCTTACCTCATTGCCGGAGACGGTTTGTCGAATGGTTGCTTGTATCTTCCGCAATCGAGCGCCAAAATTCAAGGGCAAAAGAGGGGTTTTGGGCTAAAAACTTGGCAAAGTTACAATGACTATGGTAAAAGAACTTTTACCCACTTATATTTACTTTTTTACCATTTTTATTGGTTTTTATAAT
>ML785097.1:457857-480579 GCA_009831015.1 Picea engelmannii | reverse complement strand
ATTTGTGATTAAATGTTAGAAAATCAACATGTTTTCATATATATCTCAAATATGTGTGAGCTTTGTAATGTGTAGGAATATGTGAAGGATTAATTCAAAGGACTTCTCGAATACTTCCTCCACCATTTCAATATTTGAGGAGAAAATTCAAGCCCATTCCAAGGATAATATCATGGAGATTTGGTTGGAATATCTTATCCAAGATATATGAGAGATATGTGTGAGGATTTGGAGGGATTATATTTTGTAATAATGGGAAATAGGTTGAGAGAAAAGTGGATCTATAATAATGAGATGGTTATCTTATCTTAAAGGCTCTCATGTATAAAAGAGAGTTCTCTCTCTTCATGAGAATTCAATTAGGATGTAATTAGAATTAGAGTAGTCATTAGGATTCGAAAGAGAAAGGGATTCTTAGTTTTGATTCATGGTTTTGGTTTTCATGCTTTCATTATTCTGTTATGAAGATTGATTTGATTATTGAATGTAAGATTGCTTCATTGGTGAGAGCTCTCATATGTCGTTATGCCATTCAACTCTTCACTTGTTGTACTTGCTTTTCCTTAATGTAGTTCTCCATTTCTAGATTAATTCCATTTACACAATTTCCCATTCTTAGAGTAATTTCATTTACGCAACTAGATTAATTCAATTTCAGTCATGTGTTAGATTAATGATTCAATTGCAGTCGTGTATTAGATTAATTTGAATTCCAGTCATGTGTTAGATTAATGATTCTATTTCATTCGTGTGTTAGATTAATGATTCAATTTTAGTTGTAGCTTAAACATTAGATTAGATTAGTCCCGCTTCAATATTTCATATACTTTACATGTGCTTCGTCAATTTACAAACCCCGGGTTGACAAATTAGATAGTTGGGAAAATAATACAACTCAATTAATACAACATTAGTTCGACCCAATATAACGATTGTCGTTCCCTTTTCACGATTGCTGTTCCTTTTTCTTTTCATTTGAACGGAATGATTGTTGTTCCTTTTGTTACGATTGTTGTCCCTTTGTAGGGGTTGCATCTTTGGAGGATGGGTATTGAAAACAAAAGGTAAGAACCTACATAGGAAACAAGTAAAACACTTGTGCCAACACCTACCTTTGAATGATGCATAGAGGTTATATTTTAAGACATATTTAGAACCCAACACCGCCCAGCCCGCCTTCCTAGATAACCACTAGACCACATCCCAATACCGCCCATGCTCCCACTGACACTTGTCCTCCACTCACACACCCCCGCACACCTTTCCATTTTCCACGTTATATTTCTCCCCCTCTCACCTCGTGACATATGTCCTCCACTCACACTCCATGTCACCTCCACTATTTTTGTGTGCCCCCTGACTTGCCACTCCACTCTGCCACTGCATCCTCTCCCCTTGCCACATCATCCTCGTGCCTTTACACCTCATCCCCTGAGTGCTTGCATTCATGCAGTCCCGGTCACTGCTCTCCAGCCGCATCCTTCCACATGGCCATTTCTCACTCGTTGCAGCCTATGAGTTTGTGCCAAGCACCTTGCCCAGTCACCATCATTATCCTCCATGTCCCCCTGCTAGTTCACTCTGCAAAGGTATAACAAACACATGTGGCAAAGATCAGAGTGAGGCCAACACATTTTCAAGGTGCCAAGTTGACTCTACCCATCCTGATCTCGATGAAGGTATTTAATGAAAGAGAGCGAGGTGGTTGAGACATTGTCTCCCCCCATAAATGGAAATCCAGAAAGGACTGGTAGATCTGAGCTCACGTCCGACATAAAACTGCATGCGTAGTCTGACAGAGAAGGTCTAGATGAAAGAGCTCACATCTGACAAAAGACTACATGCATAGTCTGAAAAGAAAGAACAAACGTAAACCCTTGAATGCGATGACTCGATCTCTCCTCTAGTGGTTGTAGTCAGTCTAAGTATAAGTATGTAATTTTGATATTTTTTTAAGGTCGGATGGTTGAGAAAGGCTCCTGCATTGTAATGTTTTAAGGAAGCACATTGGTTCTCTGGTTATGTATAGGATTTGAGACTTCTTGTTTAATATAAGTCATCTTTCTTCTTCATCTTATTTGCCTCTGATACTGAAGTGTCCATGATTGAAGGATTCACATGGATTTTTTTAGCTGTATTGTGATGGATGTTTGATTACAATACTATTATGGTGTTCTTCAATTTCTTGAAAATCTGAATCTAAGAGGATCTTGTGTTCGAAGTTTTTCCTCGTTAGGCCGATTGAAGACCTGATGTCCATAGAATACCTCTACACTTTCCTCACCAAATTCTTCCTTCTACTCACCTTTACTATAACTTACTGATAGAAGTTGATCAAGACCTCAATTTCCTATGCGTGCTAGTCTAGTTTTCTGAATTAAAAAGATATTGTCTTGAGTCTTATCCATTTGACCTCTTTAAACTCAATTCATAGTGACATATAACCTGATGGGTAATGGGATTACCTTCAATGCAATATGGAGGTGACTTCTAGTGCTAACATTCTTGGCGCCGCTACCAGGGAACAAATTGAAGACTTTTCCCTGGGAAAGAATGACAAAGAGCTTCTGATTCTAAAGGTGCATAAGATATCAAAACCATTGAAGATTGCATCTTACACTCAGAAACTCAACTATTTTGAATCCACCGTTTTAGTTGTTTCTCCAAAAAGGAGACACACGAGGTCTACTCCACAACTACCTCTAGCAATGCCTGAAGCTAACCCAGAGAGAATTATTAGAAAAGGAAAGGCCCCACAAGAAGGTACTTCAGCTGATGAGCCAGGTTATGCTGGTAATTTTCATGATGCCTCTTTGACAACTCCAGTAGCTTCTTCTAATTCTCCTGTTATACCATCTGTTGGATTTTTTGAAAATTTAAATTTTGGGAGTTTTCCTGCTGATTTCTCCCCTCCTAGCCTATGTTTGGAAGGAGAAATATTTGAAACCCATGTTTCACCTGAAGTTGTACCATGGTTTAAACCTAGAACCTCAGAATACTTTCCAACTACGGGCTTTAATACTCCCCCTATTAGAGTTGCTTCATTTATAGAGGGGGAAACCTATGTTCCTTCAATCCCTGTAGCCGTTTCCCCAAACACTTAGTTGTTTCCTCTTTACCCTAGAAACATAGCTCCACTCTCACCTGTCCAGGTTCTATCCCCTCTTTGTTCTCCTCCAGTTCACATCCCAATGGCAGGTTCTAATCTCCCTAGGAACGGAATGGATTCCATAGTGGCTGCTAGATGCGCCCCTCTCGTTTTGCCTCAGCCCCCGAATTCTCTCCCAGTTGGTGGCTAACTTAAGCAATTGCCCAAGTTCATAGGTGAGGGAGACATAACTACATAAGAGAGCCTTGCAGCCTTCTATAGTTATGCAGACAATTATGTCATTAGAAGATGTATGGATGATAATTTTTGTTCATAGCCTTGATGGAGAGGCTAGGAAATGGTTTAGGGTCTTGGCTCCTAGATCTATTGATGGGATTGAAGCTCTAGATGATGCATTCTTAAGAAATTGGGGGGATAAAAAGTATTTCCTTTACTATATTACAGAATTTGGATCACTTAAGAAAGGAGAAGGGGAATCTGTTTCTAACTTTTCTAAGAGGTTTAATAAAATGTATAATAAGATTCCTGCTGAGATTAAAACTACATAAACCTCTGTCAAAACTACTTATGCTAGTTCCTTCAATCCTAATTTATGCCTCCTGTTAAGAGAAAGAAGAGCTACTTCCTTGGCTCATATGCAAGATGTGGCCCTGGAAGTGGAGTCCAATATATTGGCAGTTGGAAAACTTAGGAGTAAGGATGATAGAGACAGTGGAAAGGGGAGATATGAAGCTTCAACCTCTAGTTCCTCAGCTTCCCACCCTCAAGTATACAAATTGACCAAGCTAGTAAAGTCACTTTCTGCTGAGGTGGAAAGGTTGAAACTGGAAGGAAAGTAGAACTATAGAAATCACCCTAATGATGAAAATAGGGGTAACTTCAGAAGACAAAATAACACCCCTCAAATTATCCAAAGAGATATGTTACAGGTGAATCCTCCTGCGGAAAAGTAGATTCCCTCTCAGTCTCTAGACTCCTAAGGCCAAGACAAAAAAGTGCTTAACATGGACACTGACATCCTTTTAGATCTAATCAAGATAATATGAGAAGGAGAAGAAGAAAGATATGTACCTTATTAACGACATTTGTCCTTGCAAAATCTAGGCTGAGCTTCGATCCCGCGTTCCCTGATAGGTCCTGTAGAAAAAACAAAGATACAATGGAATTCCTATTCTATTGAGATTAGCTCAAATATAGATCTATCTACTGAAGACAAACTCATGTGGAACAAAATAAGTTTGAAAGAAACAGGACAAGCATTGATTGTTAATGAGAACAAGTAAAAGGTGCTTACAATCCTTTGACGGAGGTGCGACAACCTCTTCCAACTCTCCTTGTCCAACCCCTTTGCTCAAGTAATATACACTGATTTCTTTGATGACATCTCACTTATGATATCATAAGTTTCATATCTCCAATATTTACTATACCTTTCACCATGAGAAGGCCTCCTTATATAACCTTGGAGAGGCCCAACCACTTGAGAGATATTTGGGATAAGTTGAGGATTCCTCTCCTTCAGTTGAGGATATTCCCTAAGATCATGCCTTGACCCAAGATTCGAACCCAACTACCTTCAGATATTGAGGGGATTGTCCCCTGATTTCCTCCAACAAAAAAAAATTCACCCAAAAAAGGGTAGCACTCCCCCAAAAAGGGTCACAAAGCGTTGTAGTACTCCCCCAAAGAGGCCCAAGGAGTGTTAACACTCCCTGACAATGCATAGGGGAGTGTTTCCTTCCAAATTTGATATTTTAGTGGTTTTTTCAATGGAAAAAGGTTTGTACTCTTTGCCAATTGATTTATCTTCTTCAAAACTAGTGTTTGAGGTGTCTTAAGTGTCCTTGTGATGTCATTAGAGGCATGACATAGGCAAGATGGCAGTATGATGTTTACGACACTTGTGACACTTGTGGTCAAGATGCGACACTTGTGGACAAGATGTGACACTTAAAACAGTTGTAATGATGACACTTGTGACACTATTGAAGTGAGTAATTTTGATGTGTAACAGATTGCCCCCCAAAGTGCGAATTCAGAAGACGATGATGACTGAAGTACTTTGTAGACTTTTTCGAGCAAGGGTGTGGATGCAGAGAGGCCAGAAAAAGATACACATAACCATCAAACAAATATTATGACATGTTTCAAACCCAAGGCATGCATACCTATGCTTGAGTGATAAAGACTTTTTAGGTATGGCTGTCATAAAATACACTGCGGATCCATAATTATATTGATAAAGGTATAGCCACTGAAGATACAATGTGGGTCTATACTCATATGCCCTAAAATTATTGTAGCCATGAAGAATACACAGTGGATCTACGAGACGACAAGACATAGCTACGACCAATACAAAGTGGATCTATGTTACATTATACGTGTCATAGTTCAAAACAACTCCTTCACAACCTAGGAAAAGTATATATAAGAGTGATAACTCAAACCAGGGTCTTCTTACCGATCCCTATGTAGTACGAATCTAACCATGTGAATAGATGTCCTGATGTCGAACATGGTAGAAACCACTTGATTACCGGTCAATGAGGTAAACCATTAACAAATGCAAGGGAGATCACCATTGATGTAAATGATTCCCAAGGTACTCTAGTACATTCCAACGAATGTGAATAGATGAGTTGAAGTCAAATATCTGTGGTTTACATCAGGGGTCAGTGATGTAAACCCACTGTTAGACGTGAGGAGGCCTGCCATTGAGGCATGTAGGTCCCAAGGCACTAACTGGTTTCTAAGTCTAGTTTCTGGATAATTTGTTGAAGTCAACAGGAATAGACTCGTTGAAGGAGGGCCTTGATGTATCCCCCATCAACGACATGAAACTGACACAGACATGTAATTGGTAGATCAAATGAACATGGATTGACATGGGTATTGAAACAAGATATTTGTGATGGCTGAATCTCGAGGCAGATACTTCCCTTGAACACTGAGGCATAACAATAGAAACGTGACATGGACCAAAACCTTATGATGCAGTGGATGTTGTGACTTTCATCAGGTGACCCAAAGGAGTAAAATAAAATCAGAGGATTGGCTTAGTGCATAGGTTCAGCGGATTAAAATGTGTGCAAAGACAAAGTGCCGTGTTCAAGGGAGACCGTAAGAGCTACTGGTAGTGTTCTCAAAAATTGCTTGGCTTGCTTCTTTCAATTCCCCCCCCATCCGGATAGATGAGTATATTTTTTTAATTTAATGAGCTCGAGGAGGGTAACACATGCTTGATATAAATCACCTTCGGTAAGTTCCTCTTCCTTTGTTTAGTGAACTGAAAGAAGTAAGGGTTCGGTCCCGTATGGGCCCTTCAATGTATGATTGTTTAACGAGTCCAGAGAAGGTAAACTCGGTGGTTTTTCATATTTAGAGAGTCTAAAAACAACTTAAAGATGACTCCAATGTTGTCCTTTTTTGTAATGTTAGTCTCGAGAGGCCGAAAAAGAGATAAATTATTACTCGAAAGATTCCCTTTCAAATATTTTAATGAGTGAGAAAGGAAGAAAGATCACTCGACAATCTTTTCACGTTTAGAGAGTCTGAAAAAAGTTTAAAGAAGAGTCTAGGGGTTTCCTTTTTTGTATAACCTTTACGAGTTCGAAAAAGTGATAAAAGTCCACTCGGTTACATTCTCATGTTTTTTTGAGCATGAGAAAGAACAAAGACTAAGCTCGGTACTCTTCCCCCATCTTCAAAGCTAGTGGCTTAACTCTAGAATGATAATCAAAGGTTGGAGACATGCTCCCCCAAGCTTCAATTCATTCACCGACTTTGAGGTTGTCACCAATTTTTGTACTAGATGGAGAAAAAGGATACAGGTGGATGAAATGAAGGTTCAAATATGAGACCTAACGAAAGACTCGACTCGACATCTACGAGATCTGGCGAAAGACTCGACCTGACATGAGAGGTGAGTGTTTCATTTTTTTAACTAGCTTGACACAAGAAAATAACTATGCTCAAGGCTCCGGGTTCAATCCCCAGATATCTATTTCATTTTTAAATGATCTTTCCACAAAGAACAAATACTATGCTCGTAGCCTCTGTTTCATTTTTTAACGAGCTTGCTATAGAGAAGAGAAACTGTGCTCATGGCCTCTATTTGATTTTTTAATGAGATTGCCACAGAGAAGAGAAACTACTCTCATGACCTCTCCTCGATCATGGCTTCCAAGAGAATAACGCTTTGGAAGGACACCATGTCAAGAGACAAAACTTGATCATGGCTTCCAAGAGATCTTCACTGGATGGAAGAAAATCACTTTGGAAGGAACACATGTTGAGGGCCGCGATAGGGGTAAGGAGATCAAGATCCAATAGCCCTACTGAAGAGATCACCATGTCAACTACTGGATCCAAATCATCGGAAGTTGAAGTCATGGGAGATGATGAAAAATCAACATCAGGAGGGAATATAGAGTGCATATCTTCCTGAATTTCTTCACGAGGGGGAAGAAAAGAGGATCGATGATGGCTATCATCCCGAGGTGGCTCATCAATGCTCAACATTTCTAGAATAGATTCATCAGAGGGAAAAATTGGGGAAATGTAGTTGATTGTAGACGACAAGGAATTTAACCACGATGACATCGAATAACTATCAGGTGTCAAGAGATGTTGGTCATCCAAGGAGGGAGAGGCAGATTGGATAGCAACGTATGAGGTTTCAGCTAGACTAAGTGGCATGGTGTCACCTAGTACATCGAATTCCAAAGGACTAGGTACAATCCAAGAGTCAAATGATTCAAAATATTGATAAGCCGTGGTTGATATCATATCGATGGTGGAAATATGATGTGTATTCAGTGGAAGTTGTGTAGGGAAGGTACCCATAAGTCTAGAATATTTTAGCAAGCCAACACCAATTCTTTCATATGTGATCTTGTGATCTCCCAAGAATGGAATATTGTTGGTAGCGGGAGCACAAGCATCGGGTGTAAAAAAATCTAACTGATCGACAGTGGAAATTTTTCCCTGATGAGGAAATTGTACACATAGAAACATCGATGAGGTAATGACAGTCATAGAATAAAACCAAATTCTTCCAAGTAATAAGTTGTAATCGAGGGGAGCATCGACCACCTCGACATCAACAATGACAGTTTTTCTGCCCAACTGGATGGGCAGGGACTGTAAAATCCCATGGGGATGAAAACCTCACCCATCGAATGCACGTAACATCATTGGGGATTTGTTAAGTGCAGGCGATTTTAAACTTTTCCAACATGCTAAAGAAATGACACAAGTAGAGGCTCCCTCATCCAAGATGGTTCGATGAATTTGTTGATTGTGAACAACAACATCAATTTGGAAAGAAAGTTTGTGGGAGAGTCGAGATATATAATTGTCTAGGTTAAAAATGATATTATTGGATGACTCAGGATCAACAATGCCAATAACAGCCAAGATCATTCTACGTTGACTGGGGAAGTGCTATAGAACTTCTAACGCAGACATAGCACATGGTGCTTGAGCCAAATCTTCAACAATGTTGTAGTTTTGGGTGGCACGTGAACTAGGATTAAAGGTAGATTTATGGATAGTTCTCTTAGGAGGGTGTAATATAGAGTCAAACAAAGGTTTCTCAATCTAAAATGGTCTAGACGGAGGACTAACAGATGGAGGACTAACAGAGGACATTGATGGGTCCGGTAAAGAACCGTTAGTGACCTTGGCTTTGTCAGGTTTAGATGGTGTGTCATACGTCTTAGAGTGAGGGGTCAAATTAATCCCATTAAACATATAAATATGGGCACTTTTCGAGGCCTCATCATGAGGATGGCTAGAACTGTTCCCAGGAGAGGGGGTTTGAGCAACCATGGATTTCTGTTGTGGAAAAGGCTGAGTAAGCACAACGGGTTGTGAATTTCCTTAGAAAATTTTGGCCACTTCATCGCGATGTGGACAATCTCAAGTGTAGTGATCGTCACCACAAATGATACATGGAAATTTCAATTTCTGCTGTGGTTTCTTTTCAGTAGCAGGTGCTTGAGCTTGATTTTTCGATTGTTCATTGTTATTAATATTTTTTGGTTTATTTTTTTCTTTCTTTTTACCTCTGGTTTGTTGTGAAGGGGAAGATTGAACCGCATTCACCTCAAATATCTAAGTTTGGAGGGAGGTAGAGGAGAGTGTGGTCGACTGGGAAGTATATTGAGTTTTGACGAAACCAATAACATCGCCTGCATGAGATGAGAATGATGGCTTCAATGGGTCAGCATTAGCTCAAGAAGCATTCAGAAGAAACTCATATAAAGTACTAGATTGTGAATAAACCAAATATAAGTACTGATCCTGAGCAATGGTTTCTTCCTCGGTGACTACGCCACCCATAGAGACATCAAGAGAAATTGGGGGTAAAAGTGATTTAGTAAACAACTCTACCAATAATTGGTCAGGAATGATTGCTTTGATCATCCTTCACCGTTGTCTACACTCATGAATATGGTTAGAGATATGCACGTAGTCAGTTTGATGAAGGGAGGTCAAGATTTCAGTACCCATCTCATAGCAAATAGGTAGTTGAAATTGCGTGAGGAAAGACATGGCAAGGGAGTTGAAATCATGAAAAGAAGCACATGGTAGTTCAATATACCACTTTGCTGCAGAGCCTGTAAGTGTTCGCTGGAAAAGACTCAAACGTATAGAATCATCCATGAGTGAGTTTGATGAACACCACAAATGGAAAGTCATGACATGGTTATTTGGATCTTCTCCAGGTTTTCCATCAAATTTCGGAATATCAGAAGGAAGTTTTGCTGGAATAACTAACGAAACTGGTGAATGAAAAATAAGATCATTGGTTAATCGAGACAAGTCTGGGAGATCGAGAGTCGCAAGGAAAGGTAGTTGTCGGTTAACTTGTGGATGATACTGGTGTGGTATAGGAACACCAGTAGGACCATAAAATGGGTTAGGTGGATAATTGTAACCAATAGGTCCTCCTACATATGGTTTTTGCTGACCAGGATAAGCAGGATTCGATGATGGCTGAGAAACATTTGCATAACCTGGTGGGTTCTGAGCATTATAATTTGGGTGATTTGCTTGCTCATAAGGAGGATAAATTTTTTTCCCTTGAGGAGGGTAAGAAGTAGATCGTGGAGGTGGATACACATTAAACCCGTGGGGAGGATAAACATTAGACCCTTGGGAAGAATAAGGTTGTTTTCCTTGAGGACTCCAGGTGGTGTTTGGGATGCCGCCCAGATAAGGTTGTCCATAAGATGGTCCGAAAGGACCAGGATTTGATACTCCTCCTTGTGGGTTATGATATGAGTGCCCCCCAACATGGGCTTGGGTAAATGTGCCTCTTGAAGATACCCCCCAGGATTGTGAAGGGTTTCCAGCAAACAAAGGTTTCCCCCTGCTAGCGGTGGATTAATAATCGGGGTATGACTAGTAAAGGGAGGTTACCCTCTAGGAGGAATATGAAAAGGGGGATGTCCCCTGGGAGGGGTAGGCCCGCCATAGGATGGTGGTATTCCAGGAGGGCTAGGTATATTAGATGGTGGTTTCCCTCCAGTCAGTTGTATTTGGATGGCAAGGGTCTGCATTCTATGGTGCAAATATGTCCTAGAAAGATCGTGCGGAACATGTGGAGCTATAGAGTGAAAGTTTGTAAAAGTGGGGGTAGGGATCAAATTTCCCTAGGAATGAGTAGAGGTGATGAGCTCAACATTAGGATGGACTTATGATGACATAACAATAGGGTTAATGACCTGATTGATGGGGTGATTCATAGTTTGACCGGATGGTCCCGTTTCAACAAGAGGGTCATGAGGATGAAAGGGTTGTTGAATGGATTCAAAATGCTCATAGAGATCGCGTCCTGATGAAGTCCTCCATACAGAATGAGAAGGTGTGGGATTTGTATCTACTGCAGTGGTAGGACGAACATGAGCCCTATACTCATCACCAAAGATTGGTTCTGTGGATCCCATATATGTTTCGGTAAATTCTCTCTTAGGTAACTGTGGGACCTCTTCATCTATGACATTCCCAAGGGAGTCTAAATGAAGAAAAAATGGTTCGAGAGAGGTTTTCAACACATATGCAGTGCGAGGAGTGGGATTCTCAACTATAACCAAAGCACCTTCTAGATTGTCTAATGGAGGAGCAACAACACTCCCAGCGCCAGATTGATTTTCTACCTCTCTACGGTATTTGTCTTCTGGAGGGTTAGGAGGTAAGGGTTGGTAGCCTTCCGGAGGTAGCCCTTGCATCCTACGTGATCGACGAAGAACTTTATCATCTACAGGCTCAATGTTGGAGAATAACAACACATGCTGAAAATCTAGGGCCAACTAACGAAAAGAAACAACAGACGCTAATAAAATCTAGGAATCAAAACCAAGCAAACAAAACTTCTCTCGATGATCGTACTATTTGGTGATGAAATCCAACGTCGCCTGATCAAGTCAAGAAGGGGATAGGACATGGTGGAACAGTTACAATGGTGACTTGCTTAATGGACTTTCACCCTAGTGCAAGCTTCCACGCAGTAATTGTGGATTTACCCTCCAAGGAGCCGAAGTGAGTTTGACCACCGTCTTTTCTAGGTACAGTGAAACTTCCCTTCACCATCACCTCGTGTAAGTACCTAAATATTATGACAACTAAGGACACCAATTGATAGTCAGCCCCTAGGTGGGTATAGTCGACAGTCTGATTCGAACATATGGGCATGATAACAAGTTCGAAATCAACTCGAGAGGCTCCCACACATAATTATGGGTATACCCTCAAGTGGCCCCCAATATGCAATCCGACCACTACAAATAGTTGAACCACGGAGGGATAATATCTATAATTCTCTCGAATGTGACCTCGTGCGCAACCCCTGTGTGAGAGGGGGATTCTAGAAAGCCTATACGACAATTGGATTTTCTCTCCCTATTGCAAGATGCTAATTTTTGTTTTGAAAAACTTTGGAGAGTTGTACTCATATCCTAATACAAAGTACTATTCCTAGTCTAATGTTGGTGGAAGATTCTAAAAACGAAAATCTTTTAGATAAATTTTAATTAGCGATAATTTTACGGCTGTTCTTTACTCAAGGGTGTATGAAAATGAAATTGATGGTATTATAAATCAATTCCCAAAAAATGCATAAGAAAATGATAAGAAGTCTTTTTTCTCGATGAATTCCTATTTAAGGGAAAGAGAGAAAATTATTTTCATTATCAAACACTGAGATGCAACATCTTGATACAATTGTTTCTCAATCAAATCCAATGTAATGCTAAAACATTTCATAAATGCCTTCTAATATCCAAACCAATCACTAAAATATGTCCTTTTTCTTATATGTGAATGATAATCAGATGTAAAACTTCTAATGTCAATTAGACTTTAGGATTAAACAATCAGAAGCAAACCTCACACAAACAAAAATACACTCTCATTGTGAATAAACAAGAAAGACAAAGATAACCAAATTTGCAAACACGAACCAAAAACCTCAAACAAAAAAGAAATGCTAGAAAAATGACCTCAAATATCAAATGGAAAGGTTATCAAACCTTTGGATTTCCTCACAAAAGCTTCCACTCAGTTAGATTAAATGAGAAGAAAACAACAAGTTAACTCTAGATCAACAAACACAAAGAGTGACTTCAAGGCGAGGAAAGAAAATGCCAAATTTCCAAACAAAAGAGGATAAATTCTTAGAAAACGGGGTGTTGAAGGCCAAGACCAAGATGTACTGAGAGTATGAGACTCTGAGCAAGTGCAAAAACCAAAAAACTGAACCCAGAGAATGAAAACCTAGAGGATTTCTCACAGAAAAGGGGTAGCACTCTGGTGTAAAGGGCACCAGAGCGTTCCAACGCTCTGTGTAAGACCACCAGGGAGTGTTAACACTCTGATAGCAAGGCCAAGGGAGCAATTTTCTTCAAAAGTTTAGAAAAATTCCCAGAAACTCAAAAACTCAAGCAAACTCAGTCAATCAAATTGCATATGATGAAATCAAGAGCTAATCAATAAGATCTAAGAATCAAATAGATAGTATGGAGAAGGTCAAATGAGTGGGCAAAGGGACAAAAAAAGATCTAGGAAAGGAAACAAAAATCAGAGCTCCTCCCCAGTGGAGTCGCCAATTTGTGTTACAGTGAATCCTCCTACGGACAAGCAGATTCCCTCTCGGTCTCTAGACTCCTAAGGACAAGACAAAAAAGTTCTTAACATGGACACTAACATCCTTTTAGATCTAATCAAGCTAATATGTGAAGGAGAAGAAGAAATATATGTACCTTATTAATGACATTTTTCCTTGCAAAGTCTAGGCTGAGCTTCGATCTTAAGCTCCCTGATAGGTCCTGTAGAACGAACAAAGATACAATGGATTTCCTATTCTATTGATATTAGCTCAAATATAGATCTATCTACTGAAGACAAACTCATGTGGAACAAACATAAGTTTGAAAGAAATAGGCCAAGCATTGATTATTAATGATAACAAGTAAAAGGTGCTTACAATCCTTTGATGGAGGTGCGACAACCTCTTCCATGTCTCCTTGTCCAACCCCTTTTCTCAAGTAATATACACTGATTGATTTGATGACATATCACTAATGAGATCATAAGTTTCATATTTCCAATCTTTTTTGTACCTTTCACCATGAGAAGGCCTCCTTATATAACTTTGGAGAGGCCCAACCACTTGAGAGATATTTGGGATAAGTTGAGGATTCCTCTCCTTCAGTTGAGGATATTCCCTAAGATCATGCCTTGACCCAAGATTCAAACCCAACTAACTTTAGATATTGAGGGGATTATCCCCTGATTTCCTCCAACAAACCAAATTTCACCCAAAAAAGGGTAGAGATCCCCCAAAAAGGGGCACAGAGCATTGTAGCACTCCCCCAAAGAGGCCCAGGGAGCATTAACACTCCCTGATAGTGATTAGGGGGGCGTTGCCTTCTAAATTTGATATTTGAGTGGTTTTTTCAGTGGGAAAATGTTTGTATTCTGTGTCAACTGATTTATCTTCTTCAAATCTAGTCTTTGAGATTTCTTAAGTGTCCTTGTGATGTTGTTAGAGGCATGAAATAGGCAAGATGGAATTATGATGTTTGAGACACTTGTGGTCAAGATGCGACACTTCCAGACAAGATGCAACACTTACAACACTTATAATGACGACACTTGCGAGACTATTGAAGTGAATAATTTTGATGTGTAACAAGATCAAAGAAGCAGGGATAGGGATGATCATAGACTCCAAGCCGCTCTCCAAAATAACCTTGTTACTAATGAAGAAGGAGAGGAAGAGTAGGTTGATCCTAAAATCCATTTTCTTGGAGACACCTCCTCATTTCCCCTTTCAACCCAATCTGCATGTGAGAAGTCTCTCACAGGAAACCAACTAAATGAGCTGAGTAAAGGGGAGAAGACCAGTATCATTCCAAATAAATTCAACCTTAGGTCCAAAAAGAAAGAAGGGAGGGCTAACATTCCTGATCAGCCTACCAGAGCAGAGAAGTTTGTTAAATATGTAGCAGACAACAAAAAAGATAAGAAGGCACAGAAACCCCCACTATTGGAAAAACTCCTTGTGCTAGAAGTGAAGGAGATTTTGAAGCTTCCTTCCTCTTTTAGATTCGAGCATGAGATTCAAAAGATTAGGATCCCTGTACCTTTTTTGGAGCTGATTAAAAATTTATAATTTAAACAATATCTTTCCAAAATGTTGTAGCTCGAACCCTCCTCAAATTCCACTGATTCAGTAAATATTCAACATGAGAAGACAACATTCATCTTAGGTCCTTTGATAGAAGACATGTATAATTCATCCCCTCTCTTCTATACATCATTGAAAATAGATGACAAGGTGTTGCATAATTGTTTGATGGACTCAGGGGCATCTCATAATCTCATGCCCAAGATTTTCATGGATGAACTTGGATTAGAAATCACAAAGACCTACCATGACTTATATTCTTTTGACTCTAGGAAAGTGCAATGTATTGGGGTCATCAAAGATCTAGTTGTGACCTTGTTTCATTTGCCCATGAAAAGTGTGGTCATGGATATCATGGTGGCTGATGTTCCCCCCACATTTGGCATTCTCTTGTCAAGATATTGGATAAAATGACTTGGGGGAAACTTGCAGATGGACCTCACATATGATACCATTCCTGTGTTCAGGGGGGAGCATAGAAGACTTTACAGGGAAGATCAATTGGCCTACATTATTAGTGATGAAGCAAACCCCATTTTTCACTTGATACTGATTTGGGATACAATATATTGCAGCTCATTGATGCTCCTGAACCTCCTCTTGAAATCAGAAAACAATCCATTACTTTTTGTGAAGATTCTCCTCCAATCACTTCTATTTGGAAGATGTTCTTTGACAGAGCCTCTTCTAGGGAAGGTGCTGGTGCTAGAGTGGCCTTTGTTTCACATACTCAAGAGACTATATCTTTGTCCTACAAGTTAGAATTTGAAGCTACCAATAATGTGGCAGAGCATGAAGCTCTTGTTTTGGGTTTGAGGGTTGAAAAAGACATGTGGATGGAAGAGATATTAGTGTTTGGGGATGCTGAATTAATTGTCCATCATATAAAAAATATTTATCAATCCAAGCACCATAGGCTAAGAACTTATAGAAATGAAGTGTGGGACCTAGTTGACAGTTTTTTCTTATATTTGAACGTTTCATTTATTCCAAGAGAAGAGAATACCATGACTGATTCTTTGGCTGTTTCAACAAGTAATATCAGAGTCTCTTTGCCACTAAAACTAAAGTATGATGTAGAAGTGAAATATAGACCCTCTATACCTGACAATGTCAAGCATTGGAAAATGTTTGAGGATGATATTGAAATCAAAAGATTCCTTTAGACTATTGGTGAGTTTTCGACATTACATATTGATCAAGATCACGACTCTGAAAGTAATCCTCATGCTGATGTTTTCCTAAAAAAAATTTCTAATCATCATATTGTTCAGTTGCCTAGCAATCACATTCCAAAGGGACTAGTTCCTTTGGAAATACTATTTGACAGAAATGATGTTGCAGTGAAAGTTAAGGGCTCAACTGATGGTGCTGATGTAACTGAGTCCAATATTTGTACATAGAAGATTCCAAAATTTGGTCGAGCAACTTGTCAAGGGAACAGAGGGATGAATATGCTGAACTATTAAGATAATTTGTTGATATGTTTGCCTAGACATATGAAGATCTCAGAACATGCAACAGAAGTATCATTGAGCATAATATCCCATTGAAGGAAGAGGCCAAACCATTTAGGCAGAAATTGAGACAAATAAATCCTATGCTGCTGCCTATTATGGAGAAAGAGGTAAAAAATATTTTGGATGCCAAGATTATTGTTCCTTTGAGATGTTCTGAGTGGGTGGCCAAATTGGTCCCAGTGAGAAAGAAGAATGGAGAAATCAAACTTTGTGTCGGTTTCTGGAACCTGAACATAAGCTCTAAGAAGGATAATTACCCCTTGCCAAAGATGGAGCACATATTACAGAGAGTGACAGGTGCATCTAGGATCTCCATGATTGATGGATTTTCTGGCTACAATTAAATCTCTGTCTTACCTAAAGATAGAGAAAAAAACAAACTTCACTACTCCTTGGGTTAAATTCATGTATACTAATATGCCCTTCAGATTGATGAACACAGGGGCAACCTTTCAGCGAGCCATGGACATAGCCTTTAATGGAAAAAGGGATATATTTGTAGTCATATATCTAGATGACAAATTTTTTTGTCACAATCTGAGAAAGAACATTATGATCATTTGAAAAGGGTCTTCTTGAAATACAGAAGGTTTGGTCTCTCCCTAAATCCCAAGAAGTCATTATTTGCCATGAAGGAGGGAAAATTGTTGGGGAAAATTGTGTCAGCTGAAGGGGTGAGGATTGATTCAAGTAGGGTAGAAACTATCCAAACCTTGGCACCCCCTAGATCCAAGAAATAAGTTCAGTCTTTCTTGAGGAAAAATAATTTTCTGAGAAGGTTTGTTTCTAATTTTTCTGAATTGGTAAACTATATTACAACCATGTTGAGGAAAGGAAATGAAATAAAATGGACTATTGAATATCATACTTATTTCAATCAAATAAAGAAGGCCTTGATTGAATCACCTGTGCTCATCAGTCTCGATTACTCCAAAGATTTTCTGATTTTTTCTTTCGCTTCATTTGACACAATTGCAACTGTTTTATTGCAGAAGAACGTTGAAGGGTTAGAGAAACCCATTGCCTTTTTCAGTAGGGCATTGAGAGATGCTTAAATGAAATATGACATCATGGAAAAGCAGGCCTATGATTTGGTTAAATCCCTCAAGGCATTCAGGGTCTATGTTCTGCATTCAAGAATAATTGCATATGTCCCTTTAGCTTCTGTGAAGGAGATTCTCATTCAACCTGACATAGATGGAAGAAGGAGCAAGTGGATTTCCAAAATCCTTGAATTTGATCTTGAAATAAATCCCACCAAATTGGTTAAAGGCCAAGGTCTAGCTAGGCTGTTGGATGAATCTAATTGCAAAGATTTGGGGGTTAATTTCATCAACACTTTCTTAGAAAATGAGCAAGCTGAGTTGTTCGATAAAGGTTCTCAAGTCAACCCTCCATTGGCAGAATGTGCTTGGTACAAGGACATTATATTTTTTCTACAAAAGTTGCAACCTCTTGATGGTATGAAGAAAATCAAGGTAAGAGATTTGAAGCATAAATCAATTAAATACTGTCTTATTGATCAAGTCTTATGTTGGAAGGACCCTCTATGTAGTGTACCCTTTCACTACCGAGGTTTCCAAACCTCTCAGTTACCATTCTATACATGAATGATTACATAATTTGTATAGACCTTATAAGCACATGCATTTAACATAATTAAACACATTTAAATTACAGAGTGAAACATATCTGGTTACTGCTATAATTAAACATTCCATAGCATTCAAAAGTAACTCATTTACACAGCGGAAAACATGATCCATGAACAACACAGTCATGCAAAAACATGATCAAGCATAATTCAGAATACTTATCTTTAAACAGCTGTAGAAGTCACCAACCAAGTGCAGGCCTTCCACGAACCTCCCAGCCTTAGACCACACTGTTCATCATCTCAACAGTAGGTCACCCCCGAGCTGGTACCGAGCTCCACCCAAGGCAAGGAATCCTAGGCTAGGCTGAGGTTACAGGGAAGATAGTACATACACAATTGCCAGGAAGAAATCTCTCCCAGGAATCTCCCACACTCACTGCCCACAGACCCTCATTCCCCACATGCCTGTTCCACCCCAGGAGAGTGCACCTTCTCTGTTACCTAGACAGTCCTTCGGCTACCAGTCTCCCTTACCTTGGGTTACAGGAATAAACCGGACCGGAAGTCTCCGGGCTCTGTAGCAACTTCAGGGTTCCTTCCAGGAGTCTCTTCTTCCTTTGCGCACTCTCTCACCTGGAGGAGTCGCTAATAGGCCAACAAGCCTCATGCAGTCCAGTACTGCTTGGTCACAACAATCCACGGGAAACACAGACAAATGCTTCCCAAAATGGTTCAGTGGTCACAGGATAATATCACAGGATGATCTTGGAACAGGGACTTCACACAGAGGCTAGCTCAGCTTCCCCGAGTAACAAAGCTACTTCCACTCAATTCAGCACATGCTTCTCATTCAGGGAATGCGCACATGAGTTTTCCCAGAGACACGCACAGACTCACAGCTCTGGACATGGGTGTACACGGGTTCCTCAGACAACCACAGGCTTTACGTCTTTCAGAGTTAAACCAGGGTATTCTGGAAGATGGTTTCCCACGGCTCTCCCCAGGACAATCCGATCGAATGGATCTGAACCCCCCTCACGACTTACTACACTAGTTTTATTTGCATGTACCAGGGTTGACACTCGTCACCCTGGAAACTGCATGTGTTCCATCCGTACGCCTTCCTCTCACCACTTGGGAAGTCACGCGTCCTTCCAAAAGGACTTAGGATAAAATAATATGTGCATGGCTCTTTTTGGAAATAATATGTGCATGGCCCTTTCCCACCTTCCAGCCCCTAATTCCTTTCCCACTCTGTGGACGCTTAGTCCCCCATCACTCATTCATCGTGGTCGGTCTGCACTGGTGGTGTTTATATTTTATTAATTGATCTGCATACATACAAGTACATCAACAAGCTCCTAGCCCTCACACTTAGGCTCCCTAGCCTAACAAAACACATAAGCCTATAGCTTATACAAAACTTGGCTCACCATCCTATAGAACACATTTACAATTCTTTGCATAAAACATGATCTGTGACGGGGCTCGGCCTTGGGGACACTACAATCCCTCCCCCTTATTTTTTCACTGTCCTCAGTGCAACTTACACTGTTTCTGCAAGTCTTTCAAAATTTTCAAAAAGATGCGGGTACTCTGCCCGCATTACTTCTTCATGCTCCCATGTCGCGTCCTCAGGACCGTACCAGGTCCACTGGACCTTTACAAGCCCTATAGCTTGATTCCGGAGCTGCTTGTTTTTCCTGTCCAATATATGCACAGGATGCACTTGCAGGACATTTTCTAGTTCCACTTGAATCACAGTCCAATCGATGACATGATTAGCATCAGGTACATATTTCTTAAGTAGTGAAACATGAAACACATTATGTACAGTCATAGATGCAGGTAATGCAAGCATGTATGAAACTGGCCCAATCCTTTCTAGGATCTCAAATGGCCCACAAAATCTTGTTTCCAACTTGGCGCAACTTCCCAATTTCAGGGAACTCCTGTTAGCTTTCACTTTCAGGAAAACATGGTCACCCACTTTAAATTCTCTATGGGTTCTATTACTATCAGCGTAACTTTTCTGCCTGTCCTGGGCAGCTTTCAAATTCTGTTTGATTTTTATCATTTGATCTTCCATCTCTTTGAGTAGTTCAGGTCCAACTACTATTCTGTCAGTTGGATTATCCCAGCTCACTGGAGTGTTGCACTTTCTTCCATAAAGTGCTTCGAATGGGATCATCTTCAGAGATGCATGGTACCCATTATTGTAAGAGAATTCTACCAAATGCAGGTAGTCTTCCCACCTTGATGGTTTATCCATCACATACATTCTCAGCATGTCTTCTATTACTCTATTTACTCTCTCTGTCTGTCCATCAAACTCGGGATGATATGTTGTACTGAAGTTCAGATTCGTTATGAATCCCTTGAACAGTCCTCTCCAGAAATTCGAAGTGAATTTCGGGTGCCTATCAGACACAATTGTCTTAGGAATTCCATGCAAGCGTGCAACTTCCTTTAAAAATATATCAGCAACATCTGCTGCTCTGTGGGTGGTTTTCAGTGGGATAAAATGGGCAGCTTTAGTAAGCTTGTCCACCACCACCATGATTGAGTCATGCTGCTTGCTTGTTCTGGGCAATCCTGTGATAAAATCCATTGTTATCACATCCCATTTCCACTCATGAATAGGTAACCACTCATGAATAGGTAAAGGCTGCAACAACCCTGCTGGGTGTCTGTGCTCAGCCTTGACCTTCTGGCATTCCATACATCTGGCGATGTATTCAGCAATTTCTTTTTTCATCCCTGGCCAAAAATAATGGATTTTGACTGCTGCCACAGTCTTTTGATATCCAAGATGACCAGCATAAGTCACATTATGCATTTCCTTCAGAATTGACAGCTTCAATTCTTGGTCATTAGGTACATACACTCTGTTTTTATACAGAAGTAAACTATCAGTTCCTAGGGTATAATTGTCCTTGGTTTGTGGTTTCTCATGCTGTTGTAGCTTTGCTACAAGTCTCTTGTACTGCAAATCATCATTTACAGCTTCAAGAATTCTGTCTTTCAACTCAGTTCTGTACATGCTAATGGATGTAGCATGTAATTCATGCACTTTTCTACTGAGTGCATCAGCCACCTTATTGTCTTTCCCTTTGATATGTCTGATATCAAATTCATATTCACACAGAAATTCCAGCCATCTAATTTTCCTGGCATTTAAGGTTGGCTGATCAAATAAATACTTCAGACCGTTGTGGTCTATTCTTAATTCGAATTTCTTGCCCATGAGGTAATGTCTCCATTTCCTCAATGCATGGACAACTGCTGCTAATTCTAAATCATGAGTGGCATAATTCTTTTCATGCTCTTTCAGCTTTCGGGACTCATAACAAATTACAGATCCCTCTTGGTTGAGAACTCCTCCCAGCCCTTCCTTACACGCATCTGTGCATACTACATAATCCTTGCTTGGATCAGCAATCTTCAGGATTGGAGCACTAGTGAGCAGCTGCTTCAATTGCTGGAAGCTGCTCTCACATTCATCAGTCCACTGAAATTTCTTCTCCTTCCTTTGCAAGGAAGTGATAGCATGAGCTATCCTTGAAAATCTGGCTATGAACCTCATATAATAGCCTGCCAGACCCATAAAGGATCTAACTTTTGTCACATTTCTTGGCGCTGGCCACTCTTGAATGGCCTGTACCTTCTCAGGATCCACAATGATCCCCTCTTCAGAAATAATGTGTCTCAGATAATGGATCTGCTTTTGATAAAATGAGCACTTGCTTAGTTTTGCGTAAAGATGGTGTTCTCTCAACACCTGCAACACCATTCTCAAGTGTTGTTCATGTTCTTCCTCTGTCTTGGAGTACACCAAGATATCGTCTAAGAAGACTATGAAGAACTTGTCCAGATAATTTCTGAACACTCCATTCATTAAGCACATGAAGACAGCAGGCGCGTTGGACAGTCCAAACAGAACCATAGTGAACTTATAATGACCGTACCTTGTTCTGAAGGCAGTCTTGCTGATGTCTTCATCTTTTATCCTCACTTGGTGATATCCAGATCGAAGATCTATTTTCAAAAATACTTTCGCATCCTTTAACTGATCAAAAAGATCATCAATCCTTGGCAGAGGATATTTGTTCTTGACAGTGACTTTATTCAGCTGTCGAAAGTCAATGCACAACCTCATCGTCCCATCTTTCTTCTTCACAAATAGGACTGGGGCTCCCCACGGTGATATGCTGGGATGAATGTAGCCTTTCTTTAATAGTTTTTCGAGCTGCAGTTGCAACTCTTTCAGCTCTGGTGTGCTCATCCTATAAGGATCTTTCGAAACTGGAGCTGCTCTAGGCATCAGATTTATAGAAAAGTCGATGTCCCTCTTCGGAGGTAGTCCAGGCACCTCCTGAAACACGTCCTCAAACTCTTTGAGCACCCTGTGGTCTTCCAGATTAGAGACCACATCTTGGAATGCTTCTTCCACCCGGGCTGCAAATAATTGACAGCCTTTCCAGTAACATTTCTTCAGCTGCATAGCTGAGATTTCCCTCACAACCACAGTTCTGGGAATTCCTTGGATTGTCACCTGAATTCCCTCTTTGTTCAGACACGTGAACCTCTTTTTTCGACAATCCAGAAGGGCATGGTGCTGGTCTAGCCAGTCCATCCCAATTAAGCAATCATAGGAGCCTAAAGGCAGAATGTTCAATTCAGCCTTAGTGCTCATTCCTTTCATGTCCACTGAACAGGACTTAACCAATTCAGTGACCTTCCTCTTGGTCCCTGTGGCTAACTGCACTAACCAAGAATTCTCATGTTTTCTCTTCAT
>ML785097.1:405491-457807 GCA_009831015.1 Picea engelmannii | reverse complement strand
TCCACCACCCTAGGATCTACATAACTATGGCTAGCCCCTGAATCAATCAAAATAACAAGTGGTCGGTTGTTGATCATACCTTCCACTTCAATCATGTGTGATTGAAATTCTGCTTGCTTGTTGTCCAGGGCTGCATAGATCCTTGGCATTCTGCTGCCCATATCCTCCACTGTTTCAGCTTGCTAAACAGTATGGACAGTTCTTGCTTTGACTTTTCTGTGGGGGTAGTCTCTGTACCTATGATTCCCTTTACAACCCCAACACTCCATGGATGGAGGCCTTGGGATTTGTTCACTCCCTTCAACCTTCCTGGGTTCTTTAAAAGATGACTTTCCCCAAGGACTATTTCTGAAAAAGGAAGGCTCGCTTCCCTTCTGCCTCTGTTCTTTCTTAAACCTCTTTTGGTCATCCCAAGCCTTCCTAAAGGTAGGCTTTTCTCTCTGCTGTTCGTACAAGCATTTCACCCTTCTTATGGTTTCTTCCAATGGTCTTAGGATCATTGTATTGAATCTTGTCACCAATGGAAGGTGGCAGTCCACTCAGATACCTGTGAATTTTGACTGCCTCGTCCTTGATGAATGGAACAT
The DNA here is from genome assembly GCA_009831015.1 of Picea engelmannii. NCBI lineage: Eukaryota > Viridiplantae > Streptophyta > Pinopsida > Pinales > Pinaceae > Picea > Picea engelmannii. Next base: position 457,220 of record ML785097.1, on the reverse strand, counting down.
ACTTCAACAGTTCCAGAAAACTTCGTTCGTACTCATCAATGGTCATGCTGCCTAGCTTGAGTTCGAAGAACTCCTTCATCTTTCTGTCATAGTATCTTTTAGTCAGGTATTTCCTCTCGAAATACCTCTTGAATTCCTTCCAAGTGACCTCTTTCTCTTGAATGTGTTGCACCTGCACAAACTGATCCCACCACATGGACGCTTTTCCTTTCAGCTGGTACATTGCAATTCTTCCCTCTGCATGGGAAGAATAATTCTACAGCTGAAAGTATTTATTCATGCCCAACAACCATGTCTCAGCATCTTCCTCCTTCTTATGTTCTCCATCGAATGTTGGTGGCTTAATTTTATTCATCTCCCCTTTCAATTCCTCCCTTCCAGATTTCCGATGTTTTCTGGTAGGTGACGGGCTTGAACTACTGTGTGTCTTACTGTCAGAATGTCTTTGGGAGCGATCAAGATGTCGGCTACCGCTCCTTGATCTACTTCTTATACCATGGGTTTTGCGACTCTCCGTCATACTTGAGTCTCTTCCCTTCTCAAGTTTCTTCTCTATTCTTTCCAGGCTCTGCAAGAATTTTAAGTTTAATTTCCCTTGCCAATTTTTGACTTTCATGAGCTTTTGGCTATCAGCTCGATGCTCCTTGGCCTCTCTTTGCAATCCTTCAAGGATTTTCATTATATGTCCTTCCTTATCCATCTCCTTTCCATGCCCATTGGAGTTCGACCCTTCGACTCCCAGGTTAACATCCTTTCCTTCTCGTTCGTCTTCCATTTTAGGGATAATTTGCACTCTTCCCCACTCCATGCTCAACGTTGATTAACTAGAGTTTTGGCCGCTGTTGTATTCTGAATACGCACTGTGCAATACAATTCAAAATTGTCAGGCCGTTAAATTCCATGAATAATCCACAACGTTTAAAACTAATATGAACAAGAACGAAAGACATTTCAACTTCACAAATTTCCTGAACTCTGTCTGGCTCTGTGTTTTTTGGGTTTTCTTGAAATTCTCCTATTTCCCTATCAGGAAGTTTTCCTCCCACGGGAAACTCTTCGGGGTCTCCTTTCCTTCTATCGGGGTTACCTCTATCGGTGTTTTGAAATCGGCAATGTTCTGGTGAGTTGAATCCCCGATTTCTCGATTTTCGATGGACTCCGACCGTGCTAGCCCTCCGGGCTATAGCCTCACCATACGACCACTGCCCATGACCGTGATCAGTCCTCTTATCGGGGTTTTGGGATTTGTGATGTCACGATGCACATGCATTCACAACCTCCGATCCTCCGATTCCCGATGTGCTTTTACACCGGCTAGCTCTCCTGGCTCAGCCTCTGGTCCACATGACCATACTATATGACCTCCACCTTACCCTGTCGGGTTTCGGTGGTTTTAATGTTAGTGATCATATGCTCACGGGATCCATGATGGGTCCCAGTCGTTGAATTTTCAACAGTCCTTTTGCCTATCACTTAAAATCTTCCACCTGTCCTCCTGACAGTCAATGTGGCCCCACGTTCCTAGGTCTTATCGGGAAATCGCGTATCGCTATTTTCCAATGCACGAATCCTTTGCTTCTGGGATCTCCGATATCCCGATTCTTGATATGTCGACGTGCCTTTTTGCTTTAACCCTTTGCAGTTAAGCCCAGGTCCATGTGACCTCTCCTCGTGACCGTACTCAACCGCTCATCGGGGTTTTGGGTTTCGGAGTTTCAAAGTGTATGAATCACTTGTCACCGGGGTTCTCAATTTCCCGATGAACTTACTCCTTGTCGGGACTTTCTCCGATGGCAGATCTCTGCCATGTGTTCCTTAATATGAATGGTCCAAATCTGGTCACGAAATCGTGGATCGCAATTTCGTGTGACAAGATTTCTATGTGCTCGAGAACTCTGATTCTCCGAGTTCCGACTCTCTCCAGGATTCTGACACGTGTCCTCCTTGGAATCCTACGGCTATGATCCCTCCTTAGGTTTTTGAGAATCACAAGGTCTCTATTCTCTTGACTTCTAAAATCCCGACGCCTCTCCAGGACTTCTCCTCTACCCATGAGGACTTAAATCCTGCGCAACTTCTGTCAACTCGGACGGTTGGCGGGTAATCCCACAAGGATCTTACGACTCACGATTCTCCCGAGTTTAAACTTCTGTGCAGTATCCAAAGGTTTTAAACTCGATGCACATCCTCCAGATCTGACGGTTACAAGGGCTCACCTTCCCTCCCGAATATATCCTACGGTTCTAACACCATTGGTGTAGAGACCTGCCTCCCTGTGGTCATAGACCATACTAGCTGCAGTTTCACAGCACCACTAATCCTCCTGAGCTTATAGGCATGGTTAAGTAACTCCTATACACTCCGGGTCATACCAGAGTCTGAAATTGGTCCTCCAAACACAATTTCCCTTCTCACCCTCGGTCCAAAGACCACTCAACTAGCCCATCTAGGCTCAGTGTCGAAACCTTGGCTCTAATACCAATTTGTAGTGTACCCTTTCACTACCGAGGTTTCCAAACCTCTCAGTTACCATTCTATACATGAATGATTACATAATTTGTATAGACCTTATAAGCACATGCATTTAACATAATTAAACACATTTAAATTATAGAGTGAAACATATCTGGTTACTGCTATAATTAAACATTCCATAGCATTCAACAGTAACTCATTTACACAGCGGAAAACATGATCCATGAACAACACAGTCATGCCAAAACATGATCAAGCATAATTCAGAATACTTATCTTTAAATAGCTGTAGAAGTCACCAACCAAGTGCAGGCCTTCCACGAACCTCCCAGCCTTAGACCACACTATTCATCAGCTCAACAGTAGGTCACCCCCAAGCTGGGACCGAGCTCCACCCAAGGCAAGGAATCCTAGGCTAGGCTGAGGTTACAGGGAAGATAGTACATACACAATTTCTAGGAAGAAAGCTCTCCTAGGAATCTCCCATGCTCACTGCCCACAGACCCTCATTCCCCACATGCCTGTTCCACCCTAGGAGAGTGCACCTTCTCTGTCACCTAGACAGTCCTTCGGCTGCCAGTCTCCCTTACCTTGGGTTACAGGAACAGACTGGACCAGAAGTCTTCGGGCTCTGTAGAAGCTACAGGGTTCCTTCCAGGAGTCTCTTCTTCCTTTGCGCACTCTCTCACCTGGAGGAATTGCTCACAGGCCAACAAGCCTCACGCAGTCCAGTACTGCTTGGTCACAACAATCCACCGGAAACACAGACAAATGCTTCCCAAAACGGTTCAGCGGTCACAGGATAATCTCACAGGATGATCTCGGAACAGGGACTTCACACATAGGTTAGCTCAGCTTCCCCAAGTAACAAAGATACTTCCACTCAATTTAGCACAGGCTTATCATTCAGGGAATGCGCACACGAGTTTTCCCAGAGACACGCACAGACTCACAGCTCTGGACATGGGTGTACACGGGTTCTTCAGACAACCACAGGATTTACGGATTTCAAAGTTAAACAAGGGTATTCTGGCAGATGGTTTCCCACGGCTCTCCCCAGGACAATCTGATCGAATGGATCCAAACCCCCCTCATGACTTACTACACTGATTTTATTTGCATGTACCAGGGTTGACACTTGTCACCCTGGAAACTGCATGTGTTCCATCCGTACGCCTTCCTCTGACCACTTGGGAAGTCACGCGTCCTTCCAAAAGGACTTAGGATAAAATAATATGCACATGGCTCTTTTTGGAAATAATATTAAAATATTATTCCAGGCCTAAGCCCCCTAGGCTTAGCCCCTAGGCTCAACACTCAGCCCCTTTCCCACCTTCCAACCCCTAATTCCTTGCCCAATCTGTGGACGCTCAGTCCCCCATCACTCATTCATCGTGGTCGGTCTGCACTTGCGGTGTTTATATTTTATTAATTGATCTGCATACATACAAGTACATCAACAGGCTCCTGGCCCTCACACTTAGGCTCCCTGGCCTAACAAAACACATAAGCCTACAACTTATAAAAAACTTGGCTCACCAGCCTATAGAACACATGTACAATTCTTTTCATAAAACATGATCTGTGACGGGGCTCGGCCTTGGGGACACTACACTCTGGGAGTGATTTTGAGATGTTTAGACTCACATGAGGCCCAAAAGATTATGTCTGATTTTCATGATAGTTTATGTGGGGGGCATCACTTCTGGAGAACCATAGCCTATAAGATTCTCAGGGCTGGGTATTTCTAGCCTAATCTATTCACTGATGTTTGTGCAAAGATCAGGGCTTGTGTTAAGTGTAAAAAATTCTTTGGAAAGAAGTATCTCAAGTCTTTGCCATTGAAGCTTGTGGTAGCTTCAGGACCCTTTCAATAGTGGGACCTAGATTTTATTTTTGAAATTCATCCTGCTTCAAGTGGTCATCATAGGTGGATCTTGACTTCCATAGATTACTTTACCAAGTGGATAGAATCCATCCCCACAAGGAGTTCTTCCCACAAGGTAATAATGCGTTTTCTTGAGGATATTATGGCCAAATTTGGTGGTCTGAACATGATTGTCATTGGTGATGCTATATCTTTCAAGGTTGAACCATTGATCCAGTTTTGTGAATAGTTTGGAATCACATTAAATCACTCTACTCCTTGCTACCCCCAAGGGAATGGACTGGCAGAGTCCTCTAACAAGAGCCTTATAAATATCATCAAAAGATTGTTAGAGGAAAACAATAAAGAATGGGATTCAAAGCTCAAGTTTTCTTTGTGGGCTGATAAAGTGACAACAAAGAGGTCTCTCGATGTCTCTCCTTTTCAAATTGTGTATGGAGTTAAGGCCATCTTTCCTTCTCAGTTTACCTTTCCTGTGGAAAAATTCTTCCAAGATCACCAAGCATAACCTGATGATATGATCAGAAGAATACAACAACTAGTAGAAGTGCAACAAACTAGAGAATAGTTACCGGACAGAGCACATGACCATCAACATAAGATCAAGCAGGACTTTGACAGGAAGGTAAGTAAAGAGGATTTCCAGCTGGGATATTTAGTACTCAAATGGGATGCACCCAAGTAGGACAAAGGCAAGTATGGTAAATTTGAAGCCTTGTGGATTGGGCCATTCAAAATCTCTGAAGTATTTTTAAATAATACTTACAGGTTGTAGAATTTGGAGGATGCTGAAGTTTTTAGTGGCCCTGTAAATGGGCATTTTTTGAAAAGGTTCTTTGCCTAAGCCATGAGTGGATTTTTCATGCCATTGTAACTATCGTTCTTCTTTTTGTTTTAATAGCTAACTCCATAGCCCTAAGATAAGGCACTGAAGCTACTGAAGTTCTTAGAGCCTCACAGGGAGGTCTCTATCCCCCATGGAGCCTATGTTAGCACAAGTTGTTGATAAAGTGGGGTTTTTCCTTAGGAAATAACCCCTTGGTGAAAAAATCAAGAAAATGGGTCCTAGCACGACCCATATTATTCTTTCATCCTATTTTTTTTGGTGATTTGATGGCCTTGGTGTGTTTTTCTAAGGAGCGCATAGATCTCAGCAGCTGAGCATGGCGCACTCAGATCTACGGTCCACATCCAATATTGGACCCCCCCGACCTTTATGTATTTAATGGTGTGGGGGAGTCCGAGTTGGTGGTTTTCTGATGCGGGCCCCTCATGATGTGTCACCCCCACAACAAATCGGAACCCCTCGCTCTTTATTGCTTACTGCCTACCCCCCCCTCCGAGCTAACTGCCAAACTGCCTCCCAATATCATCCATGCTCCCACTGACACCTGTCCTCCACTCATACCTCCACACGCCTTTCCCTTTTCCATGTTATATTTCTCCCCCTCTCTCCTCATGACATTTGTCCTTGACTCACACTCCATGTCACCTCCACCATTGTTGTTTATCCCCTGACCTACCACTCTGCTCTGCCACCCCATCCTCTCCCCTTTCCACATCACCCTAGCGCCTTTACACCTCATCCCCCGAGTGCTTGCGCTCACGTAGTCTCGGTCACTGCTCTTAAGTCACGTACTTACACATGGTTTTTTCTCACTCATTGCATCCTATGAATTTGCGCCAAGCACCTCACCCACTCACCATCGTTCTCCTCCATGTCCGCTTTCCATTTTTCTCTGCAAAGGTCCAACAAATGCAGGTGACAAATATCAGAGTGAGGCCAACACATTTTTAAGGTGCCAAGTTGACCCTATCCATCCTGATCCCGATGAAGGTAGTTAATGAAATATATGGAGGTGGTTGAGACATCATCTCTCGACATAAATGGAAATACAGAAAGGACTAGAATATCTGAGCTCACGTCTGATAGAAAACTTCATGCATAGTTTGACAGAGAAGGTCTAGACGAAAGAGCTCACGTATGACAGAAGATTACATGCACAGTCTGCAAAGAAAGCAAAGTCGTAAATCCTAAAATTGGATGACTTGATCATTCCTCTGGTGGTTGTATTCAGTCTAAGTATAATTATGTAATTTTGATATTTTGTTAAGGTCGGATGGTTGAGCAAGGTTCCCACATTGTAACGTTTTGAGGAAGCACACTGGTTCTCTAGTTATGTACATGATTTGAGACTTTTTGTTTAATATAAGTCATCTTTCTTCTTCATCTTATTTTCCTCTGATACTGAGGTGTCCATGATTGAAGGATTCACATAGATTGTTATAGTTGTGTTGTGATGGATGTTTGATTACAGTTTTGTTATGGTGTTCTTCGGTTTCCTGAAACTTTGAATCTAAGAGGATATTGTGTTTGAAGTTTTTCCTCCTTAGGCTGCTTGAAGACCTGATGTCCATAGCAGACCTCTACACTTTTCTCACTAAAGTCTTCCTTCTACTCACCTTTACTACAACTTACTAACTGAAGTTGATCAAGATCTCAATTGCCTGTGCGTGCTAGTCTAGTTTTATAAGTTAAAATGATATTGTCTTGAGTCTTATCCATTTGACCTCTTTAAACTCAATTCATAGTGACATATCACCTGATGGGTACTGGGCTTACCTTCAATGCAATCTGGAGGTGACTTCTAGTGCTAACAATACCCATGATTATGTGTGGGAGCTTGCACCAGGGTGTAAGTCCATTAATCAGGTCGTCAACGTAACTTTTCCACCCGCTTTATCTCAACCCCTTCTTGTTTTGATTTCACGATATTGGATTTCATCACCAACTAGTGACTTCGAAATAGGAAGGTTTGTTTGTGTGTTTGATGTCTATATTTTATTAGTGAGTGTTGTTTGTTTCTCTAGTTTTCCATAGATTTCTTTCATTATTTCTTTGGTGCAGCCAACATCAGCGCTCGTTGTTCATGTAGGATGCAAGGGTTACCTCCGAAAGACCCTGAAGAATACACTCCTTTGCTTCCTAATTCACCAGAGGGTTCTCTTGAAGGAGCAATCAATAACAATGTAGCCCTTGAGATTGGAAGTTCTACTCCATTGGAGGAGTCCATACTTCTTGTAAATCCGGTATTGAGTGTTGTACAAGATCCACTTTTTCTCTGGATAAATTCATCGGGAGACATTGTTGCTGAAGATTATACTAGAACACCTACTGGACCTCACACATAGTCTGGTGTAGACAATCCACCCTTCCAAAGTGAATCGTTTAGAACTTTGGTTCATACTACTAGAATTTTTAATCCTATCTCTTTTTTCCATGTCCATTCTCTTTGGAGGACCTCTTCGAAACACGACATTTTTGAAAAAATAGGAATGAGTCACCTATGCCAGAGGACCTCTAATCAACCTATGTCATCACATACACTTGTGACTTCCACTGCTTATACAATACCTTTAGATCATTTTACTGGCACACCTAGTAATGTTGTCACAGTCTCAGACCAATTGTTGGTTAGTTGTCATACAATCCTTCCTTTCCAACTCACTAGATCTACCATGGCCCTACAAGTTATGCCTATTTCTGTCAAAAGTGCGGTAATCACTCAAAATCCTATTGGGATGCCACTTTCTCTTAGATCAAATCTGTCACTTCCACTTGGGTATAACGCTCTGAATACTTCTATTGCTAATCCTGCCCAGAGTCCATCTAGAGGGCCTAATCATTTTGTTCCTCCTGGGTATAATGATGCTAGTAGTTTTGTTCCTACACCTACCCAGGTTCTCTCCAAGGGGGATAATATTCCTCCTCCACCTCCACCTAGAAGATCTAATTGTCTTGGCCCAAGTAGATCCAATCAAGTTGGAGGCACAAGTAATTTTGTTGCTTCTGGTTTTCAAATTCCTGTTGGAGGCCAACCTCAAGTTGGGGTCCAACCTCAAGTTGGGGGGCAACCTCAAGTTGGGGGAAAATCTCAAGTTGGGGGGAAACCTCAAGTTGGGGGGAAACCCTAAGTTGGGGGTCATAACCCAGTGTATGGGAAATACATCTCTGAGTTACAATATCAACCTTGGAATTTTCCTTTCCAAGGTAATCAACAACCTCCTGGGGGGAAAAATCCTCAAGTTAATTATTTTGCACCCCCTAATCCCGGGAAACCATATCCATTTTCTATGAATCCTACCCGGGGTTAAGGTTTTCAGTCTAATTCTCCTTTCCAAGGAATCTTACCCAATCAACCAACTCATGTTGGCTATTTGACTCAAAAACCTGCACCACTGAATTTGACAAGATCCTCTAACTATCTACAGACTGTTTATGTTCCTATTGGTATACCTACGAGACCACCTCCTCAAAATTACCAGTTTCCTCAAGTGAACAGGAAACTATCATTTCTTGCTACTTTGGATTTACTCGATTTATCTAGGATTTTGAATTATCCTATTTTGCATTCTCCTTGATCATACCTGCCAAGTTACCATCATACATTCCTAATTTTGAAGACTGATCAGGGGAAGACCCAAATAATCACATCATGGCTTTCCATCTTTGGTGTTCATCCAACTCCTTGATGGATGACTCCATTAGATTACGTCTTTTCCAATGAACTCTTATGGGTTCAAAAGCCAACTGGTATATCAAGTTACCACAAATATAATTCAATGATTTCAACACCTTAGCTATGGCTTTCATAATGCATTACCAGTTACCAATACAATATGAGACATGAACCAAAATTTTGAGCTCATTTAAACAATACTCATCTACTCACATTTTTGATCATATTCATGAGTGGAGGAGGGGAAGACACTTAACCAAAGTTCCCCTTCCTGATCAACTATTGGCTGAGTGGTTTATCAAGTCACTCATCGGTTCTATAACCTGTAATGTTTCCATGGGTGGTGTCATCACTGAAGAGAAGATGATTAGTCGTGCTCAATACTTGGATCTCGTTTATTCACAAACGGGCACACTATATGACTTGATCCCCGATGCTCCTCACCCATCTACAAATCCAATCCCAACACTTCCATTCACTTCTCATGTTGTTGATGGTGTGATTGGAACTTTTCACATTGAGACTAATTCTAAACAAGCTAGTCATTCCAATCCAAAATATACTACCGCTAATGTACATAATACTCCTCCTCCGCCTCCTTCTCCTCGTAAAACCTTTGAGGTTAATTAAGTTCAATCTACACCTACTGGTAAAAATCAAAATAAAAAGAAAGGGAAGGGTAAGAATAAGGAGGAAAAAAATAATAATCAATAATCTGATAAACCCAAGACTCAGCCTAATGATGACAAAGAAAAGAGAAAACCTAGTTATCCTTGTCTTATCTATGGTGAGGATCATTATACTAAATATTATCCATGATGTGATGAGGTTACTAAGTTCCCAGAAGGGACCCGGACACATCCTACACTCTCTATTTTGTCACAACCTTTTCCTTGTCAGCAACAGGCCCAATTGGTCATCCATGACCAACCTTCTCCCTCTACTACATCTTATGTACTTATGTGTATTTGTGAATCCAAGAAGAGCGAAGTTGCAGTCTCTACTCGAGCCAAATATTATTCTCCTTCAAAAGAGAAAGTTGATGATTCACCACCTCCATTGGTTCAAAATCCTCCATCGACTTCACCTCCCAATGGTCCTCTTTATCTCAAACAACCGAGTCTAGATACAGTTCGTTGTCCTCTTCCTAAGGGATTTTTTCATAAGTCATCATTTAACCATCATGCGTGTGCCACTCAAAAATACAGTATTGTAGAAGATATTGCACATGCACCTTCTACGATGTCAGCTCTCGAAGTCCTTCAAAGTTGTCCTATGCAACATAAGGCATTGTTAAAGGCTATTGTTGGAATTGATCCTACTAATACGAACTTGATAATATTTTACTTGGAAGATCATATTCCAAGGCTTCCTCCTCAATTATCATTTCAAATACATGTTATTGTGAAAAATAAGAATATTTATCGAACCATTATTGATGAAGGAGCCTCGACTTGCCTCATGTCCATCACTTGTTGGAAAGCCAATAGCTCTCCTTCCCTTACTGAGTCACACAATACTCTAAAATATTTTAATGGTAAAGGGTTTAAACCTTATGGTGTTCTTCCTTCATTGTCTATTGTTGAGGATGAGGTCTTTGATTCACCTCTTGATTTCAACCTTCTGCTTGGACGTAGTTGGATTGATTCCATGCATGAAGTTGTTTCTACTCTTTTCTGTCTAAAACGTTTCCCTCACCAAGAAAAATTTGTTGTTGTTGATCAACTTGCCTTCTTTAACTATGATTCATGTACTAGTAACATACCTTTCATTGCAAAAACACCTCCCGGATATGAGAATGTCGGTGTGGGTCTTCTAAAGGATTCATTGTTAATGGGTACATTCCCCATTCCACCACCCGATATTCCTAATCCTTTTTTCGCTTCGATTAACATGATATCAACCACTGTTGGTGAAATACTTGAGCCTTATGACCCTTGGATAGTACCTATCTTTGATGATTATCTTCGTTACAATGACTGAATGCCTTTAAGTCTGGTATAATTAGCTTATCAAGATATTCAATCAACAACTCCTTTTCCTCATTCTCTCTTAGAAACATCTCTAGATCCATTTCACATGGTATTTGACATCGATGAGATTATCATGACCGTCATGTATATGGAAGATACCCCATGGGACAATGGGAATCATCATTCTATTCTCTTCCTGGAACCAGAGACCATAGAGAGTTATCAACGAATTTCGAATCCGTCAGCTGTTGTTAGTATTTCCCATGTTCCTGAACCAATACACGATGTTTTGTATGAAGGGAAATTAGGTAAAATTTCACCCACCATCCCTTTATATATTTTTATTAAACTTGGAATCATGGAAAATGTTCATATCAGTGCCTCATGTTTTGCTGATGAGATCCGAATTTACAAAGCTATTTTCCAAGAATTTTGTGAATTTTTTTCCTGCAGTTACTAAGATATTCCTGGAATTGATCCATATATTGTTGTACATGAGATTAAGACTTACCCGGATGCTAAACCCGTTCGACAGAGGCTTCGCCCAATACATCCACGTAAAGTTGCTGCTATTAAACTCGAAGTTGAAAAACTTCTTAAAGTCAGTTTTGTCTATCCTGTGGCTTTGACTGATTGGGTGTCTAATCTTGTTCTGGTTATGAAGAAACAAGGCACAATCTGTGTTTATGTAGATTATAGGGATATACACAAGGATTTTCCTAAAGATAATTATCCAACCCCTTTCGTTGACCAGATCGTTGACGACTATGTTGGGAGTGAAATCTTCTCTTTGATGGATGGTTTCTCCGGCTATAATAAAATCAATATTTTACCTGTGGATCAACATAAGACTTCTTTTATTTGCCGTTGGGAAACCTTCGCATACCGGAAACTACCTTTTGGTATCAATAATGTTGGTGTGAATTTTCAACGTGCTATGTATTATGCTTTTCATGATATTAAGAACATTATACAACCTTACCTAGATGATTTACCAATACATTCCATGTGTTGTCAAGATCACCTGGAACATTTACGGGCTATTTTCCTATGTTGTCTCTATTATCGCATACGATTGAATCCACATAAATGCATTTTTTGTGTGGAGTCCGAATGACTTCTTGGTTTTATCATTTCTACACATGGGATTAGGGTGGACCCTTTGAAGGTTGAAGCTATTCTTAATCCGCCTCCTCCTTCTACATTATGCCAACTCCAAAGTTTGCAAGGGAAGGAATTTTTTTTACAGTGATTCAACCCCAATTATGTTGAATTAATGAAAGGTTTTACTCAACTTGTTAAGAAGGGTCACAATTGTTTATGGGACAACACTGCCAACAAATCCTTTGAAGTTTTGAAACTTGCATTAACCCATACGCCACTTTTATTTCCACCTGATTATAGTCGATATTATTTCTTATACTTAGCTACTTCAGACTCTACCATCGCTATGGTTCTATTCCAAGAGGATGATTCACATGATGAACATGTTACATACTATTTGATTCGGAGTCTCATGACCACTGAAACCAAATATTTACATGTGGATAAACTTGCCTTGGAAGCTATTCAAGCTGTTTAGGATTTTCATCATTATATCTTATTGCACATAACCAGATTCATTTCCGATTGCAACCCTATCCAACACATCCTTACTAAAAACTTTATGGGGGGGAAATAATCCAAATGGATAATGATTCTCCAGGAGTTTGATTTGGATTTTGAGTGAGCCAAATCAAAGAAATATTTTGTTTTCGCTGAGTTGATATGTGACCTTCCATCTATTGAGACAAAAACTGTGGAAAATGATACCTTTCTTGACAAGTCTCTCTTTCTGGTCAGTTCTCACGACATATGGTATGGAGACATTAACATTTATCTCCAAACCCAAACTTTCCGGCCTGATCTTTCTAGTGTGGATTGTCATCATATTCAATATCAAGCCCGTCAATACATTATCCTTGGTGATACCCTTTACCGTCGTGGTATTGATTCCATATTTCGACGATGTCTAAACTATGATGAAGCTGATAAAGCTTTGAATGTCTGTCATTCTAGAGCATGTGGCGGTCATATGTCTAGGTATGCCACAACCCAAAACATCTTACGAGCTTTTCAAACATATAATAATAAGATCCTATCTCATCCTTCTCCTCTTTACCCTATAGTTTCTGTTGGTCCATTCACTAAATGGGGCATTGACTTCATGACATGTAACCCTCAGTTGGGGGGCATGGATACATTATCGTAGTTGTGTATTATTTCACTAAATGGGTCAAGGCGATGCCTACATTTGGTAATACTGGGAAAACTGCAACATTGTTCATATTCAATCATATAGGGGTACATGAACTAGATTTGGTGTCCCTCAAGCCATCATCACTGACCATGGTATTCATTTTTCTAATTTCATGATGTCTAAACTTACTAATAAGTTGGGTCTTTGACATGAAAACTCAACACCTTACTATCCACAAGCCAATGGCCAGGTTGAAGCAATTAACAAATTTATCACTACTATGCTTCGACGGATGGTAGGAATTCACAAGTCAAGATGGCACATAATTCTCTTTTCAGAATTATGGGGCTATCAGACATCTGTTAAATCAACCACAAGGTTCACTCATTTCCATTTAGTATATGGTATCGAAGCTATTATGTCCATTGAATGTGAAATCCTATCTTTGAAACTAGCTGTCAAACGTCTTCCTAACACCTCAAATGAATAGGAACTTTTGTTGTATTTGATGCAATTAGACAAGACTCGCCATGATGCTTCCTTAGTCATTGCAACTCAGAAGAAACATGTCAAATCTCAATATGACAAGCATGTCAAACCACATGTTTTTTCTGAGTTTGATTTGGTTCTTCTTTACGAACAAGATCGTGACTTATTAGGGGCTGGTAAATTCGAGCCCATATGGCATGGCCCTTATATCATTAAATGAGTGTTGGAAAAAGGGGATTATGAGCTGGTAGATTATGATGGAATTCCTTTGAGTGAACCCATAAATGGGATTTACTTGAAGAAGTACTATGATTAAACTATTTTTGCATGAGTGCTTTGTATTTTTAGTGTATCATACTCTAGTGTGATTTTTTTATTTTTTGTTCCACCTTTCAGCTACTTACCTTGCATTTTGCTTGGTTTATAGATGTCAGTGTCTTCGCTACCCTATATCAGATTTGCTGATGGTGCTAGTCGCAATACTCAAAACCTAGCGTCTACTACATGGACAATCTATGCACCTACAAATGAGTTGATCAATCTACACGGTGTTTTCTTGGTCGTGCAACTAATAATATTGTGGAATATAGTGCAGTTATCGAATTATTGATTGACGCCATTTCATTTGGTATATGTCATCCTATTTTACAACTTGATTCACAGTTAGTAGTGCTGCAGTTGAGTAACATTTATTACATCCGAAGTCCTACATTGTTATAGGTATATTTAAGAATTTGCCTCTTGGAAATACATTTTGATTATATCGAGTATCGACATATTCCTATATGTCTAAACACATTGACATATGCATTAGATAATTATGTGTTAGACATACATTTGAGAAATTTATAAATCCAAACATACATTTTAAAGAAAATACAAGTAAGCTAGTAGGAAATTTATATTAATACATAAAAATTTACAAAAAGTGTTTGTCCAAAGACCAAAATATCAACATAATGAAGCTCATAGCTTCATATACAAAAGTATCAAGGATTTTTCTCATTGTAACAAACAACTTCCTGTGCCACTCTACGGAGAAATCGACCAATAGATGCTGATACGCCAACTATATGGCGTTGGTAGCACCGAGGTAGTTCGTCCACCGTGATATCAGGGACATTCATGGTCAATCCCTATAGGTTCTTCTCGATCTCCTTGAGATCCTCGGAAGCCACTCCGCGACCCGCCACAACACCTATCTCTCGTTGCCTATGAATGGGAGATGATACTGGAGGATGATATGGCACCACATATGCATTATTGAGAGCACTTTATTAGTATTGGGTAAATGATAAAAACATTTTATATAATTAAATATAAAAAACATCATATAATGAAAATTTCCTTCTTACCTATTTCTCCCCACTGATATCCCTCAGATAGAGCTAATTTAGGATCCCCATGGAAGTCCATCCTGACATAAGCATAGTCCTCCACCATGATTAGCTAATCTCTCAGCCACTGGAAGAAATCTTCGTCATATTTGACGATAGGCATGACATCGTGATGAGCCATTAAATCCACCCATATTTTCATCCATGGATCTTATGGAGTGGTTATGCTCCACTCCACCTGTAGACGTAATACGGGGACCCTCTCTAGAAAGAAGGATACTAAAATGGATCCATAACCAAACTGTTTGATCCGACCATTCTGACACTTTGTCAGTTGCTTCTTCATGTTCTTCAAGAGACCCTTGCACCAATTGAAGACCCAAGGCTCCATACACTTTATGGCATATTGAAAGTATCTTTGAAAATCCATGTGGGGAGATGAACTCCCTTCCATTCAGGTGATATTATAGAGGATGGTTTGCAATGTTAAATTCTGAACATCCATAATGGAAACCTTGCCACTATGATTTTCCATACTTGGCATGCAGTGGTGTGAAACATAGTGGGTTCTCCTCCACCTCTGCTTCCCGAGAGTGATACCGAAGAGCCTCGATGAGATAAACCCATTAGAAAGTAAATGTCATCTATCTCCAAGGTGAGTGTATGCACACCCACGTGAAAGGCTTGTTCATTTACATCCCACATATGAACTAGATACTCCAAAAATCTCAGTTGGGATCTCATGCTATGAATTTTGAAGAATTTGAGTAAACCACACTCCTGGAGTGCCATGACAATGCTCGAGTCATTCTTGGCGAAGTAGTCTTCTTCCTCGTGCTCACGTTCTCTCCACTCGATCATTTTCACTGAGGAAAACCTACCAAGCAACAACAAAAGATGATTAGATTCATAAAAAAATAAAATCTTGGAAGTTTTCCTAACTCATTTTTTTATTTTCAAAAATTGAGTTGTGGTCATCATAGGGCCTTGATTTTATGCAGAGAAACGTCGTCTCACCCTGGATATGTATCCCCTATGATGATTTTGGATCATCACAGTTCGTGATAGCGTGAGCCTGCGACGATATTAAAGCGCAGTGACCTCCAAAAAATCAACCTTAACTCAAATTTAAACCATTAAAAATGAAATTTTAAACCATGAAAAGAGAAAGGGGCAAGGGATTACCTTTTTGACAGAAGTGGTTTGCGAAATGGTTCACCGGGAGCTCTAGAATCGATGCTTGAAATTTGGAAGAAAATGAGGGTTTTGGGCACTATTTGGGTGAAATTGCAAAATGAAATGTTAAATGGGTTATTTTGACTTATTTTTAATACTTTTTACCATATTTTGTTGCAAAATTAAATAATTTTTTGAATATTTTACCTATTCCCTAAGTCTAAACAACTTTGCAAAGTGTTTCCATTACAGATTGAAAGATCTAAGGATGGGACGTTTGACATGGATCCACCATTTTTTTATCGTTTTTGTGTTTTTTTTATGTACAGATACTTTTAGGGTTTTTTAGAAAAAATTCCAAGCACAACCTTAATTCTTTCTCATGCTTGTGAAACCATGAGAATGAAATTGAGTAACCTTTTATCGCTTTTTCAAACTCTCATTGGTAATACAAAAAATGAACTCTATAGAGTATCCTTTAAGCTCTTTTCAAGCTCCCTAAACATGAAAAGATAGCCAAGCGACCTTGTTCTTTTCATGCTCGTAAAAGTATTTGAAGAAAATGTCTGATGAGCGGTAGATTATCTCTTTTTTTGTCTCGTCAAACTAACTGACAAAAAAAGATATTATGGAGTTTTATTTAAGTGTTTTTCAGACTCTCTAAACATGAAAAACCCCTGAGTTTTCTTTCTTTGGAATTGTAAAACAAACATTGAAAGGCCCATATGGGACCGAACCACTCCTTCTTAGGGTTCGTTAAACATATTTCAAGGGACTCATCTGAAGAATGAGCTTACATTACAAGCATATGTTATCCTCCTCAATATTCTATAAAAATAAAGAGGTACTCGCCATAAATGGTGGGGGAAAATTGGGAAAGAAATCCTCATATGTATTTGTGTTAGTGGAAGTAATTCTCTCTTGAACATGACACCCCCCTTTCATCACTGTATCCAGGTTGGGAAATCCATTTGTCTCTCATTTGAACATCCAAAAATTCATATGTTGGGTCCTCCTTGAGTCAATATTTCCAAGACAACTTTCGTGTCGTTCATATGTTCAAGCTAAGTCCAACCTAAACAAGCCTTCTATCGAGTTGGCCATCTACAGTTCTAAATTTTCTACCATGTCGACCTTCCCTGAGTCAGTTCTGAATCACTTCATACTCTGATCTAATTCAAATATGTTACATATTTCATGTCATTGATGGGGGGATACATTAAGTCCCTCCTATGATGAGTCTTTTCCTCTCGACTTCAACTCATTATCCTAGAACAAGATTTAGAAATCACATTAATACATTGGATCCTGCATGCCTCAATGGCAGGTTTTCTCATTTTCAAGAGTGGGTTCACATCATTAGCCCCTGATTGGAATATTCCATCGAGTGTTCGACTTCAACTCATTCATTCACATTTGTTGGATTGTACTAGAGTACCTTGGGAGTCGTTGACATCAATGGTTATTTCCCTCACACTAGTTAACGGTTTTCATTAATGACCAGTAATCAAGTGGTTTCTACCATGTTCGACTTTGACACATGTAATCACATGGATATATTCATACTTAGGTACAATGGAAATGAAGATCCTAGATATCACCTTATCGATCCAGGTTGTGACGAAGTATTCATAAATTTATACTGACACATAGATCCACTGTTTATGTCTCGTGGCTATATCTGAATTTGAATTTTTTACACATAGATCCACAATGTATTTCTCATGGCTATGCTTAATCATGATGGCATGGATCGACAGTGTATGTTTTTGTGGCCATGAATCACTTGAAACTAATGATTAGAGTCACTTGTATTCTGAGTATGAGAATACCTACCTCCTAAGATGGTATATTATTATGCAGATGCTTGATTGTTTGTAGGTTCCCGTCCGATGCCTCATTGTTTTTGACAGACACATTCTACAAAGTATTTCATCTGTCATAGGTTCCAACTTCATACTTTGGGGGGAATTATTTTAAAAATTATTTTGGTCACCCCAGTGATCAAATGAAGACATGTGCATAACTCACTTCCATGTTCCTTGAAAACACTAAAAGAGACTTTCTCCATGAGAAAAGTGGTTTACTTTTTCTTATTTAAAAACCATGTCAAAGGATATCGTCGCACCCTACTCTATGATTGGTGTGCAATGATGCTTTATCTTCACATGCTGCACCAAATATGGACTGCGTCGTCGTCACAGGCTTCTTGTGCATAGGGTGAGACAATGCTTAAACAAGGGAAAAGCCAAATTCATGAATGTTCTAGAAGGGAATCTTCTAGAAGATGAGGTGGCCTCTGATCGGCTTGGATCTTACTCACCTATATGATTTAGTGGGATCATCCTAATCTCCTCATACATCCCTCTTTCACCCTATATAAAGAGGGATCTCTTATGGAAAAGGATAAGGATTGCTTATGCATGAAGAGTTATGTTATATATTATATTGGAGATAGCTTTGCTTTAGCTCTATAAGTTAGATCGTGGATCTTCTTCATCAAAGGAATTGGAGAAAAGATGTGTGTGTTGGAGCAAGAGCCATTGAAAGGGACTTTGCAACATAAAGGAATGGGTTGTATTCTCCACTTTCCTTTAATATAATGCAACAATACATTTCTTCCCTAGAAAGGTGTCTTTACTTTTATTGTATAACTCCTTGATCTTATACATAGAATTCATTGGAATATATATATATATATATATATATATATATATATATTTGTTCTCTCTCTTTGTTGGTTTGTGATTCTTAAATATTTTCACCATATTGAAAATCCAAATGTGAAGCGACAAGGATGACACTAGTGAGGATCAAGTGTCATTTAAAAGGTATGTCATTTGTCCCTCTCTGAACTAGTTTATATGACAATGAAGTCTAAGGTGAAGTTTGTATTCTGTCTTGTTTTGTTCTAGCTTCCTGTTGAAGTTAGGGAGATTATTTTGTGTCTACACTTACCAATTTGTCCAATAATAGCGGCATCTTTGGGAGTTGTATCATTCCACTGCACTAACACTTCCTTGATGGTGCACTGACGGAGACAATGCTCACGTTGGTCCAATACTACTTGTGTTTGCAACCAAATGGAATCTTCTTTATCCAAATCAAGGAGACCATTTTGAGTTTGGAACTTAGTACCAATCACCTTATTTAAGCATGAGAAATGAAAAACATGATGGATCTTATAATGACTAGGCAAAGATAACTAGTAATCCACCTGCCCCAGTCACTTGAGAATTATATAAGGACCATAAAATTTGGGAGAAATCTTCTGACAGTGGTCCGTTTTGAGTGAAGTATGATTATAGGGTTGCAGACGAAGAAACACTTGGTCCCCTTCAATAAATTATCATTCAGAATGGCCATTAATTTCTTATTACTTCATGTGATTATGAGTTATGGCCGAATTTGTTTTGAGGGTACGAAGAATGGCCTCATGAACTACAAGATTGTTGTCAACCTCCTGAACCTTTGATACACCTGGCATGTAGGAGAGAACCAATGGTGGATTTTTTCCATATACTTCTTAAAAAGGATTCATGCTAGTAGTTGTATGGTAATATGTGTTGTGCCACCATTCAACGAGGGGTAACCACTCAATCCATTTATTCTATTGTTTAGATGAAAAACACCTCAAATAGGTTTCCAAACACTTGTTGACAAACTCAATTTGGCCATCAGTATATGGATGATAGGAAGTGTTGAGATGCAATTGGGTGCCCTGGAGATAGAACAATTATTTCCAAAAATTGTTGGTAAAAGTGGGATCTCGGTCAGAGACAATAAAATGAGGCATGCCATGAAGCTTGAAGATATTATCCATGAAAATTTGAACCACTATGGAGGCTATGAATGGGTGTTCGAGAGCACAAAAATGAGCATATTTGGAGAGAATATCAAATACAACCATGATGAAGGATTTATTTCTCGATTTAGGTAAGACAACAATGAAGTCCATAGAAATATCTTGCCAAATAGTCGATGAAATCGAGATTGATTTGAGTGTTCCCAGTGTCTTGAATGTTTCACCCTTATTCCATTGATAGACATCACATTCAACCACAAAGGTGTGGACGTCCTGTTTCATACCATTCCAGAAAAAAGAGTGTTTGACCTGTTCATAGGTTTTGGTGAACCCTGAATGCCCTGCTATGGGGGAAGCATGAAGCTTTGAAATCAGCTAATATTTAAGTTGTGACTATTTGTTGATATACATACGAAATTTTTTGTGAAGATTGTTATTATTCCAAGAGTATCTTGGAGAAACTAGAGAATTGTCTTGCAATTGTTGGATAAGGCTAGAAATTTTGGGGTCTTGCATCCATTCCTGGTGAGAAACTTGGAGTCAATCTGGTACAATGGAGAGAGAAAAAATGGATCCTTCGTCTTCATACTTCTGGGAAAGAGCGTCAGCAACCACATTTTCAGTTCCCTTCTTGTAAATTATCTCATAATCATATCCAATTAGCTTGGTGAACCATTTTTGTTTCTCTGGGGAGGAAATGCGTTGTTCCAGAAAATTCTTAAGGCTTTGATGATTGGTTTTAATTTGGAAGTGTTGGCCCAAGAGATAAAAATGTCATAGATCCACATCATGTAGAATAGATAAAATTTCCTTTTCATATATTGATTGGCCCAAATGGTGCTCCGAAATTTGTGTACTGGTGAACGCCACCGACCGTCCTTCTTGTATGAGAACTGCACCAATTCCTTTCCTGGATGCATTACATTCCTGGACAAAAGTATTTTTGAAGTCAAGAAGGGATAGGACAAGGGTTGTGCACATAGCCACTTTCAAAGCATGGAATGATTGATCAGTTACATGATTCCAATTGAAATCATTCGTTTTAAGGAGAGCAGTGAGAGGGGCTGCAATTTTTCTATAATTATTAACAAATTTGTGATAATATCATGTTAAACCCAGAAAACCATGCAAACTCTTGAGATTTTTGGGGTGAGGCCAATTCTGCATAGCTTCAATTTTCTTAGGATCCACCCTGACACCATCCTTTCCAACAATATGACCCAAATACTCCACTTCTGAGCCTCCAAAGGAACATTTAGATTGTTTGAGGAAACATTGGTGTTGAGAAAGGATATGGAGAACTTGATCCACATGGGAAATATGGGTTGTGAATGTCTTACTATAGATGAGAATATCATAAAAAAAAACTAAGACAAAATGACATAGAAAATGACGAAAGACATGATTCACAAGACTTTGGAAAGTGGAGGGGGAATTACATAGGCCAAAGGGCATGACCAAGAAATAATAGTGGCCCTCATGAGTTCTAAAGGCCATATTTGTAGTTCCAACCTCTTTCATACATATTTGGTGGTAACCAAAACAAATATCAAGTTAAGTAAAGTAGTGAGCACCACTCAATTCATGCAATAGATCATCAATGATAGGAATGGGAAACTTGTCTTTGATGGTGAGTCTGTTGAGAGAATGAAATTCTAGACACATGTTTCACATGCCTTCTTTTTTTAGGACCATGACCACATGAGAAGAATAGGGGTTGGTACTATGGAGGATGATAGCCGCATCGAGAAATTCTTGAATAATTTTCTCAATTTCATTCTTATGGGAAAAGTGATCTAGATTTTATGAGTAGAACTAAATGAATAAAGATATATAATATTAACACAAAGATACAATGAAAATAAAAGAGATACATTAAAACTTGGCTTCTATTCAATAAATAAATATGCCGAAGCTTTAAAATGGAGACTGAAACAAGCTTGCTAGAATGGTGACAACTTATCTCTGAGAAGAGATGTGACAACTGCACTCATTCGCAAGAAGATGAGTACAATGAGGCTCCAAAATTATTTTTACATAAAAAATGAATGCCAAAACCCTAGACATCCAAAAACCTAACCCTAGGAGATGAAGCGTCAAAAGTCATGTGGGCCCCGTTGTGGTAAGTTGGTACATAAACTTCCCAGGGTCATAACTTTTGCATACAATCTTAGTTTGGGGTGTTCAATACCTCGTTAGAAAGGTCTATCCAATAAGTAAAAATTCCTCTAGGAGTTAGGGAATGATAATAAAACACCCCTACCCCCCCAAAATTCAAAATAAAATTCATTTAGGGCCTCAAAATGGCCCTAGAAGTTTGGGACTCGAAAATCTAGAAAAAAACTGCCAAGATGAAAACTGTAACTCCCAAGATGAAAGTTGTATGTGAGCCAACTGGAAGAGGTGGGTGGCCACTGATATCCACCTAGATCAATCCTCCCTCCATAAGAATAAATGGTCTCCATTTTCTCGAGTTCCCCCATCAGATGAGGAAACTTCTGCTGAATTTAGCTCCGGGTGAGCCACTTGCCTTGGTGTAGGAGTTGCCCTGCCTTAACAACCGATAAAGCTGAAGATTCTGTTGAAAAGTGAACTTGACTTGTGTGTTGATAATATGATCAGTGGATTCTTGTTCCATGTAGTTAGGGTTGATCTCTATTGGTGTCAATTGTTTTTATATCTCTGAGGTGTCCAATAATGGTGGAAAATATGGTTGAAGGAGGTACACAATAAATATTGGGTGAAATCCAAGGAAGGGGGGAATGTTGAGGTAAACATAATTGTCTTCCATGGCCTTGGTGATGGTGTAAGGTCCATAGTGGAGTGGATGAAGCTTCCGATGGGGCATTGTAAGGTGTTATTTCTACAAGTGCAACCAAACTTTATCTCCCACCTGAAACTTGTGTGGCACCCAGTGTTGATCATGGGATTTCTTGTACTTGGCATTGGACTTCTGTAAATATCCTAAACCTATTGGAAAATGTGCTCAATCTGCTCAATGAACCAGGTAGCTTTGTCATCTTCAGTTTAAGCATGGGATGAGTCTTCTAGGGTGGTTGCAAGGGGTAGTGCAACATCCATGGGACCCAATGGTTGAAATACCAACCCCACCTAAAAGGGGATATGGTCGGTTGAGCTTTGTATGGATCTATTGTAGTTTTTTTGAACATAGGGAAGACTCGCATCCCATGTGTGGGGATTCTTGGAATTGTAAATGCACAAGATATGCAGTATCATCCAGTTGAAAACCTTGGTTTGGCCATCCATTTAGGGGTGGAAGGCAGTGGATTTGGTGATCTTGTTGTCCAACAGTGACTAGAGGCTTGACCAGAATGTGTTGAGTAACTGACTGTCCTAATATGAGATGATGGTTTGTGGTATCCTAAAATGTACCCACACTCATTCGAAGAAGATATTAACAGTGTCCTTTGTTGTGATTTTCTTCTTGCAGGTGGCCAAAATCACCATTTTAGAAAAGTGATCAACCACCACAAAACATAGTCATTTTCCTTCTTGGTTGATGGAAGGCCTGACAAGTAGTCCATAAATATGGATTTCCAGAGCCTTTCAGGAGTAGGCAGAGGGGTGTACATGCGTTGTTTCTTAATGGTCGATTTGGAAATGGCATGGGAATTAGTGCAGGACTTGATATACTTGTTGACATCCTGTCGAAATTTCGACCAATAGAAAATTTGTTGCGGCACTGCCATTCTCTTTTCTACACCGAAGCTTCCTACCACCTGACTGTAGTGGGATTCCCAAATCATCTTCTCTCACTCACTTGATGGAATGCAGAGATGGACCAGATGGCACAACAACCCATACTGAAGATGGAAATCAATGACAATTGTGTTTGCACCCAACATCTGGTAGGTGGCGCTAAAGTTTGGATCTCTCTCATAGAGTTGGGGCCATCTAGAGGTCTCGTGGCCGCAAGATTTTAGAACCATGGTGAGTTCTACAACTGGAGGATGGTTGAGTCAACCAGTGATGTTGTTGTTGCTTCCTATATTATACTTCATGTTCAGATGGAACTTCTACAAGTATGTGGACCACTTCTAATGGCAGTCATTCTTGCATTTTCCTTGTGTCTGCATGAACTGCAAGGACTTATGATTAGTGTGGATGATTGTCTCCTTCTCGAGAATGTAATTCCTCAACTAGTGGTAGGATTTCACAATGTAGTACATCTAATTGTTGTAAGTAGATTACTTACGGATGACATTTGATAGTGTCTCACTATGATAGGATATGGGGTGTCCGTGTTGAGTGAGAATTATGCCCACAACATAGTCAGAAGCATCTATCTCTATCTCAAAGGGTTGTTGTAGGTCAGGTAATGAGAGCACCAGGGTTGAGCACAAGAACTGATTCAAATCATTGAACGATTTCTATTATGACAGGACCTAGATGAAATTTTCCTTACAACCACCCATGGTTACTTGGTTGAGGGCCCATGCAATATGGGAGATTCCCAACATGAATCTATGATAAAAATTGGCAAGGCCTTAAAATATTTGAAGATCAGTGAGTGTGGTTGGGGATGGCCAATCACGAATGACTTGGATCTTGGATATATCCACATGCACCCCATGCTCATAAAAAATGTAGCCTAATTACTAAACCCTGTCCATTTCAAATGAGAATTTTTCCAAATTTTCATATAGCTTGTGTTGCCACAAAGTATGGAAAACCTGTTGAATATGCTGCAAGTGTTCCACCCAATTCTTTTTGTAGATGAGGATGTCATCTAGATATGCCACTACAAAATAATTGGTGAAATGACAAAATATATCATCCATCATCCTCATGAAATTTGTTTGGGTATCGTTAAACCAAAGGGAATGACCAACCATTCAAAAATACCTTCTTTGGACTTGAAGTTATTTTTCCATACACCTATCTTTTGTATTGGGACCTGATGGTAGCCAAAATTCAGATCAATATTACTAAAGTATTTCCCCCCTTGAGTTGTTCAAGGAGATCCTAGATTCAGGGAATCAGGTACTGGTTCCTGATTGTGATTTTATTTAGGGCTTGATAATTGATGCAAAGTCGTTAGGTCTTGTATTTCTTCTACACAATCATGATTGGGCTTCCACATGGTGATGAGTTGGGTCGAATGTGCCCCTTTTGGAGCATTTGTTGGCTCTGACGCTTGATATATTTGTTTTATAACAATGAGTGGTGATAGCCTATCCCATTGGGTAGCGATGAGCTCAGGGTCAGATTGATTGAATGCTTGACTTGACAATGTAGAGGTACCTCAATGGGTGAGGAGAATATGTCTTTGTATTTTTCCATGACCTTATCCACTTGCTTCTATTGCACAAAGAGATCAGTCATGGAGGCCATGGATGTGGCTGCAACCTTCCACTCACTTTGAGAGTCAATCACGAAGAAGACAAACTTCCATGTTTGAGAGATGAACTTCCTGCATTGCTTGACAGAGATCAAGTAAATGGCAATAGGTGGGAATACCTCGGGTATCCTGTACAATTTCCTATCCAAAGTAATAATAACACTACGATGCCTAGACTCATATACAATATGACATTTCCATAAATAAGGTTGGCCCAAAATAACATCACAAAATTCAAGGGGAGAGAGATCACACAATACCTCATCTTTGA
Source organism: Picea engelmannii (assembly GCA_009831015.1). NCBI lineage: Eukaryota > Viridiplantae > Streptophyta > Pinopsida > Pinales > Pinaceae > Picea > Picea engelmannii. The sequence continues at coordinate 431,685 of ML785097.1, read as the reverse complement.
AGGGCTTGATGTTGTAGTATAGGTGGCATTGTTGGCTGACATGAATATCGCTTTCTTGGCGGATCCATCAGATGGTGTATGGTTGCAGGTGAGACATTGTCAACAGGGCCAACCACTTGATGACCTCCACTGAGATAAGGTTCTTTTGGCTACCACTATCAACGATAAAGTGCAGTGAGTACCCTTAAACCACATGTATGAATGAAAGAGGTGCTCTCCTTCCTCTAGCTCATCAATTTCACCAAGATGAATCTTGGTGGTATAAATGGTGGCACTGGGTTCTATGTCAATAATTTGTCTCCCCTTTTCTAGTTCTGAATCAGAGTCAAAACTCACATTTGATTCAAAGGATTTCACCTTAGCCAACAATGACTTCTTTGAGTGGAAATCAATAGTGTTATTCCATAGGCTCTTATGGAAGTCACACCACTTCCCATTGTATTTATTCATCTTTCCATTGTCCTTATTTGTTTGTGGCTTAGACTGGTTGTCCTAAGGCTATCCATATTTTCTCTACTCTTTTTTCTGTGGGTTAGGGCCGCTACCCTTACCCTTCTTCTGCTGTGAGGGGTTCCCAGACCCAAACTATTGCGTCTTTTGTTTAATCTTCTGCTAGATTTTGACAACATATCGATAGGCTGCCCCCAAGGAATATATTTCCATAAAATACATTTATGTATGGATGTATATATTTAGACTGCCATGGTACTTGAGCACCATATGTCACTTAGAAATTTTTATACCCATATCGGTGCACAATGTATGGAAGATATTTGTGAACTCTTGCATTGTTTGGTCATTTTCCTGTCACAGTGTGGTCCATCTTGTATACAAATCGTCATAACTTACAACAATGTATTATTGTTCCTTAATATCATCCTTGAAGTAATCCCAGGTGAGTTTAACTATAAATAATGAGGGTTCCACCATTTCCTTTTTCTCACAGAAAGTATCCAACCAATATTTGACACAGGGGACAGCTTTGAAGAGTGCAAATGTAATATTTTATCTATTGGAAAAGTTATGGAAAGAAAAATACACTTCTAGCAGATTCAACCATTTGTCTACAACATTTGTGTCTATCTGACCTTCAAATATAGGAATATCAAAGTTGATATGTAACTTAAAGGGGGTGACACCTCCACTCGAGGAATATGTGTCGTCAGTTGGCATTCGTTGAAGGATTTGTGCAAAACTCTCTATCATCTCGTTCCTTTGTCAATGCATGAGGGATTCCTCGAGAAATAGTTTGAAAGGATATACTATCTTTATTTTCTCTCTCCATGGAATTTATCTTGGGTATGCGAGAGATATTTTCCTCAATAGAAACAAGATGGAGACCCAACTCTTTGTACCCTGACCTTGTCAGGGACATGCACTAAAAACAACAAGGAGAAAACCACTCTGATACCACAGATCCAGATTTTATGAGAAGAATGAAATGAATAAATATATATATTATTAACATATAGATATAATGAAAAATAATAGAGATACAGTAAAAATTGGATTGTATTCAATAAAGAAATATGTTGAAACTATAAAATGCAGACTGAAACACACTTGCTAGAATGGTGGCGACTTATCTCTGAGAAGAGATATGACGATTGTTCTCATTTGTAAGAAGATGAGTACAATGAGGATTCAAAATAATTTTTACATCAAAAATGAATGGAAAAAACCTATACATCCAAAAACCTAACCCTATGATATGAAACGCCAAAACTCACGTGGGCCCCGTTGGGGTAAGTTGGTACATAAACTTCCCGGGGTCGTAACTTTTGCATACGATCTCCATTTGGGGAATCCAATAACTTGTCGGAAAGGATATTTCGAGAAGTAAAACTTCCATTGGGGGCAAAGGAATGTTGTATGCAATCACTGCACCCCAAAAGTCTAAAAAAACATCGTTTAGGGCCTCAAAAAGGCCCCAGAAGTTTGGGACTCAAAAATCTAGAAAAAAAATGCTAAGATGAAACTGTAACTCCCAAGATGAAATTTGTATGTGAGAAATATGGAAGAGGTGGGTGTCCACCAATATCCACCTATATCATAAAGGGATGGTGATACATGCAGACATTGGGAGGAATACTTCCTGGAACTAGAGGAATGGAATGATCATGAATACCGTGGGAAGGGGGAAGGCCATGGGGAGTGGAAAAAATAGTGTGGTGTTTGGAAAGTATAGATTGGAGGTCAAGATGCACAAAGGGTGTATCAACTAATTGAATGGAATTGAGTTGGGAAATAATGTCGAAATGGCCTTTTTTGAGGAGATTTTCCATTTGATGGGAACTGATGATCTCAACGGAGCCTGCTATGATTCCTTGGAACTTATATTATTTTTCATCCTGTTGAAACTGCATGGTCAATTCCTTAAAATCCATGAGTATGGGCCTGATAGTGTGTAACCATTATGAACCTAACACAATGTCACAACCACCCATGTCCATAGTGAACATATGATATTTCAGGTTGTACTCGCCAATTTGGAGATAGACATTTTCACAACGCCCCCACATTTCATGGAACCTCCATTGGCAATCATGATTTGAAAATTGTTGACTGCATGGATATAGCAATGGGTTTCTTGAGAAGTGTGCCAATGAAAAAAATTATGAGTGCTACCAATTTCAATTAGGATGATGACCTTCCAATTTTTAATGTAGCCAATTATCTTGAGGGTTTGGGGAGTAGAGAAGCCAGTGAGTGCATTCAAGGAAATGACCGGTTCAACCTATGGTGGATCAGATGGTGGAGTGATAGGAGATGGATCAGGTATCTTGAATGCATTATAAGCCTCAATATTGTCTTCAGTAACATCCTCAAAGATGGCCATGAACAAGTTATGTTCCTTACACTTGTGCCCCCAAAAATATTTTTCATCACAATTATAACAAAGACCTTTGTGTTGGTGTTCAAAAATTTCTTCTCGGGCTAATTTTTGGATCTTGAGAGTGGTGGGATGAGGGACGGGAGTGGAAGGGAGAAGATGTGGAGGGAAAGAAGGTTTGCGGTGTTGGTAAAAACAACTTATTGGGCTTCCTTAACACATTGAATAGCTTCCAACCAAGTCTGGAGGTGAGTCATGAGGACTTGGGATCAGATGTCAAGCTTGAGGCCACTGATAAAGAACTCTAAAAAAAGTATCATAAATTCCCTCTATTCTGAAAGCTAATTTATCAAATGCAACTAAAAACTCTTTTGTTGTACCAGACTGTTTCAATTTGGTCAGACAACCCACTGAGTGTGTATCAATGTCAAAGTAGTCATAAATTTCAACCACAAAATGGGTCCAAGACACATATCCTTGGTGTGATTTGCGGAGCCATTTCCACCATTGCCAACATTTAGGGTCCAAATAGAAGACACCATAACGAAGTTTGGCCAAGTCATCAGTGATGTCATACAAGGAAAAGTAGTGTTCGATTTGAGTGACCCAACCAGTGGGATCCAAGCCATCAAATGTATTCACCTCCACTTGTGGAAGACGTAGATCACGATGATAAGGGTTGGACTAAAAATGTTGGGAATTGGACGAAGCATTACCTTCAAGTTTAGAAGGTTGATCAAATGAGGAACAGATTCCAGAAATGGCCATTTTTCCTAGGACCTTGGTAGAAAATGAGTCAATTTGAGACTCAAGGTGGGATTCAAGCTAGCTGGAAAGGTGTGAATTAATGTCCTTCTTCAATTCTTCTTTGATGTGGTCCATTTTGGACTCAATGTGGGTAGTTATTCATTTTTCAAGGTCTCGTTTACGAGTATTGGCCATGGTGTGGGGAAAACACAAGAAGAGGTGGGAAAGAAAGGTGGGTGAAAAGGGAGGGTGGGTCCATGAAAAGCAAGGCTAATAAATGATAGGTATCACTGTGATCGGAATGAAAAGAGGAGTCCAATGGAATAGGTCCAAAGTAGGGGTGCCATAAAGGGGGTTGGGACCACAAAAAAAAGGATAAAAATTGATATTTATCACTGTGATTAGGATGACAAGAGGAGCTCAATCGGATAGGTCTCATATAAGAGTGTGGGCAGGCCCAAGATTGTTTTTTTACTCCCATAGAGTTATACTTCAATTTGAAGAATACTGCAGTGTTCAAAGGACCAAATTATTAACAGGAAAAAATGTGTAGTAATTTTGCAACCAGAATGGAGGAGGTAAAGTTGCACAATAATAGATCTTGTATGTTTTGTTTTTGTTTCCATCCCAAGGTTTAGGGTATTCAAGGTTTCTACCGACAAGGTTTTTCCCTATGCTATATATCTATGATATATGTGTGGGGTCCAAGAGTAGTACTCGACCCAATATCTCAGGGCACCAACTAAGGAAGCTAGATCGTGTCGTTATCTATACTACCCAACTACCCAGGTACTAGAGAGTATATTCCCAAGTTTTGTTCTCGGTGGCACTATAGCAATCAGGAAACCGATCACTTTATCTATGGAGGGATTCATGATCTCTGGGTCGATCCATATACAGGTGTTGTTTGATGTGCTACGACTCGAAGGGGTACCAACAAGGATTACAAGGGTGGCCAACAATGTGCGCTTAAGTACCACTTGTATTTCCTGTATGTATGCTTCCTTGACCGTGGATTTATGTGTTGAATGACATATCTCCGTATCTTTAAGACACATGAATACGTCTCTACCCTGAAAAAAATAACCCACAATTTTCTACCAAGGAAAGTTCTCTGATACCACTTGTAAGGTACCAGATCTATTATAATAGTTGAAAACAAAAATATTGCAAAGAATAACAACAAAACGATACAATAGATGAAACCACAACACCAAAATAATACCTTTGTTGATAGGAAACAATGTTCACTGGCCTCTTCAAGGGGGAAACCTCCAGCAGAGAAGTGCTCTATTACAACAATTCTCAAGACAAAAATTCTCATGACTCCTACTCTTATTTATAATAATTATGTCTTCTAAAGATAATTCTAGAGGAATATCCTTCTAGAAGCAAAAGCTTCTATTAGGTCTTCTTACATTGACTTATTCCAATTTATTAAATAGGACTTATTAACTAATGTTGACCTTTATTACATGGAAATATATTATTCTATCTACATGAGGAGTTAGGGAGGTTAGGTCCCTAACATTTATTCTTATATTATAAGATTATTTCAAAGGTTAAACCATATAGAATTATATAAGAGGTATAGGTGGACACGTGATCTAGGTGGATCTCTATGTCCATCCACCTTTTCCATTGAATCAACATTTCAAGCATATGGTTTTGATAAACCATGATATTCACCCTTTTGATGGGGAATGGAATGTAGTTCAATCTTCATTTGTAAATTACAGACATCATGTAATGATTTCCTAGTGGTCTTATGTACATGATTACAACATAGCGTTAATGCACTAGATCCCATTAGAACTCCATAGTTAATCGTGCTCAGGCTAGACTAGTACTGGGATGGGTGACCACCCGAGAAGTCCTAGTATTTTACAAGCCTATGGCATTTTATAAACTTAGAAAAATTTATCCCACATGCATCATGGGAATTGTTCTCCTCTGACTCTCTCATATATAATTGAGGTTAAGGAGGCCCTTTAAGGATGCGATGGAATGTGATGTAAATCTTGTTACGAATGAAGCATAGCCAACATCTCTTTCTTTTCATAGATAAGGTACCCCATTCTATCAGTTTGTGTTCTACAATTTTTTTCTATCTTATTCATTAATATAAGTTGGGTTTCACTGTATTTTTTTGTTCTCTTCTATATTTTTGTTTTTGTCTCATTTCATTCTCAGCATAATCTAGATCAGTTGTATCAGAGTAGTCTTATCCTTGTCATTTCTTAGAGTATGTCCCCGATGAGGTCAAGGTATAGAGATTTGGTTCTCGATATAGTTTCCCTTGAGGACAACCTCTCTTGCTAGCCAAGTGACCTCCCATGGCGGAATAAAATAGAGATGAAGGAGTAGGATATCCTTTCAATAAGTTACTCGAGGAATCCCTCGTACGATAGAGGAATGAGATGATGGAAAAATTCACTTAATTCCTTCAAAGAATATTGATGGCGGTGGTCAAGGCATCTTTGAAAAATAACCATTTCAAAGGTGAGACACCCTTCAAGGTACAAGTCAATTTTGATATCCCCTTATTTGAAGGCCATATAGATGCATATGCTCTAGAAAAATGGTACACCATTCAAAAGAGAACACACTTGGGAAGCCTTTGTAGATTCCCTAAAGGAGGATTTATATCCTGTCGAAAACTATGATGAATGGTACATGAGATGGATGACTCTGCATTAGAAAATATATCAGATGGTGCTAGATTACACTAACATATTTCATACCTTGCGCTAAACATTGGGTATAAAAGACTCTGAGCAACACTTGGTTTTGAAGTATCGTAGTGGTCTATATAGGTACATACAAATAGATATGGATTTATTGGAAATCACCACACTAGGAGATTCTTATTGATATGTTGTCAAAATTGACCATAAATTCAAGCAACAAAGTAAGAAGGAGTTCGGGGTTGAAAATACGCCACAACAAAATCATGGAAAAGGAAACCCTAACTCATAGAATGAAGGACAGAGAAAGGAATTTCAAACTCAAGAGATCCAACCTAATACATAGGAAAAGAAGGGTAACATGAAGGATAATAAAGACACCGAAAAGTGGTGTGAGTTCCACAACAACCCATGGTACAACATCGATGAATGTCGCTTGAAATAGTCATTGGTGTCTCAGTTCAAAGAAAAAGAATCAGACCATGAATTGGACTCTGATTCACAGAACAATAAAGGGAAACATATCACCAATGTAGAACCCATTGCTACCATCACAACCACAACAATACAACCATAAGAACTAGAGGATCTTGAGGAGGGGGAGCACCTCTTCCACTCACAAATGTGGGTAAAGGGGACCCCACTGCATTTCATTGTTGACAACGGGAGTCAAAAGAATTTGATCTTAGTTGAGTTTGTCAAGATATTGAATTTTCCAATGATGCCACACCCCCAACCATACACCATCGAATGGTTGAGCCAGGGACGAGACACATGTGTCATCCAATAATTTCACCTATCCTATGGCATAAATCCCTTCAAGGATGAAGTAGTGTGTGATGTTTCTGCACTTGAAGTATGTGATGTTATTTTAGGACAACCATATATGTGGAAATGTCACGCTATCTATGAGTCTCGACCCCGTAGTGTCATTGTTAATATGGGAGGTTGGATCTATAGGGTACTAGAGGTAGCTCCAATTAATGCCACTTCATAAATATCGGAAAAACAATGCCTCAAAGTAATCTCTCATACCGCAAAGTTTTCCCTCTTCACAATCCAGTCAAAAGCTGAACAAAATATCACTACAACCACTACAACCTCAACCCAAGACATTTCTGTCTAACAAAAACATGTCAACAATATTGTGGAGGAGCACAAAGAGAATGAGAGTCTTCCATATGTTCATCATAGTTGTATTGTCCATGCCCCTTTTTCAGGTGTGCTTGGGGTTCCAACCATTATCCCCCAATATTGATATATTTCTTCTTGCTACATCTTCATCGATAGATTCCTCCCACACTCAAACCAAGGAATATAAAGCAACTAGATCTGTTGAATAGACCCAACACCTCCAACAGGTTCATGAAATCCTTCCATAGGAAAATTACAAGTGGCTCACCAAGGTTCAGATTCAACAAAATTTTATCCATCTCTCAAGTGAACTTGAAGCAATGGGGACCATTTCTTCCTAAGGGGGAAGGAATTATCAAGGTGGATCTCAGTGGTGATCCACCCTTTTCACCGAATCAAAATTTCAAGCATATGGTTTTGATAAACCATGATATTCACCCTTTTTATGGGGAATAGAATGTAATGCCATCTTCATTTGTTAATTACAGAAATTATGTAATTATTTCCTAGTGGTCTTATGTACATGCTTACAACATAGTGTTAATGCATCGAATCCCATTATAACTCTACAGTTAAGTACACTTGGGATAGAGTAGTACTGGGAGGGGTGATCACCAGGGAAGTCCTAGTATTTTATGTGCCTATGAAATTTTATAAACTTAGAACAATTTATCCCACATGCATCATGGGAATTTTTCTCCTCTCATGCTTTGATATATAATTGAGGTGAAGGAGGCCCTTTAAGCATGCAATGGAGTGTGATGTAAATCTTGTTGTGAATTAAGCGTAGCCACATATATTTCTTTTCAAATATTAGCTACCCCATTCTACCAGTTTTTGTTCTACAATTTTTTTCTATCTTATTCATTAATAGAAGTTGGGTTTCACTGTATTTTTGTGTTCTCTACTATATTTTTGTTTTTGTCTCGTTTTGTTCTCAACATGATCCAAATGAACAATTCTTTTGATTGGGGATATTTAGATGGGGATTTTCAAAGCCTAGATTCATCAGTGGGATTGGTTTCATTCTATATCTTTCAAATATACATATATTGCAGGTCAAAGGTAATATAAGAGGATGAAAAAATAATCGAGAGGAATTCAACACCTTGTACTACTTACCAAAATATTCTTTGGACAAAGATATTGATAAGCTTTAGGTCACAGGTGATTCACCTATGGTAATTAATTGGATGAAAGGAAGCCTCCAAGTAGAAAATGATTCACTCCTTCCATTAGAACATCAATTAAAGGTAATATCTAATTAGTTCCTTTGGGGCATCTATACTCATATTTATAGAGATGTTGATAATTATTACCTCATTCTACTTATACATATTTTTTCCCTTGAGGGTTACACTCCTATAATACTTTAGTAATGTGGATGTAGGGAGTGAAACCATTATAAATTTTCCTACATCCCATAATCTACATTGTCCTCCCTCCCATGGCCTGTAGCCTATGTGACCCGACACCCATTTTCCACATAGGATGCGATTGGTTTTCTTAAGGTGATCTTGTCATATTTATCACACAATTCCCACATGATGAGAAAAAATAATGTTAATAAATGAGGATTAATTCTTGCACATTTCCCCTGATCACCATGTATGCAAATGGAAGTTACCATTTAATGAGTGACATGCACCAAACGTACAAAGGGGAAATTTGAAAAGTAAACTGGCCCTAATATGCGATTAAGGGGTACCTATCAAATAGGAAATCAAAGTTATGTCTGTAATCCTCACTTACCCAAGTGCATTGAAAGTGAAAAAGAAGATGGTGAACAAGAATAAGAGATAAAAATTCTATGGAGACATTGTGAACTCATTGGCTCATGAAAATAAGGATTTTCAGTGTTATATAGCATATAAATGGTATTCAGAACTACCTTTGGAAGACAATCCCAGGAACATAGTATCGACGTCAGAGATAGTAAAAGTCAGATGCATGCTTGAGGCATTCAAATTCATAGAACTAATCACCTACTATGCTAATATATTTGATTCAAAGCATCGATTCATTGAGGTTAAGGAAAGTGGAAGAAACCCTATCCCTTTGACACCAAACATGTTCAAAAGGATACTACGTCTCCTAACACTAGACAAAGTCTTGAAGCTTCTTGAAGTAAATTCCTTTTTGGATGCTCAAGGTGGTGGTATGGGTTTGCTTAAGGAATTCATGGTTCAACCCTTGGTCAAATCCTCGAACATCAGTGAAATAAAAAAATGCATGTTGGGTCAACCATTCAAACAATTCACATGGATTTTTGCATGATTGGTGGTAAAGGCTCATCAGTGTGTATCCATAGGTACATCCTTTATATTATACATTCCTCAATAAATATATTCACCATCTTTAATTGTTCCCAAGTCATATCGAATGAGATCTCCCATCAATTGCATAGTTTTATTTAGACTAAGAGGTTCTACATGACCTCTTATTTGGGTCTCATTATTTCATATTGTAATACATTCAAGGGCATGCCCCCAAGGGGAAATGTATATATTGAAGAAGACCCCACTCAATTTTGGCATCCTACACTATGGAGGTGTGGAGGGGTCCTAAATCCATTTAACTCAACAACATGAACCAAACTCACCACCGAGGCCCAATTAGACTCTACAACGTTTGATAATGGAATTGTTCTCCAGATCTTCTGATGCAGCCAAATAATCGATGGGAAATACGTAGTGATTGACATGATATATTCTTGTGAAAGTTTCTCCTTTAGTTTAAACATTCTCTTTTTGTATTTTATTTTATTGGATGGGTCTGATAAAATATGTGTGCTGGTATAAACCATCAGGTAAAAGGGGGAATCTTAACTACTGAAGAAGGTTGAACTTGGGATAACCCTTGTTCTCAAACATGCAAACAAAGATTTTCACACCTGTGACAAGCCTATTACTAATACATCAACTTCATGGTATTTCAATTATTGACTGAGATACAATTATCAAAAAGAAAATATGCATGTAATAAGATCATGGCAAGAAAAATAGTTTTCTTATCTCTAATCATTAATCACACATTAACACAACGACTTGCTTTCCATCATTAAGAACAAGAATTAAAAAAATATTGAATCGACTAACTTATCAATAGATTCAGAAAATATTACTCATTACACCATCCATTCATGAAATAAAGTCGGATGTAATTCCTCTTCAAATCCAATCACACATGCCTTTGATGAAAAACATAAGTTTGTCTCCAGTCCTAAACAAGATTTCTCAATTAAGGTAGTTCGGAAATAGTTCTTTACAATTCCCAAAATGAGGGTCTTTGCAAAAACCATCGACATTTTCTAAAAGGTCGATCCTCTTATTTATAATGATTCATTAACTAAAAATAACTATCAAAAGTGTAATCTAAGTAAAACAAAACATCACCACATGGCGCTTTCAACTCTATGTCTTCTAAGAGTCATCAAATGGTTTCACTGAAGTGGATGAATATTCTCATACTATGACCATTTGATGAAGATTTCCTTGCATGTGTTGGCATACAGAAATCCATGTTGGTCCATCGGGGCCGAAAGGATTTCTTTCACTTCTACTGCCCGTTCCTGATACTTAACTATGTTTACACTTAACTGCTATAATACTGTTTAAGCCTTGATCAGGTTCTCCATAAATTGTTGTACTTGGCCTGGTGCCATGGTCGCCACCTTTTCTATCTCTGCAGTCCATGTCAAGTCTTGTTCTACATGTTGTTTAACTATGGCATGGAAGTCAACAAAGTTCTCGGGTGAGCCAAATTCTAGGAGACCGATGTCTTTCATCTCCTCATTAATCTTGACCCCATTCCTTTCGCAATCGGACCATTTTTCTTGAATCTCCTGCTAAGTTTCTTGGGACATTTTTACCCAGTATTCAGTCACCTTCCTTATCCAATCTATGCTACTGTCCCTTATCACCTGAATGCCATGCTCTTCGGTGTCTGAACCCTTTTGAGCCGCATTTATGTAATCAATTATTTCCACTGCTTGGTGGGCCTTCTCATACCATCTTTCCACGTCTTTTTAGGTCACCAGCACTATAAGGGTGTCTTCTTGGAAGTCAGATATCACTGCAGTGAAAAGGTGTCATTCGTTTGTGAATTTGTCATAGGCGTCTTGGAACTCACTTCTCAAAAACACCGTGGCTTGTGTGGAGTCCTGATAGTATTTTTCCAAATGACGCAGATGCTCCAAATCCTTTAGCATAGTGGTCGAATCCTCTTCATATTTTCTTTCTCTATCCAGGGTGGCATCTGTGATAGCCATCCCTACACCGATAAGCTTAGACGTCTTAACATGCTCTATGTTGATCAAATTTTTCTCTGTGGTGATGAGGATCGAATTGTCCAACATAAGCCTCCTCTTCTTAATGGTTCTCTTCATGATGGATTTCCTCTTTCAGTCCTAGGATATTGCTTGTATATCTGTGAACTCATCAACAGGTTGAGGGATTTGTTGTTCTCCCCAAGTTTAATTATTTTCCAGGCTCCCGACTGTATATATTTGTTCTAGGCTAGGTTATTGAACCTTTTATATATGTCTCGATGGCTCGAATTCCAGTTGTTTCTCATCGACTGGTAAGGTATCGACCAAAACTGAGGAACCAGGGGCAGGTTCAGTACTTACTTGATAATCGACTGTTGAAATGTCAATTTCATATTTTGGAATATATTCTTCCTGTCTGCTCGATACTAGCTCATCCCTCGAGCTATCCATTGGGGTTCCTGGCATGTCATGTGGATCAACGTTTAAGGAATTTCTACCTCATGCTCGCTCTGCGGACGGATCTGAACTAGAGCATTAGAACCTGGGGTAGATGCTCTCTCATGTTATTTCTCCTCTGTAATATGCACTAGAGTCACCAAGGACACCTCCAAACTCTCCTCATCATCGGAGATGGTTATCAAATTGAAGAAGGTATTTGGTACACTTGTTCTTCCTGATGTCCTCGCTATATTGGGCTGGGTTGAAATTTACCCTGGTGATCTAATCTATGGTGGTGGAACTTTAGGGTTTTCTGACCTGGTGATTTCTTCAAGTTGCATTAACTCTAGTCCACTTGGTTCTCCTTGGATTTTGATTACGTCATCAACGGGAATCCTAGTCATTTCTATCAGATTAGGGCCATTTCGCAATTGATTAATGATTCTCTGTGCCCCTTCTAGAAAGAGTAATTCCCTTCTCTGTGCCTCTGTCATATTTGTCTCTTTGATTTCTTCCTTGGCTTTGAGGGCCTCTTGAGCTAACTGATCAATTGTTTCCACATGTTCATCCATGATCATGGCCTTGAAATTGGTCATATTTGGGCTAACCATTCTCTGTACCACCTCGTCCCAGTCCTGGGTGAACTCTATAAAAATTTCATCCTAAAACTTATCATGAGCATACATCCAATAGGATGATACCTATGAAGCATGTTGGAGGACCAGGCCTTTAGGGTCGTGCTTGTGGAATCGACCTTTTGGGAATCTGAATTCAAGTTGGCTCAGCCCTTCTTGTTTGGCTTGAGTAGTATCCTTTACCAGATAAAACCCCACATGGAAACTGTAGGGTATGAAATCCTGCTTCTTTTCCTTGACTAATGTGGCGTTATAGCCCTCCAAGATAGTCTGATAACATATTCCCCCCACAACGAGCCAGTATTGGACATGAGCAGGTAGGAGATGTACTGTTTTGGTGGCCCTAGACACCCTGATATAGGTTGAGCATTTGTCTAAATACCAATGCCATACCTTTTCCACCATTTTCTTAGTTGTTGTGGATAATCTTGGGAATTCCTTCTTAAAAATAATAAATGAATATGGGTGATGAATTCATCGTAGATGAGTGTGTAAGAATTTTTGTACCTGTTCTCCCATAGTATGCTGAAATAAACGTGGACCAGGAGCTCTGCAACATGGAATCTTAAATTCATGTCGGTGAATACCTTCGTTGCACAGATGACATCGAGAAGGTACGAGGCCATGTAGAAAGTGGGTTCTTCCCCTTCTTTTGATGTTTTATCCTACTGCACACAGATGCTCATTTGTTTAGAAATATTGCTCCCTAGTTGAAGCTGCTCCCAGAGATTGCCATTGTGTACACCAAAGGCATCCATGCTTCCAAAAAATTGGAGCAATCCTTTTATGCATATAGTCGACAGATGAGAGCCATCAAATATATGTATGGCTTCCTCAGGTTAACACACTCATACTAGCCATTGATCTGATTAGTGAATTTCTTGTCCTCCTTCCACCATGAGGCCATAAACTGGTTGGTGTCATGGAATTCATAGAACATCACCATGAAGTCTGTGTTTAGTCATTCCTATGGGTCCCTGTGATTTTAGTATTTCTAGACTTCTATCGGGAGGAAAAATTTGACACACCCTCCATTATCATCATTGATCAAGCACTTATGTCCATCCATATGGTCAATTATCCATTTCAGAACCTCTATGCAAGGGAGAACTGAGGTTCTGCTGGCCACCATGTGTAGCTACGACCGTCAGATGTTTGGGAACACCTGGTTATTGAGCGACCTTACGTCTGGGTCGCTGTGTGGGATATACTTCAGGTATTATTCTCGACTAATTTTGTTGAAGAGGTCCCCCCACTGTGGGAGAATTACTTTGGATCTGGTGCTTTCTTCTGTATCACCGAAGGCCAGAGGCTGAACAAAATATTTCTTTGTTGATGTTTTAATGAGAAGCTCTGGCTTGGGAGCATACTCCATCTATCTCTCGATCCTCGGAGAAGAACCTTCACTTGTTTTATCTTCTTTTAGCTTGGGTTCCCTTGGCAAGCATCTGGTGGTTGGATTTCTTAGTGACATCTTACCTACATCTATAACATAGTTTAGAGACTGTGCAAAAACAAATTGGATGCATATATATAAATTACGACCAATGATTTGATAAACTTTAACACATACCTCTGTGGCTTGTTTAACCTGGTTTTGATAATATGAGGGTCAGTACAATCTCGAGATGATCTCTTTTCTCCTTTAGATTCTATAGAATTCAAACTTGTGTGCATAATGGATTTGTTCAAAACCATTCTGGATATTTAAACAAGGATGAACTTACCTTGTCGCATCAGCTATTCAATTCGGGTTATGAGTGTAATTTCATTAAATCTTTTGCCAGATATTCAAAGATGTTTAAAATTAAATTCATTGCGGGTTGACGATGCGAGCGTGGGTGGCAATGTGGCCTATAGGAGATTTCAAATTGTTGTTGTTCAATCAACGCATGAGGTAGAAACAAATGCAGGATCAAACATTAACTGGTCTATTAAATGTCCAAATGTGATTGTATATTATCCCACAAACAACCCATCATTTTGCTAGTCCAGTTGGTGGGTTAAGGGTCGGGATTGTGATTCAAACACTTTTTGTTGATATCTTCTTGCAAAATCTTCGACACCGATCGATCTTTTCATATAGAGATGACATGGAAATGATTACTAGGAGGCAACTAGGACCGAGGGAACCTTAATATGACTTGGGACAAAACTAGGCCGTATGACCTCCTTACGTGGTAAAGACACGTGGCATTCGAGACCAGTGACTTCATTTGTTTGTGTTCATCAGAATTAGGGCTTTGTTTAAGCTATATGTTCTAAAACACAATCCTGTATTTTCGACACCGAAAAGTATCAAGGATCGGTGGTCGACGATAAACCTACCCAAGTTCTCTCAGATTGACTCTCTTGAAAAATTCTCGATGTTGAAAACACCTTGGGGATCGACAATCGACGATATGCTTGTCATAGACAAAACTTATGGTTTTAACCTTTCTAGATTTCTCTGACCCCGATGAAATGCATCGGTCATCGGAAATTGGTGATTTCTTTATGACTTTGTCAATGTCTATCCTTCCCATATTTTTTTGATGCCAAATGGGATAGACTATATCTTGAAACTTCATGCGAATAACTTATACAAACCAACTCAACCTTCTGCAGATGTCGATGGGGATCGACGCTCGACGACTGTTGTAAGTGTGGTTCCTTTACTTGCTTGAATTTTTCCGATGTCGAACCTCAACACGTTAGGTGCAGTGTTAGTTGTTGATTCTCAATTCAGGTGTCAATTTATTTTTAGACATGAGGTTTCACAAGTTCAAAGAAACCTGACTTGATGACAAGAGTCATGAAAAAAAACAAAGATAAACCATTTCCCAAAGTGAAATCGATTCAGAAAATGAAGAAAACAAGTGGTACCCAAAAGCTGATAAAATTTCATAAGGATTTTAGGGTGTGTTGAGTGCTCAACAAATGGTGACTTAGTAGGTGAAAGAAGAATCTATGTTACTTCCCCAGGCTTAGTTGATGCAAAAACTGGTTAAGAACTTAACTGGATTTTTTTTATTTTTTATCATAGTCTCTTCTATCCTTGCGCTTTCATTTCCCTCGGTTTGTGAATTTGTGCCTGCCTATGGGGTTTCAACCTTTATTCCACCTTCCTTCCCTTTAACCATGACCCACGCCCTCTTTTGACAAGATTCAAGTAACGCATTCACTGGCACCAGGACTTTTAGTTATCATCATTCACTTGTTGTGGTGTTGGTCCACTTCCAGTGAGCGTCCATAGCCCCGACGAAGTCACCCTAACATCAAAGACCTTACTCCGCTACTAGAAAGCATCCATAGCCCCGACGAAGTTATCTTCATACCCTCTCCTACTTTGCACTCATTTGATATAATTGATTTATTTTCGACAGAGATGCCCTAAGCGATTGGGAGAGGAAGACATGTATTATATGCAAGATGAGATGATTAAGGTGAAATGTTTATAGCTTTGTCTTGAGGTACATGTGGTCCTTTCCAGCTTACCATCTTTCCCTTTAGGTTTGAATAGACCACCAAGCGGACACTTCATCACTTTGCAAGGTTGTTTATTTTCAAAGGTTAGATACATAACTCATTTAAGACAACAACAATTCACCCAATGTTTCTTATGTTGTATGTAAGCATGAGTCAGAAATAGATTTTTCTATATCGTATGAATTAAGGTCAACCAATTACTTGTGAAACACAAATTCAAAGCGTGAAAAATACTACAAAAAAGAAAATAGAAATAAAGGACTCTGCATTCAGCCAATCTAAGAAAATCATGAAAACACACACATTTTTTTTTTAACAGAAATATTGTTTTAGGGCCTGGCCATTCACTGGGAAGGCGTTAGGTCCCCCCCTTATATTTTTCAACCGATACATTCCTACCCCGAGTTTTGTGGCTACCTAAAAATATCTGAGCCATATATTTTGAAACTTCGAATGTTTTCCCTTTGGATCATTCGCTCTATTCCATTTTAGGATTAAGTCTCCCTGTTACACCTCAATATTGCTCACTTCGATAAGTGTCGTAAGTGTTGCATGTTCCTTACATCTTTCACAAGTGTCGCAAGTTGTTCACAAGTGTTGCAAATGTTGTTCAAGCATACTTCCATAATAACAACACTAAGGAGGCACCTAAGAAATCCCATACACTTGATTTGGAGGAGGGAAATGATTGACTAAAGTTAAGGAACTTTTATCACCTGAGAAGAGCTCTTGAACAAAGGTTTTGAAGGTGAGTGCTCCCCTACATCAGCCCTAGGAGCGCTAGCGCTCCCCTATAAGGTCTTAGGGAGTGTTATAATGCTTTTCTGCCCCTCATAAGGAGATCTATCCATTTTTGGAGCACGGGCACCCCCCTTAAGCTGCCTAGGGAGTGCTATAGCACTCTGATGCCCCTTTTGAGGGAGCGCTATCTAATCTGAGGCAGTAGTTGGCCTGTTGAGGAGAATAAGGGGAGGATCTTTCAAATTTGGAAGGAAGTTTCATTCGATTTCTTGGTTCCATCAAGAGATCCCTGATCCAAGGAGGGAATTCCTCAACTTGTTCTAAAGATAACTCAAGAGGTTAATCTCCTCTTAACCTATTTAAGCAAGCTCTATGGTGGTGAAAAGGGGGAAGAATTGCTAGCATGAAACCTATGATCTCATAGGAAACACATAGTCAGTCAAAGGAGAAGTGATCAGTGAAGCTACTATCATCTAGGTCATGGATCTTTCGAGCAAGGGTTAGACGAAGGGGACTTGACGAAGCTGTCGCATTCGCATCTACTATTGTAAGTACTGCTATCGTTATTCTCATTAATATGACATGCTTGGTCTGTTTCTTTCTAGTTTGTGTCTGATTTTACATGAACTTATCATTGATAGATAGATCTGTTTTCAAGATAATATCAATAGAGTAGAAAGTGGTCATACTTTGTTTGTCTACAGGACTCAGCAAGGAGCGAAAGTCTGGAGCTCGATTTGGAGCGTGCAGGGACAAACATCGATAAAAAGGTACTGCTATTCTCCTTCCTTCTCATGTGTTAGTTTGTATAGATATGAAAGGAAGTCAGTTTCCACGTTAATCACTTTCTGTCTTAGAGTAGGGTCTAGCTCTTTGAGGCAATCCACCTATCTGTAGGGAGATTTTCCTACAACAGAAACTGGCGACTCGGCTGGGGAGTCCTCAAATCGAAACTTCTTGTTTTTATTTCTCCTCATAGACCTTGTTTTACCCCTTGATTGTTTCAGACCTGGCTCACTCCTCTTTTGATTGGTTTCATGAGCTGATTGACTCCCTACCCCATCACACTTAGCCTAATTGTCGAAATTGAACTGCAATTTTTGAATTTTGACACTTTTAAGAGATTTTTGAACCTGGTGCCCTTGTCCCTGTGTTAACAGAGAGCCAATGCTCCCTGAGTGACTTACACATAGCACTATAACACTCATTGTCTTTGACAATAGAGCGCCAGCCCTCCTTTGGCCAATAAACCTTCCATAATTGTTTTTTCAGGGTTCTACCTCTGTGGTTCTCTTGCTGGGTCACCTTGTGAGTCAATCCTTCTTCCTTTCCATCTTTTACATCTGTCTTTTTGAAGGACAAGCATCTTGATATTTGGATTTTGTAGCCTTCTTCACTATTGCTGTTGAGTTTTTCTTCCATTTGGAGTTTGAAACCCATGCATTGTCTTTCTCTCTTTCTTGACCAAACAAAAAACTCTGGTGAAGGTCATCAAAGGCCTACAGATCTTTCCATTTGTTTTTATATTAAGATCATTGTTCTTCGACGTTTCTTTTGGTGTGAAGTTTGATTTCTCTTTGATTGTTTCTTTGCTTTCGCTTCTTGTTTTGATCACAACGAGAGGGTGTATTGTTTGTATGATTCTTGCTTGTGTTGGTCTGATTTTCATTCATCCAAAAAGATAATTAGCAGGACAAGCATTGTTTTGAATTAATCATTATTCATATGCAAAAAATAAAAAACATCTTCATGATTGATTGTGCATGTTAGAAGGTATCTCAAAAGTTTTAGCATCACATCGGGATTTGATTGAAGAAAATTTGTTTGAGGACATTCCTTATTAGTGCTTGTTAGTGAAAATAACTCTCTCTCTCCCTTAGATAGATGTTCATCGAAAAGAAATGACTACTTATCATCTTTGATGCATTTTTGGGACTGAGTCATAATTCCATTCGTTTCACTTCCGTGCACCCCTTTTGAGTAAAGAACAACAATAAAATGAACGCTAATTAAAAATTATCTAGAATTTTTCTTTTCTAGGATCCTCCACCAACAGTAGGTTAGGCTTAGTACTTTGGATTAGGCTGTGAGCATAACTCTCCAAAGTTTCCAAAACAAACATTAGCATCTTGAGTTAGGGAGAGTCAAATCCAATTGTCGTATAAGTCTCCCTGGGATCCCCCTCTCACATAGGGGTTACACACAAGGTCGCATTCGGGTAAGTTACGGAGATTATCCCTCTGTGGTTTAACTGATTGTGGTGGTCAGATCATATTATGGGGATCGCTTAAAGGTAAATCCACAATTACTGCGTGGAAGCCTTTCAGTTGATTTTGGGCTCGATACCCTGCCCGTACGTTCGGATCGGACTGTCGACTGTTCCCGCCCAAGGGCTGACTGTGAATTGGTAACCTTAGTGTCCATAATATTTAGGGACTTACATAAGGTGACAGTGAAGGGAAGTCTCACTATACCTGGAGCAGACATTAGTCAAACTCACTCGGGCTCCTTGGAGGGTAAATCCACAATTACTGCATGGAATCTTGCACCAAGGCGCAAGTCCATTAAGCAGGTCGCCATTGTAACTGTTCCACCCTATCCCCGCCCCTTCTGGACTTGATCACATGATGTTGGATTTCATCACCAACTAGTACGATCATCGAGAGAAGGTCCTGTTTTCTTGGTTGTGATTCTTAAATTTTATTAGTGCATGATGTTTCTTTTCGGTAGTTGGCCATAGATCTTTTTCGCCGACTCTTTTTCGCCAACATTGACCTTCCACACCATTCTCGGAGGCTACAGGGACTTCCTCCATAAAATATGGAAGGAAACACCCCTTTACCCCCTCATTCTACGGAGGAATCTCATCAACAGAGCGAGGTTCAAGACACTATAACTTCCCAAGAAGAAGTTCCCACTCCTTTAGAGAATTTTCAGATTGTTTCAGAGTCTCCGGAAGCTTTCCGCATTCTGGAGGGATATGAACGACGTGTCCTTCAAATGAATTCCACTGGTGAATTTGTCATCGTCAATCCTTCTGAAATTCTGACCGGGTCTCATCAAAACCCTTTAGCCGATGACCCTTTTTGGACTGCAGACATTGTTCGAAGCCCACCGCACATGGTGCGAGATCTTTATGGAATGGGGATGGGTGCAGACGCACCTATTTCCTACACCGTACCCCTAAACCATTTTACCGGTACCACCATTTTTACAACCACACTGCCCATTGGCCCGAACATACCATCCATTGGCCCAAGTTCTACTCTTCCCCTCCAGACGGCCCATTCTACCATAGTCCCTCACATACCGACTATTTCCGCTGGTAACGCGGTGGTTAACCAAGCTACGATTGGCACACCTATAACAGCGAGACCTACATCATCACTCCCTTTTGGGTACAAAGCACTGAATGATTTCACCGCCACTACTACCCAAGTTACACCAGGAGGTTCCACACCTATCCAACAACCCAGAGGGATTGGTCTTGGTGGTCCTAATCCGCTCGGTGGCACCGGTCAGTCATTTACGTATGGTTCTCAAATTCCGGGAACTCTCCCTTAGGTTGGGGGGCATCCTCCTACTGGAGGACAAATTCCATTCGGGGGGCACCCTCACACTGGGGGGCAACCTCAATCCGGAGTCTACCATCAACCACATGGACAAAATGTGTCCACCACACCCAATCTATGGAACATCCCTTTTCCAGAAAATCCATAGTCCTTGGCAGGACACAATTCTCAGACTCCGCAACAACCTCCTCATGGACAAATGCCAAACCCAACCTATAATCCTCAAAACCCATCCAGTTATCCTCCGCTCACACATGCTTCTCAAAACACCTCAAATCCTGTGTACCCTGGTCAACACCAACCTCATACAAGGGGGCCCACTAGTTACAATTATCCACATAACCCAGTGATTGTCCCTACTGGTGTCCCCATGCCACACCAGCATTACCCACAGGTTAACCGAAAACTACCTTTTCTAGCTACCCTAGACCTTCCAGACTTGTCTTGGTTAACGAATGATCCTATTTATCATTCTCCGGTTTGGCCAGCTATTCTAGCTAAACTTCCTTCTGATATCCCAAAATTAGACGGAAAGTCCGGAGAAGACCCAAAACACCACGTGATGACTTTCCATTTGTGGTGTTCATCCAACTCCCTCATGGACGATTCTATACGTTTGCATCTTTTCCAATGAACGCTTACAGGTTCCACAACGAAATGGTATATTGAATTACCACGTGCATCTTTTCACGATTTCAACTCCCTTGCCATGTCCTTCCTCACACACTTCCAACTACCCATTTGATATGAGACGGGTACTGAACTATTAACCTCTCTTCATCAGACAACGTCCATACATATCTCCGATCATATTCATGAATGGAGATGATGACGAAGGCTAATCAAAGAAGTCATTCCTGACCAATTGTTAGTGGAATGGTTCACTAAATCATTGTTACCCCAGATTGCTCGTGATGTTTCCATGGGTGGCGTAGTCACCGAGGAAGAAGCCATTGCCTGAGCTCAGTACTTAGACTTAGTCTATTCACAATCCGGTACTCTGTACGAGTTGATACCGAATGCTACCCGTGCCACTAACGATCCATCCAAACCATCGTCTGCTTCCCACGTGGATGGAGTTATTGGCTCCGTCAAAACCCAATCTACTACCCAGTCGACGGGAACGATTCAGTGGCCCGCTTCAACGGCTTCTCCCAGCCCAACTGCACCCTCTTCTACCCCCCCTCAAACTCAGGTCTCTGAGGTGAATGCAGTCCAATCAACCCCTTCACAACAACCTAGGGGCAAGAAGAAAGTGAGAAATAAACCAAAGAAAAATAATAACAACGAACAACCAAAAAACCAACCGCAAACACCTGCTTCTGGAAAACAACCACAATGAAAACCAAAATTCCCATGTCTCATTTGTGGTGACGATCACTACAACCGAGACGGTCCACATCGTGATGAAGTGGACAAGATTTTAAAGGGAAGTTCGCAACCCGCTGTTCTTACTCAGCCTTTTCCACAGCAGCAATCTTTGGTTGCTCAAACCCCCACTACCGGGGGCAGTTCCAACCAACCCCATGATGAAGCCTCGACAAGTGCCCACATTTATATGTTTAACGGGGTTAATCTAACCACTTGCTCTGCGACATATGACACGCCAGTTAAACCTGATAAGCCGAAGACTGCTAACGGTTCTTCACCGGACCCGTTACCATCCTCTGTTAATCCTCCATATGTTAACCCCCCATCTGGACGACTTCAGATTGAGAAACCTTCATTTGACTCTATTTTACGCCCTCCTAAGAGCACCATCTGGAAATCTACCTTCAATCCTAATTCACGGGCTGCCCAAAACTACAACATTGTAGAAGATTTGGCTCAAGCACCATGTGCTATGTCCGCCTTGGAAGTTCTACAATACTGTCCCAACCAACGTAGAATGCTCTTAGCTGCTATTGGCACTTTTGATCCTGAATCATCAAACAACCTCATGTTTAATCTGGATGATCATCAACCGCGACTCTCCCACCAGTTAGCTTTCCAAATCGATGTTGTTGTTCACAATCAACAAATCCACCGAACTATCTTAGATGAGGGAGCCTCTACTTGTGTCATGTCCTTAGCTTGTTGGAAAGGCTTAAAATCACCTGCCCTTAACAAATCCTCTACGATGTTATGTGCTTTCGATGGATGAGGTTTTCACCCTCACGGATTATTACAATCCTTAGCCGTTCAGTTGGGCAGCAAAACTATTACCATTGATGTCGAGGTGGTTGATGCTCCCCTCGATTACAACCTACTACTCGGAAGAAATTGGTTCTACGCTATGACTATCATCACCTCGTTGGTGTTTCGATGTGTACAATTCCCCCATCAAGGAAAAATTGTCACCATTGATCAACTTGATTTTTGCACACTCGACGCTCGCATCCCCACTACCAACAACATTCCCTTTTTGGAAGACCACCCAGTTATGTATGAAAGTGTTGGTGTTGTCTTATTGAAATATTCTAGCCTTATGGGTACTTTCCCTACACCACTTCCACCTACTACGCATCATATTTCCGCCGTCAATATGATCTCGACTATGCCTTATTAATCCTTGGAATCATCTGACCCTTGGATTATACCTAGTCCTCTGGAATTCGATGAGCTCGGTGACACTATGCCACTTAGCCCAGCCGAGGCCGCATATGTAGTTGTTCAATCTGCCTCTCCCTCTTTGAACAACTCACATCTATTGGCACCAGATTCCTACTCGGTGCCCTCTTGGTTGGATTCCCTGTCGTTCGTTGTTGATTACATTTCCCAAATTTTTCATTCTGACGAATCTATTATGGAAATGCTTAGAATTGATGATCTGCCTTGGGATGATAACCATCATCGATCCTCTTTTCTTCCACCTTTGGAAGAAATTCACCAAGACATACACTCTGTCTTCCCCCCCGATGTTACCGATGCTCCACAATATCCTATCCTCACACAAGATACTCTCTCTGAGGGTAATATGGGTAAAATCTCTACTATGATCGTTATTGATATTTCAATCAAAGAAGGTGTCATGGAAAACATTAATCTCGGTGCTAATTGCACACCCGAGGAGGTGGTCTCTTACACCACTTTGTTTAAAGAATTCCGCGATGTCTTCGCTTGGAGCTACGAGGAAATGCCAAGGATCGACCCTTCAATCGTCGTGCACAAAATCAAGACTTACCCTTACATGAAAACTGTTCGACAAAAGCTTCACTTGGTTCATCCCAAGAAAATCGTGGCTATAAAGGCAGAAGTTGAAAAACTTCTAAAATATGGATTTATCTATCTCGTCCCTTTGACAGAATGGGCCTCCAACTTTGTTTCGGTTTCCAAAAAACAAGGGACCATATGTGTTTGTGTTGACTATATAGATCTCAACAAATCTTGTCCCAAGGACAACTACTCTACACCCTTTATCGACCAAATCATTGATAATTGCGCAGAGAGCGTAATCTTCTCTTTCATGGATGGCTTTTCTGGGTATAACCAGATTGAAATCTTACCTGCTGATCAACATAAGATAGCCTTTATTTGCCCATGGGGAAATTTATCCTATCGAAAGTTACCATTTGGCCTTAAAAATGTTGTTGCTACTTTCCAGCGGGCCATGTCGTACGCTTTCCACGATGTTAGCACTCTGTAATTTGCCCAAGGCTGTAAGGCAGTCACAAAGGCAACATCAAAACCGCTTTGAGTCTTGGATCTAGCCCTCCAAGACTCAGAGAGGGATCTCTCTATCTGATATAGCTTTGTTTTAATAGGTATTAGGCTAGTTATGCAAGTGTGGGGTTGGGGTTTTTAAATGATTTTTTTGGAACAACAAGGAGGGCCATTGGGCAAATGGGGTATGCGCTTAAAAATGTGATTCACTCTCAGATCTTAGACATAACTCTTTAAACAGGGCAAGGTAGTGAAAATGTTGGATCGAATTAAGTTTTTATGGTGTTTATATGAGGAAGAAAAGGGGAGGAAAAAGCCAAGCAAATGAGCAGTTAAGAATTCATAAACTAGCTTTTTAGAGGAGAAACATAAAGATTATCACAAGATCAGATGCAGAGTATTTCACAATAAATTATGCTCTATTAATATTCTTATGATAATGAGAAATTGAAAACAAATGAAATGATAATAGGAAAACACTCAACAGAGGAGGGAAACGCCACCAACACCTCCACACAGGAATCCTGTAAAAAACATGTCTATTACTGATCATTCATCTAAAGATTACAGAAAGAGTTCTCTGGCAAAACATAGCCCACTGTCCAGCAAGGAACCTCATAGGTTGAAACATTTTACATTAAAATACTATGAATAAATAGGATATATCATCCCAATAAGTTACGGAATTTGGTTTAACCGCCTCGGCCAAAAATAGCCACCACTCCCACGAAATTTGGAGCTTTCTGCCATGAAAGACGGACCAGTTTTCTGCGAAAAGGGGTCCGAACAGACGTGTTTTTCTCTTGAACGATGAAACCTGGGAAACAATAGAAGGATTTTATTGTATATGGGCATGGGATGGACAAACGCCTCCTTCAGTTTCGCCAAATTCGTCCCCAGCTGGCCGTAACAGCTCCTGCAAGATCGGGATTGTAACGAAAAATTGAGAATCTGGAAAAATGGGCCTCGAAGATGTCTTCGATTCTCCCTGCTCGTAACTCCGTTGCAAAAAATGAGAGAGGTTTTTGTTCTTCAGCCCGTTATGAGAAAAAACCTCTCTCGGATTTTTAAAATCCATCTTTTTTTTCCCAGAAACTTCCTTGGACGAATACATTCTGAAATAGGAAAAAATGGAAAAAATATTAAAAAAGCAGTTTTTTTCATGAAAAGCGGTATTCCAGACCCCCCCTAAGATGTTAAGTGGTTTTTTTGGGGGGAGTCCACATGAATAGGAAGGCACCATGTGGAGGGGGGTGGTTTTGCAAAACCATTATTCCGGACCCCCCCCTCTCATTAAAGTCTAGAAGGTGAGGGGGGGTCCAGAATTTTTATTGTGCATTGATTAATTAAATGTGAAATGGATGGAAAGGTGTGAGGCATGGAGGTGCATGGAGGTAGGTGTGAGTGGAGTGTGACGTGATGTATGGTAGGTGTGAGTGGAGTGTGACGTGAGGTATGAGGGGTGGGGTAGACTTAGGTTAGTTTAGGTATGTTTTGTGTTTTGTTTTATATTATTGTTTTTTGCATTTAATATGTTTTACATTTTTGTTTAGTTTTTGTTTGTTTTAAATATTAATTAATCTAAATACTAACTAGTTACTAACCTAGATTTTTTAACTTAATTAATAATTAATTAATTATTAAATAGTTATTTATTTATTATTTTAATCTATCCTAACTATACTAACCTTACTTATTTAATCTAACTAACTTTATTGCTAGCATTATTAACTTAATGTTTTTATCCTAAGTCTGTTTATGCATGGATGGGTGATGGGCGTGAGGTGGATCAGGGATGAAAAGACAAGAGAAATAGTGGCGCTGAGGTGGACGAAGAATGCATAATAGGTGATGGGATCGGGTGACATGTATAGATAGGGCCCACCAGAAAAACCCACCTTATTCCAGACCCCCCCCAATCGTTAAAGGTAGAACAATCGGGGGGGTCTGAAATTTCCTATAGACCATCCATCTGCACGCCTCCATGACAACCGTAGATCTGTGCACACTTTTTAATCCATATTCCG
>ML785097.1:367749-391575 GCA_009831015.1 Picea engelmannii | reverse complement strand
TGTAAAATAAAGTATGAGTGATGATCGCTTATCTCCTGGGCCAGAGTTGCTGATATTTTTAACGTCACTAGCATTTGTTGTGAAAAGGAGGCTTGCCAGACCATTATATTTACCTGTTGGATAATTGAAAGGCTGAAGTTTCCTGTGTAATCATTGATACTCTTCACTTCCGATGACATAGCCATCCAGCGTCCACTTAGAAGTTYTGTACCCAGCAGCAATAGCAAAGGCAGCCTGTACAATTGTATAAAGTCCTGGAACACTAAATGTTTCGAACATTATTTCTCCAGTGTATTCAAGGTTTTCAGGAGCAGTAAGAGGATTCTCAGTAAAGAGGAAAAGGTGATCCTCATACACATTTAGGATGAAGATACTAAGGAGAAAAAAATTCAAACTCTGTTACAACAACCCACATATAATATTTAAGGAAAGAAAAATTGTACATTACATGTAAATTGAAACACATCACAGACATCATCATGTACAAATCATTGGCATTGTAAAAACTCAAAACTGTATATGTATATATATGGAGTGACTGAAATTTTTTGATTACATCAAAAAGTATATAGAAGAGAAAAATGTCGGGTCTTTAAACCCCTATGACGTCGCCTGACAAGGCATACAAAAAATGATCGCCAGAGAGACTCTAATCTCTCTGCACTACATTGTGTTGCAAGTAACATATCACTGCACGCACTACATGTCTCAACAGAGAATTGACATTCTCTGGTACTCCCACAGTGTGCCTCTGCAAATGTAAAGGCACTTCTCCCCTCCACAGAGGAGGAATGCCCATCGTAAGGCCTTGGAGGTTTCTTTCAACCTCCCGGAGACCTATCACTGGCACTACCAGATCTGCTGCAGCCAGAACGTCCCCGCGATGTCCTGGTATCGGTATATCAGCTGGGTGCACTGCTCCCTTGTCTGCACGTTGAAAACAATACATCTGTTAAAAAACTCTTCCACATACCCAAAAAATATATATATACATCAAAAACTTAAAAAAAAAAGAACTAGACAAGGTATGGCTCAGTCTCTTACTTGACACATCCCAGTCTTCCCCCACGGGTAAAATCAAATCCATGCTCCCGCGGAAATCTACCTCAGCATATAGGAAGTCCTCTATCCATAGATACTGTCGTCTCAGCCAGGCAAAGAAATTGCCAGTGAAACGAAACTCTGACTCCGCTACCAGCCTCAGAGACAGGCTAGCCCACCTCTCCATCCTTGTTTCGTACACTGGTCGCACCACTAGTGCTATCTGAGGCTGCATCTGGGGGATGTACTCTAGGAAAAATGAGACCAGAAATGAGCCATAGCCAAACTGCTTCTGTCCCATCCTGCACCGTGAAACCTGTTCCTTCACATTTCGAAGGAAACCTGCACTCCCGATGAACAGTGTTGGTTCTAAACACTAGACACCATAAGCCACTTGTGATCTTGATGCCAGATGCGCGCTAGTACTACCCATCACATTCGTGATAGAAAACAGTATGGACCGGAGGGGTAGCTCTCAAATATCTTTGATAGGGATTCTATCCCCTACTAGTCTTGCTCCTGGGATATAGTGGCGTGCCAGATACACGTCCACTTGCTCAGGTAGCGCCCTCTGCCCGAAAAAATATATGGGAACCCCTCTTTTCGAGAGGCCAGTCAGAAAATACACGTCTTCTAACTCAATGTTTAAAAGTTGTGTGCCAATCCGGAATCCTTGCTCTGCAACATTCCATAGGCCGATCATATGCTCAAGCAATAAAATCTCTTTCTTCATTTTTTGCAACTTGAAGAATTTGAGTAAGCCACAAGCTCGCAATGTGGCCCGTGTGTGGGGACTCCGCAAGGAAGATAAGTCATCCATCTCATGTTCTCTTTATTTCAACTCAATCATGGTCGCCGAGATCACCTATAAAACAAAAGAACAAAGAAATTCATTATTTCAACGTTTTGGCAATTTTGGCAATTTTTAAAAGCAAGTTAAAACATGAAATCTAAATGCCCACATCATTTAAAGTGACCAGACCCTCTTTTACAACCACCACACCCTCTCTTAGCCATTTAACATCCATCATATAACAATGAAACGTTTTTAAATACAAACGATTTCTTTATGGCCGCTTGGGCATATGTGGGGATTTTTTCATGGGTTCTTTGCCAAAAATGACCCATCCAATTAGCTATTGAGGCGTTGGCATCTTGGCCACCCCCTTCTAGAACATTTTTTCAAAAAGAATCCCCTTTTTCCATCATTTTTCAAAGAGGCCAATTTGGTTCTTTTGGGGGCAATTTAGGGCTTCATATTTTAAATTAAATGATGCTATGAAAATGGATATTAAACCATGTGATTGAAATAAGGAGAGATGAAGACTTACCTGGTCCGAATGGCAAGAAAACGGGTCAACCGTAGCTCCATCAGTGAACAAGACAAGATCCACCTCAAAATGAGAATCTCCACTACTCCAAAATCCTTATGCAAAATGAAATGGTAAATGAAATTTTCATTGTATTCTTATTTATAAATTTCCATTTTTATAAGGTATAGTCATTTATGGGTTTCTCTAATAATATGATGGCTTCACTAAACCCCTGGTTTGTAGTTTTGGCATCACAGGTTTCCTGGAAGTTCTGATGGATTATTTACCTTGTCGCACTCATGAGCATAGTCTTAGTTCGTTCTCGAGCTCGAAAATATGAGAACGTAACCGGGTAAACTTTTATCTCTTTTTCGGACCCGTATGAATACACGAACACACAAAAAAGGAACCCCCCTGGAGTCATCTTTAAACCCTTTTCAGACTCTCTAAATATGAAAATATTGTCGAGTGATCTTGCTTCCTTTCACACTCGTTAAAAGGTCAGAAAGGGTGTCTTTCAAGCGATAGTTTATCTCTTTTTCAGTCTCGTTAGACTACTGTACGAAAAAGGAACTGAGAGAGTTCTCTTTTAAGTGTT
This sequence comes from Picea engelmannii, assembly GCA_009831015.1. Lineage (NCBI taxonomy): Eukaryota > Viridiplantae > Streptophyta > Pinopsida > Pinales > Pinaceae > Picea > Picea engelmannii. The sequence goes on along the minus strand of ML785097.1, from coordinate 388,623 downwards.
TTTCCAAACTCTATAATCCCGAAAAACCTTCGAGTTTTCTGTCTTTTGAATCGTTAAAATACACATCGACAGGCCCATATGGGACCGATCCCTTACTTCTTCCGGTTCATTAAACAAAAGGAAGAGGAACTTACCAAAGGTGAGTTATATCGAGCATGTGTTATCCTCCTTGAGCTCATTAAATCAAAAAGAGGTACTCGTCTATCTGGACGGGGGGAAAAAATTGAAAGGAGCAAGCCAAGCAGTCTCTTGAGAACATTATCCAGCAATTCTTAGAGTCGTCGTTGAACGCGGCACTTTGTCATTCACACACATCATAATCCACTGAACCTCTGCACTGAGCAATCCTTTGAGTTCCTTTCACTCCTTTGGGTTACCCGACGCAAGTCATAGTATCCACTGCATAGTTTTGGTCCATTTCATGTTTTGTTGTTGTGCCTTAGTGTTCAAGGGAAGTATCCTCCTCTAGAGTCAACCATCCCAAATATCTTGCCTCAAAACCTGTGTCAGTCCATGTCCATTTGATCTACCAATTACATCTCTATATCCGTTTCGTGTCGTTGATGGGGAATACATCAAGGCCCTACCTTGATGAGTCTATTCCTATCGACTTCAACACATTATCCGAGAATCAGGCTTAGAAACCAGTTAGTACTTTGGGACCTACATGCCTCAATGGTAGGCCTCCTCACATTCGACAGTAGGTTTACATCATTGACCTCTGATCGAATGATTCCACATATGTTCAACCTCAGCTCATCTATTCACATTCACTGGAATGTACTAAGGTACCTTGGGAATCATTGACATTAATGGTGATCTCCCTTGCACCTGTTAACGGTTCACACCATTGGTCGGTAATCAAGTGGTTTCTGCCATGTTTGACATCAGGACATCTATTCACATGGTTAGATTCGCACCATATTGGGATTGGTAAGAAGACCCTGGGTTGACTAATCACTTTGATATATGCTTTTCCCAGTTTGCGAAGGAGTTTCTATTGGACAAATAACACATACGTTGTTACATAGATCCACTTTGTATTGGTCGTGGCTATGTCTTGTCATTTCGTAGATCCACTGTGTATTCTTCATGGATACGATCAGTCCGAGTCATAAGAGTATAGATCCACATTGTATCTTCGGTGGCTATACCTTCTTATCAATACAATTATGGATCCACAGTGTATTTTATGGCGGCCATATCTTGCAAGCCTTGATCACCCAAGCATAGGTATGCCTGCCTTGGGTTTTGAAATATGTCATGATATTTGTTGGATGTTTGTGTGCAGCTTCCATTGGGTTATCTGAGTCTATACCCTTGCTTGAATGTCTACAAATAATTTTAGTTATCAGTTTGCATCTTCTAACTTCATACTTTGGGGGGCAATCTGTTACACCTCAATATTTCTCACTTCGATAAGTGTCGTAAGTGTCTCATGTTCCTTACATCTTTCGCAAGTGTCGCAAGTTGTTCACAAGTGTCGCAAATGTTGTTCAAGCATACTGCCATAATAACAACACTAATGAGGCACCTAATACATCCCATACACTTGATTTGGAGGAGGGAAATGATTGACTGAAGTTAAGGAACTTTTATCACCTGAGAAGAGCTCTTGAACAAAGGTTTTTAAGGTGAGCGCTCCCCTACATCAGCCCTAGGAGCGCTGGAGCTCCCCTATAAGGTCTCAGGGAGCGTTATAACGCTTGTCTGCCCCTCATAAGGAGCGCTATCCATTTTTGGAGCACTGGCGCCCTCCTTAAGCTGCCTAGGGAGCGCTATAGCACTTTGATGCCCCTTTTGAGGGAGCGCTATCTAATCTGAGGCAGTAGTTGGCCCGTTGAGGAGAATAAGGGGATGATCTTTTAAATTTGGAAGGTAGTTGCATTCGAGTTCTTGGTTCCATCAAGAGATCCCTGATCCAAGGAGGGAATTCCTCAACTTGTTCTAAAGATAACTCAAGAGGTTAAGCTCCTCTTAACCTATTTAAGCAAGCTCTATGGTGGTGAAAAGGGGGAAGAATTGCTAGCATGAAACCTATGATCTCATAGGAAACACACAATCAGTCAAAGGATAAGTGATCAGTGAAGCTGTTATCATCCAGGTCATGGATATTTCGAGCAAGGGTTAGACGAAGGGGACTTGACGAAGCTGTCGCATTCGCATCTACGATTGTAAGTACTGTTGTCGTTATTCTCATTAATATGACACGCTTGGCCTGTTTCTTTCTAGTTTGTGTTTGATTTTACATGAACTTATCATTGATAGATAGATCTGTTTTCAAGCTAATATCAATAGAGTAGGAAGTGGTCATACTTTGTTTGTCTACAGGACTCAACGAGGAGCGAAAGTCTGGTGCTCGATTTGGAGCATGCAGGGACAAACATCGATAAAAAGGTACTGCTATTCTCCTTCCTTCTCATGTGTTAATTTGTATAGATCTGAAAAGAAATCAGTGTCCACGTTAAGCACTTTCTGTCTTAGAGTAGGGTCTAGCTCTTTGAGGCAATCCACCTGTCCGCACGGAGATTTTCCTACAACGCTCCTACTTCAAAATTCTTCTCTTTGGCCTTATGGTTGTCAAACCACCTTTTAACTATCTGTTGATGAGCGATGAAATTTGATTTTTATTTCTCCCTTCCTTCTTCCAGCATGATGAGGGTATCATTTATCTGTTTAATAACCGATGATGGTTGTCCTCTAGATCCATGAGAAAGCTGAAGATATGGAAGGTATAGCCCGTTTAGGAGAATGGATTCTTCTCCATATACCAAAAAGTATAGGGAGCTCCCTATAGCTTATTTGGGTGTTACTCTATCGGCCCATAAGGCATTATGAAGTGAATTATTCCATTTCCTATGATTTTCTGCAATTGTTTTCTTCAATATCCTCACTAGGTTCTTATTGGTTTATTTTTCCACTCCATTCCCCTGTGGATATTAGTTTGCAAAGTATCTGATTATGATTCCTTTGTCTAGAGAAAAATATGTTAATAAGGTGGAAGAAAAGTGAGAAACATTATAAAAAAAAAGAACATAAGGCATACAGAACCTTTTGATCAACTATTTTTTTATGAATTGGATTACAACCTTCTTGTTTATATGAGTCAAAGGGATGACATCTACCCATTTCGTGAAATAGTCCATAATAGTCAGTAATTATCTTTGTTGTTTTGAATAACTCAGTGTAATTTCTCCTATGTCATCTAACCCCCATTGCTCGAATGGTATAGAGATGGCCACAGGTTGGAATGGGACAACTTCTCTCTTTTCCCTCCCCGTGCTCATTTGACAAGTTTTACAGTTTCTAGCGTATGTGTGAGCATCTCTAAATATAGTAGGCCAATAATATCCAGCTCTTAGTATTTTGTGAGCGGTGGTATTCCCTACAATGTGTCCTCCTATAGGACCATCATGGAGCTCCTTCAGAACCTCGTCTGCATCTTCACGTTCGAGACATCTTAAAAGTACCCCATCATAATTCACACGGAAGAGCACCAAATTTATGAGGCGATATTGTGCCGATTTTAATCTCAGAGCTCTCCTTTCCTTAGGGTTTAGGTTTTTTGGGAAATTCCCTTGATGCAGGAGAAAAGTTAGTTTCCCATACCAAGACTCTTGCCTTGGAGGAACATATAAAACTTCACTACACCATAAAGCCAATTCATTCTCCCACCCAGAGTCTTCATTTACTTGGTCTTGGGCTTCAACGGAAAGTTTACATAATCGTTGTCCCTTAACTAGTTTGGCCGGTTTTATATCTAGATCAAATTCTTGGACCACTGCCATCCAATTTTTTCTTCTTTCCCCCATATCCTATTGAGTGAATAGGAATTAGACTGCATGATGAGGCACAATGACTTTGGTGTCATTTTTTAGGATGTAAGATATGAAATGTTTTGTTGCCTTGTACACCACATAAGCATGTCTGTATATGGGAGGGTAATTTAGTTCAACCCCTTAGAGATTAGTTCTCATAAATGATACCAACACCTCATTGTTTTCATCATCCTTCTGAGTCAATACTGCAACTAACGATTGGTTGGAGGAAAAATTAAAGAGGAAACAATATCTACTAAAGTCGGGACTTCCCAACACTGGAGCTTGAGATATTGCACTCTTAATATTGTTGAAAGAACTTTTTTGTTCGTCATCCCACTTAAATTCAACATCTTTGCGAATCATTTTTTGTAAGGGTTTGATAGTTTCAGTGAAATTGGAGGTGAATTTCCTCACAAAATTGCTTTTCCCTAAGAAGGATTGCATAGCCTTTTTTTTGTGAGGTAAGGGAAGCTGATCTATTTCCCTAATTCATTCTGGGTCTATGAGAATTCCTGCTTGAGATATAATATGAACTAGTAGTTTCTCTTCCTCGACACCTAAGATTGTTTTCTTAGGGTTTAAAGATATATCATATTTCCTACACCTTTCGAAAATCTGAGTTAGGTTTTGGATGTGAACTTCTCTATTCTTTGAATAAACAATGACATCTTCCAAATAAACTACTACACATTTGTTGATTAGTCCCCGAAAATCTATGTCCATGGCCTTTGGAAGGTTTTCCTTGTATTGATTAACCTAAAGGGCATGCATTTATAAGCAAAGGTTCCCCACTTGGTTCGGAAGGTAGTTTTCAATCGATCTTCCTCTGAAACTAGAACTTGGTTATAACCTAAAAACCCTTCCACCAGCGAGAAAATATCAGAACTAGACACAGTCTGTAACAATTTCTCCATTGGTGGGACTGGGTAGTTGTCATTTTTGGATTCTTTGTTGAGGTTTTTGAAATCCACACACAAGCGAATCTCCCCAGACTTTTTCCTGACAGAAACCAAATTTTCTATCCAGGAAGAGTGTCTAACTTGAAAGATAATTTTAGCATCTAGTAATTTCTTTAACTCCTCACACATGAGGGGTTCCAGAGGTGGGTGGTACTTCCATAGCTTCTGTTGGAAGGGTTTTACTTCGGGTTCTAGCAGGATTGTGTGTTGAATAAAGTGAGTGTCATAAGTCTTCAGATCTCGAAAGGACCATGTAAAAACATCTTGATATTCTCTGAAAATTTTGAGATAGGATTTCCTTTCTTCTTTAGATACTTTCTTTCCAAGATTCATATTCTTAGGGTTCTCCCGGGTTCCTATATTTATAGCCTCGTACATGGGACATGAACTCCTTGTCTTTGTGTTTTTTGACCCTTTAAATCTTTCCCTTAAGTCAAAGAGGTTTTCCAAATTGGCTACCCCTTTTGTTATCGTTTGAAACCTTGGTTTGTCAGTCGAGTGATCTTTTTCACCTATTTGATCATGGGGATCGGTTTCTACTAGATTCTCTTCGAATACTTCATCATCAATAGCCAAGTGTTTAAGATTTTCCTGATTGGTTAAGAAGTTTAGTATCTGTTCATCTCCTTCAAAGACCTTCCAATTAGAAATATTGTTGGTCAACAATGGATTGTCGAGAAGTTCCATAGTGAACCAGGAGGCTTCATAGTCTTATAAAGGGGATAGTGTTGTCCCATGACCAAGTTTTGGAAGATCCTTGGTCAATTTTGACCTATTTTGGGACTTCGACAACCTGTCAAAGGAGGAGCGCAAGATGAAGTAGAGATCGCGGGATCTTGACCCCATTTTGGGTCTTTTTGGGGATTTGGGATTATGTAATAGGTATGGGATGTCGGCCCATGGTTTTACCCATGTTTAGGCCTATTTTTTAAAGTATAAATAGATGTCTAGGAAATGTAAGAGAAAGCAGTTGCAAGTTGTTTCTATGTGCAAAGGCATATCTGTGTGATATTGGGCTAAGTGATAGATCTATGTGATTGAAGGACTGTAAGTGCTCTGTGCATACTATGTGATATTTTCAGACCTAAGCGAAAGTCATTGTAAGAGGCCGTGGAAGGCTGTGTGATTATATCTACTCGGGGAAGGAGGATCTAGCGAGCTGCGCAGATCTCTTGTCCTATGTGGAGTAGGCTTTTGAGGCTTTGTGCATGTAACCCATTGAAGAAGCTAATAAAGAAGAAGAGTTGGTGGACGTAGCCCCAGGGTGGGGCTTAACCACATATGTGTTATGTTTCATTTCTTTGTGCCATGTTTTGATGTGTTTATGTCTTTATTTGCTAAGTGCTTCGACATAGATAGATAAATCTATTTATGCTTTGTGCTAATGATGTATATGGATGTTAGATCTGATCTATGTGAATGTGCTTAGTTCTTGAATCTGTTATATCTAACCTAATTCCCTATGATAAGTGCTTAGATACATCAGATCTAGTGGAATGATGCGATGCTCTGTTTTATATGCCAAGTAGATCATGATCAAATATCGATGAACTTTCACTGCTAAGTGCTCTGTTAAGTATTACAATCACAAATCTATGTCCTAGATAAGGTTGTAGACACCTGAGTCCTGTAACCACCCCTGCATCTACCTCTGGTGAGACTTCACCTGCTTCATAGGTGTTGCCAAAAGGGCCGGTAGTTAGGGTTTTGTTGGTGCACTTTTGTAGTGTTGAACCCTGGGTCTGCCTCTATGCCAACAAATGGTTCCGTTGTTGGGACTTGAAACTGTGATTGTTGGGAACTAATAAAGAAGAAGCTTTGTGAAAAGATCTGACCTAAAATTGTGAAATCTCTGTGCGTAGATCTGTCTCTCTAGTGCATAGTACTCTACTTAGTTTGTGAAGCTCTGTGCTAAATAAAATAAGTCTGATCTGAAGAAAAGAGGTAAGATCTAAAAGCTTTGTGCTCTGTAGAAGTAAAATAAGTGGAAATTTTTGTTTCAAAAGTATGGATCTAGGTATGTTTGATAGAGTCTATCCTAGCTTGAAAAGTAGGGCACTAATAGATGAAAGAAGGTTTGATATGTGTAGATATGATAAAAATAATCAAAGATATGTTATACCTATGCATAGAAAGAATGTTTGGACTAACAAGTGGATGCAAGATCCTAGAAATATTTTTTTGTAGGTTGGCTACCATGATCCTAGTGCGTAGTTTAGGAAAGGCTGGGAATAATTTAAAATAAAGAGAGGATTAACCCTCTGTTACAGTTGCAGAAAACTGGGACATCTTGCTAAGGAATTCCCTAGGAGAAGACCTAGTTGTCTTTGTTGCAAAAATATGGATCATGAAGTATTGGATTTCCCTAGAATGATTGCTAAGCTTGAAGAAATGAACATGAGACAAGAAAACCCTAAGGCTGATCCAGAAATGGCAGAACCCCAAAAAGAATCTGAGAAAGTATTGCTACAGATAAAATAAACCCCGAATGACCACTGACATGTTAGTTTATCAGAGATCTTCAAAGAAAAAGAATGCCTTGAAGCAAGAATAAGAGACTTCGACATTTACTGTGTTCTAGATGAAGAAACAAAGGTGAACATCATGACAGGAATAACTTGGGAAGATATAGGAAGGCCTTCTGAGATTCCTTCATTAGGAGGAATAGGACTATTCAAAGTAAATATGATAAACCTATGTGGAAAGCTCACCCATATATCTATGAATGCCAATGTAACTTCGACAGAGGAAGATTTTGAGTTTATTAAATTTATTGAGAACAATGCTCCATTTGCCATGTTACTAGGAAAACCTTGGATTGAAAAAGATCAGGCCAGAAGGAAGAAAGAAGAAGAACTTTTAGAGCATAAGAAGAAATATTTAAAAGATTTCATGACTAGAAGGATCACACACTTTCTTGAAGAACAAAAGAATAGATCAAAGCTATTTAACACCAGGGACACGGATGTCGAAGTTGCAAGAAAACTAGAAGACCCACAAAATATTGAAGTACCTATTCCAGATAATTAAGAAGTATCACCCTCGACTCTTAGGAAAGAATCTCAACAGTGAAAAGTGACTATGCCAGTAGAAGATAAGAATCAAAATGGAAAAAGGCATACCAAGACGAATCTCACTGGAAATAAAGCTAGAAAGATAAGTAAGAAGAGAGCTAAGATCGACAAGTTACAGAAGGTTCCAGAGGGAACTTTGCAGAAGGAAAATATGCAAAATTAGAGCTTCGTTGGGATAACAAAACAACGTCACATGGAACTTCGCCATGGCGAAGCAATATAGTTGTTGGGAATGATATAACTGTTTGGCCGACCCTCCGAACGGGTAGAAAAGAATTGATGGTTCACCACCAGACTGTTGGACCGCGCCATAATGGACAGTATAGAGTTAATGAAGGCTTCTTGACTATTTTAAGAAATCCATTTTCAAGTTATCTATTTATCTTGTCATGCCATGCACCAATAACACTTTTGCTAATCGTGAATTTGAGCCCCCAGACTTGTTGATTTTACACAGTGATCATTGCGCTATTTCCTTCTATCCTATTGCAATGTCTACATTACCCTTCGAACCTGAGATTTCCAACCCCGAGCATGTATGTCGGATGAGTTCAGCGCAACAGAGAAATTTTTCAAGGAAGTTCTCATCGACCTCATGAACAAAAGAGAAATGTCAATGTCTATAGGTGTACAAGCTTCATCGACGAGAGGACTACAAGCCTCTCCATCATCATCTTGGGGAGTAGGACCATCCCAACCATCAACAGAGAATAGAACCAAGCATAAAGATGACCTAGAAAAAATGAAGTTGATTCCATCCATATTTCCCGATTACATCCCCCCTCTAGCTGGCTCGGTGAATCGTGACAACGTGCCTAGAGACTTCGAGTACACTATGGTCACTGCATAACTTTCGAAATGGATACACACAGTTTGAGCAGAGCAGGATAAGATCACAGCATTGAAGTTCAGTGACTTCAATCTCAGAGATTGAAAGATCTATGGTATGCTCACACCATACAAGTACCTAACTAGAACAAAAAGGAAGAACTCGATGATCATCCCTTAGCAGTGGACTATGGACCTCGCGTAGTCTACCCTCTTCAATGTAATGAAGATACCACACTTTGGAAGGCACCAGGAGGTTAATGCGTGCGTTAATCTCCTTCTGTTGTGCTTCCATGGAGGCTACTTGTGGCTGTACCACCGTATTACATTTGACTCATTGTTGATCCACAGGATCACAAGACTGAGCATGCAAGCATCTGATCTGAAGGAAATTTATCCAGGAAAATTCACAGATTGCGCACTAGCACAGAAAATCAAGGATACATATGGCGACATTGAGAAGGGTACAAGAGTCTACAAGGTAGCTTCCATCCAGAGTAGCGCAATGCGCCTCACATGTCAATTGATAGCTGGAAATATAGTTAGGAAGAATAAACCTACACAGGTTACCAGCTTTTTCGTCAACCTCACAAGGAAGTGCACGAAAGGACTACAGATGAATTGGGTGAAGTACCTGGTTAACCAGTTGGAACTAGATTGCCGACAAGCATAGGATCATGGTTATGAATTTAATTTCAGCTGACTTCTGGTCCTCATTGCATTTGTTTCTTGGGAGATACCGGAAGGAGCGACCTTCCCCGACATAGAGCCATTCGAACTACTTTCCATGAAGTTCGCTACCCTGTGGTATTCAACTGATATGAACAAACAATGGTAGTTGAACACTGTGTTTCATACATACTACCTCCAGCTAAAGTGAGCCATTGAAGTTGGGCCTCGCATGACTCCGAACACCTTGTAGAGGTTCTGACCACTAATGAAGTTCAACGCATATAGACACTTTATCTACATTACAACGTAGGCAAATGAACATCAAGGGTAGCTCCAATCATATTATAAGCTTACAAAATAAGACCTTGATGAAATAACTAAGGAGTGGTCCGCTGACCTCCTTATCCCTGCCAACCCCATAGAGATATCTGATATTGATAGCCCAGAAGAACAGAATGCACCCGGAACCAGTAGGTAAAAGAAGACTGAGGAAGTCCAAAACTTAAGTAGCACATCAGGGAAGACTCCTTTAGTGTCACCTGACCAAGGGGGTGGTGATGAATTAGAAGCTGAACAGAGACTAGGTGAAGTAACATCGCCCAGAGACGAGGTTGACCCTTTGAAGAAGAGGAAGGTTTCTCCCTTGAAACCTTCTTTGCGGAAGAAATCAAAAGCCACCATGACGAAGATATAGACCGTCCTCACCTTAGATGATTTTGATTTCATCATCGCAACCCTAAACAATGCTTCATTGGAGATAACAGAGAAGCAAGGAGAAAAGAACGAAGAAATGTATGATAGGATTGAACTCAAACTTCGAGGGGTACAATAGGCTCTTCATTCTAGTCACATAGTCTCCACTGTGTCTCTTCCATCAGGAGAACCAAAGTTGGGAGACGAGCCAACCTATCTCCACCGATTAGCTGATATAGTCGAAGCTCACCTTCGACGAGAACAAGAGGAAATACAACAAGCCACCCAAGCCTTGATGCAAGTCCGAGGAGTACTTTTAGAGAAGCGTCGAGCTGCAGAATAGGAAAAGGTTTCTCTCCAAGAAAAATCACAACTATAGAAAGGAAAAGAACAATTTCTCATGGAACAACTTGAAGTGAAAGAAGCGGTCAATATAGCACTTTGCTCTGTGGCAGTTGTAGAAATAAAGGCAGAAGACCGAGTCACAAAGCAAGTAAACTAGCTCACAGAAGTCATCCAGTAGCTACAAAAATGCATAATAGACTTAGAACTCTGTGCAGTGCCCGAGTCTCCACAGGATGTAAGGGATCAAAGAGAAGCAACTGCTCAAAGCACAGTTGAGAGAATAAAATCCCTTGCTATGGAATGTAAGAAACTTACTGATCGCAGTGCCCAGACCTACGAGCAACTCACTGAGAATCCTGAACTGAAGGCAATGGAATCGCAACTCCAAAAGGAGAAGTATCAAGCCAAAATGATACAGGCGTAGTTGAAGTCCCTGTCCGCTATGGAAAGAATGAAGTGCTCCCAAGAGCAATGCACTGCCCAACAACAGATCCACACCATCCAGAGCAGAGTTATAGAAGTAACTCAGAGGTTCCAACCTATACAAGATAAGGCTTATCAATTGTTCACAGAGGTCAAAGGCCAAGGAGAATAACTCGAGCAGGTTGTCACCATAGCTAAACAATGCTTAGAAGGACCGATCAATGATGTAGTCACCCAAGAGTTCACTGAACAGGAGGAAAAGGCATAATATCAAGTCAAAGCATCTTGAGCCAAGCTCAAGGATTTTGAAGTAGAACTATTCATATCAGAGTGACTCGGAACAAGTCATAGGTGAAGGTTGGGGGCTTGTTTTCCATTGACCAAGTTTTGGTAGATCCTTGGTCAAGTTTGACCTATTTTGGGACATCGATGGCCTGTCGAAGGAGGAGCGCAAGACGAAGAAGATATCACGGGATCTCGACCCCATTTTGGGTCCTTTTTGGGATTTGGGATTATGTAACGGGTATGGGATGTTGGCCCATGGGTTTACCCATGTTTAGGCCTATTTTGTAAAGTATAAATAGATTTCTAGGCAATGTATGAGAAAGCAGTTGCAAGTTGTTGCTATGTGCAAAGGCATATTTATGTGATATTAGGCTAAGTGATATATCTTTGTGATTGAAGGACCGTAAGTTTTCTGTGCATATTGTGTGAGATTTGCAGAGCTAAGTTCAAGTCAGTGTAAGAGGCCGTGGAAGGCTGTGTGCTTAGATATACTCGGGGAAGGAGGATCTAGCGAGCTACGCAGATCTCCTGTCCTATGTGGAGTAGGGTTTTGAGGCTTTGTGCATGTAACCCATTGAAGAAGCTAATAAAAGAAGAGTTGGTGGATGTAGCCCAAGGGTGGGGGTGAACCATGTCTATGCTATGTTTCTATGCTTTGTGCCATGTTTTGATGCATTTATTTCTTTATTTGCTAAGTGCTTCGATATAGATAGATAGATCTTCTTATGATTTTTGCTAATGATGTATATGGATGTTAGATCTAACCTATCTGAATGTTCTTAGTGCTTGAATCTATTATATCGAACCTACTTCCCTATGATAAGTTCTTAGATACATCAGATCTAGTGGAATGATGTGATGCTCTATTTTATCTACAAAGTATATCGTGATCAAATATCGATGAAATGTCGGTGCTAAGTGCTCTGTTAAGTATTACAATCACAGATCTGTGTCCCAGCTAAGGTTGCAGAAACTTGAGTCCCTCAACCACCACTGCCTCTACCTCGAGTGAAACTTAACTTGCTTCGCAGGTGTTTCTGAAAGGGCCGGTAGTTAGGGTTTTTTTGGTGCGTTGTTGTAGCATTGAACCTTGGGTCTGCCCCTGTGCCAACAGATAGCCTCAAGGCAATAGTGTCTAGGGAATCAACAAGATTATTCTTTGTTTCGGGGATTGTTGTAATGTTGAAGGATTCAAAAGTTTCTATTAGCCTGTGCACTTCCTATTGATAATTCCTCAGGTGGGGAGAGATGCAATGTATAGTATTCCTTACTTGCCTAACGATGATTTCAAAGTCTTTGAAAACCTTTGATTCTTTAACATTTAAATCTATGGCTTTATTTATCCCTTACACTAAATCTTCATACTCGACGGTGTTATTAGTGCATTCAAATTCTATTCTGTAGGATAGAAAATTTTGTTTCCCCTTCGGATCAATGAGGATACACCCCACTCCTGAACCTTCTTGCGATTTAGACCCATCAAAGTACAAGGTCCATACTTGCAAGAGAGAATCGTCAACTTCTTCATGCCTACTAACTTCTTCCTCTCCCCTTATTTTGTCTGGTGTTTCCAATAGAGGTTCTTGATAGAAGAGGGTTTCTTCCACCGCTGTTAGTACATTTTCTTAAAAAGTCATTTCAGATTTTTGAGTAAGAGGAACATCAGATGAGAGAGGGGAGAAATTTCTGAAATCAAAATCATAGGAGTAGTTTCCTAGCATGGGGAAATCTTCCTAAGAAGGTTCGTTGATGGATTCTAAATCGACGATAGTATGTTTGAGATACCTTTCCCTATTGATCCTAATCATGTTTTCCTGTCCCTTTAATGGAAACCAAAGGTGAGCCCAGTCTATGCTAAAGTACCCATTCAACTTTTTAGACCAATATCGACTAAGTAGCAGTCCATAAGTTTATGGTATATATACTACAGTGATGTCAATTACTTGAACGAATTTTGGGTGTGTCGCCATTTTGATCATGACATGCTTGAGTTCTCCCATAACATTCACTTGGGTTGTTTCCAGTTGTATCACATGTTTATCACTTTTGAGAGGGACTGTGTTTAATTTCTTTCTTATAGATAATGACATAACATTAGAGGATGCCCCTGAGTCAACTAAACAATTATGGAGGTTTCTATTGAATACTTCAAATGTCAAGAGGAACAGTGGGACAAAAGGATTTCCATTTTTATCTTCGGAGCAAATGTTTACATTTGGTTTATTTCCTATATCCGCGGGGGCTGGATTTTCTCCTTGGTTAGTTCTTTTTATAGGAGTTTCTACTGACTTAAATGATTGTAACATAAATTCCTTTTGCTGGGGAATCTACACATGTCCATGACTGATACATTTTCTTTTAATCTTTTTAAATATTCTACTATGTTGTAGTCTATCTTGGGCTATTCTCGTGTATGGATGTTTATATAATTTATTTGGGAGACGAAAGGTGCTTTCGGGTGATCAGATGTTTGTTTTCCTCTCAAAGTTTGGGAAATGGTAAGGTCGTTTGAGACCGACTGACTCCTACTTCACGTCTTCACAACCAATAACTCAATGGGTGGTTCTTGAACCTCAAACAGATCATCGGAGGGCATTGGCAAGTCAGGGTCCCACAACAACATGGTTGTTTCTTCTGATGAGTCAACCTCTTCCTGATCAACAATATTCATTGTTGAGCCGCTTGATTGTTTGGTAAGGGAAACTTCATCTAGGAATAGATTAGCCATGAAATTCATGGCATGCACCCATTGTGGACAATCTCTTTTAGAATGTTTCTCTTGGTCATAGGTACATAAAGAGTTGGATGCTAAATTTCCCAGGTCGATGTTTAAGTTGGCTGGGGGAGGTTCAATTTCTTTAAACAATGGGTTTATTTTAAAAAAGGGTTTATAGGGCCTTTGGCCTTGGTTTCCTTCCCCCACACTTCTTTTCATGTCTATTATTTCATTTGAGAACTTCTTTATCATTTGTTGTAGGTCCTCTATGTCTCCACTTCCTTTTTCGGAAACTTGTTCTAGTTGTTTCCCTGGGGGTCTGGTCAACAAGAGTCCTCTCCTAGGTGGAGGTTGATTTTCCTTCTTAACTAGTGAGACCTAGCCCTCTTTACATCCCTTCATTTGGAATTCAATTGTTTTGGCTTCCTCGAAATTCTCAGCTAGGGTTTTTTTGGAAGCGCTTTTTACAAACATGGAAACATAAGCAGGGAGAGCATTAGCATATACTTCGATTTCCAACTCCTAAGTGGGTTTAGCTTCGAGTTGAAATTTGTTCAGGATAGTGGTAAATCATTGATTGAAGTATTTAACCTTTTCTTTTGAACTCATGGTGGTGGTGAACAGTTCAGCCATTAAAGCTCCTGTAGTGGTTTCTTCTGCAAATTTATCTAAATTTGATTTTTTAAACTTTGTCCAACTAGTTATGGACCCTATAGGAAATTTAAAATACCACGTAGAGGTTGAATTCTCAAAGGTATAGGGGAAAATCCTACAAACTACATCTTCATGTTGGAAATTCATCAGTCTAATAGCTAGTATGAAATTTTTGATATGGTCTTCAGGAAATCTTGAGGTTTTAGGGTAAAATTTAGGGAGTAACTTTTCTAGATGTTGGGGAAGGTTATGTACTCATCCGAGGATTTCCAGAGCATCTCTGTGTTAGAAAAAACAGGACCTCAGAGCAATAAAATAAAACAAATGCAGAAACAAAACACAGAAGATACACAATACAAGAGAGACACAGATTTATGTGGTTCACCCAGTGTGGGCTATGTCCACCAGAGAAATTTCCAGGTCCTTCCTTTATTATTATCCAGCAAATGAAGGGATACAACCTACAACAAAACCTGCTATAACTTCCTCTTCTTTCTCTCATAGTATCCTCTCTTAGAATACAATATTTGCCATCAATCATAGCCGCAATACATTTCCCTCATAAAAGAGGGTTGCCTTCTAGGGCAAAAAACCCTAACATAATCTCTACCGTTAGATCTGTGACCTTATAATGAATGGTCTATATTTACAATGAAATTACAATATACATTTTCAAGGAAATTTTTCCTTCGGTGGCTTCGCCCCCTAACCCCCATCGAGGGATGCTGCCCCTGAACCCCCACTGGGGGCCCGCTTGCCTCCAGACCCCCCAATCGAGGGGATAGCCCCCCTGGACCCCACAGAGGGGGTACCCCCCCTACGCACTCCCCTGCATGGAAGAGTGTACATACTTCTGGGGTGTAAATACTTCATGGGGTATAAACACGGCTTAAAGCAAGGACCTCTCAATCAGGAAGATAATCAAGCTCCACAATCAACACTCTGGCCAACCAAGGTTGATTATTCTGAGGTGGGTTTCCCCTTTCTTCATTATGATCATTGTTATCCTCCATGTCATTTAGCTCTGAAGCTGAGAAATCCAAGTTAAACCCTTCCTTGTTAGATTCGAAATCTTTGGGCTCAAAGAAGTTACCAGCTGGTGTTTCGAGGATTAGATTGAGGGAATGTTCGATTTCGGTGACGGTGAAATCTATTAGGTTTTCTACCATGTGAACAAAAACCTGGTTGGGGGTGTCGACCACTGGTCTTCTTACTTGTTTACTATGAGGAAGTAACAGAGCTAAGGGTAGTGCTCCAATTTTTTAGGCGTAAGATCTTGCGATTATTCTGAACTGGTTCAACTATTTGTGGGGAAGAGTGTAAGGTATTTCAAAGAATAAATATTATTCCCCTTGATGGGGTGAGTTACTCGTTTCTGGAGTACTCAATGTATGTGGGTTTCCTCCAGAATGACTATCCATGCATGTGGGATGTTTTGAATCTGTAGGCTTTGAAAAATATTATATCAAAAATATTGTTACCCATTCATTCATTCAGGCCCTCCTTCTAGCGCCAATTCTGTTGAGGGGTCCTAAATCCATTTAACTCAACAACAGGAACCAAACCCTCCACTGAAGTCCAAGTAGACTCTGCAACATTTGATAGTGGAATGGTTCTACATATCTTCCGATCCGACCAAATAATCGATGGGATTTACGTAGTGATTGACATGATATCTTCTTATGAAAGTTTCTCCTTCAGTTTAAACGTTCTCTTTTTGTATTTTATGTTATTGGATGGGTCTGATAAAAGATGTGTTCTGGTATAAACTAGCAGGAAAGGGGGCAATCTTAACTACTGAAGAAGGATGAACTTGGGATAACCCTTGTGCTCAAACATGTAGACAAAGATTTTCACAGATGTGACAAGCCTAGTACTAATACATCAACTTGTTGGTATTTCAATTATTGACTGAGACACAATTATCAAAAATAAAATACACATGAAATAAGATGATGACAAGAAAAATAGTTTCCTTAGCTCTAATCATAATCACACATTAACACAACAATTTTCTTTCCATCATTAAGAACAAGAATTACAAAAATATTGAATCAACTAACTTATCAATAGATTCATAAACTCTTACTCATTACAACATCCATTCATGAAATAAAGTCAGAAGTAATTCCTCTTCAAATCCAATCACACACGCCTTTGATGAAAAACAAAAATTTGTCTCTGGTCCTAAACATGACTTCTGAATTAAGGTAGTTCAGAAATAGTCTTTACAATTCCAAAAATGAGGGTCTTTGCAAAAACCATCGACCTTTTCTAAAAGGTCAGTCCTCTTATTTATAATGACTCATTAACTAAAAATAACTATCAAAAGTGTAAGCTAAGTAAAACAAAACATCACCATGTGCAGATTCCAAATCTCTGTCTTCTAAGAGTCATCAAATAGTTTCACTGAAGTGGATGACTCTTCTCATATTCTAACCATTTGAAGAAGAGTTCCTCGCATGTGTTGGCATACAAAAATCTATGTTGGTCCATCAAGGCTGAAAGGATTTCTTTCACTTCTATTGCTCGTGCCCGATACTTAACTATTTTGAAACTTAATTATTGTAATATTGTTCAAGCCTTGATTGGGTGCTGCATAAATTGATGTACTTGACTTGGCACCATGCTCGCCACCTTTTCTATATCTACAGTCCATGCCAAGTCATGTTCTGAATGTTGTTTAATTATGTCATGCAAGTCGACAAAGTCCTCAGGTGAGCTGAATTTTGGGAGACTGATGTCTTTCATCTCCCGATTAATCTTGAACCAGCTCCTTTCACAATAGACCCATTTTTCTTGAATCTCCCGCTGAGGTTATTGGGCCATTTTTACTTAGTATTTGACTGCCTTCCTTATCAGATCTATGTTGTTGTCCCTTAGCAACTGAATGCCATGCTCTTCGATGTCTCGACCATTTTGAACCGTGTTTATGTAATCAATTACTTCCACTTCTTGGTGGGCCTTCTCGTACCATCCTTCCACATATTTGTAGGTCATTAGAACCATAAGGGTGTCTTCTTGGAAGTCATCTATCACTACAGTGAAAAGGTGTCGTTCATTCGTGAATTTGTCATAGGTGTCTTGGAACTCACTTCTGAAAAACACCATGGATTGTGTGGAGTCCTGATAGTATTTTGCCAAATGGCATAGATGCTCCAACTCCTTTAGTGTAGTGGCAAACTCCTCTTCATGTTTTCTTTCTCTATCCAGGGTGGCATCTGTGATAGCCATCCCTACATCGATAAGCTCAGATGTCTTGGCATTCTTTGTGCTGATCAAATTTTCCTCTGTGGTGACGAGGATAGAACTGTCCAACATAAGCATCCTCTTCTTAATGGTTCTCTTCATGATGGCTTTCCTCTTTCGGTTGTAGGATATTTCTTATATATCAACAACCTCATCAACAGGTTTGGGGATTTGTTGTTCTCCCCAAGTTAGAGTATTTCCCAAGCTCTTGACTTTATATATTTGTTATAGGCTGGGTTCCTGAACCTTTTCTATATGTCTCGATGGCTCGACTTCCAATTGTTTCTCATCGACTGTTAAGGTATCAACCAAAAATGAGGAACCAGGGGTAGGTTTGGTACTTAGTTGATAATAGACTATTGAAATTCCTATTTCCTGTTGTGGAATTTCTTCTTCCAGTCTGCCCAATTCTATCTCATCCCTCAAGTTGTCCATTGGGGCTTCCGGTATGTCAAGTGTCTTAGTGTCAAAGGAACTTTCTACCTCATGCTCGCTCTATGGATGAATCTGAACTGGAGCATCGGGATCTGGGGTAGATTCTCTCTCAGATTCTTTCTCCTCTGTAATCTACACTGGAGTCCCTAGGGACACCTATGAACTCTCCTCATCATCATAGATGGTTATCAAATTGAACAAGGGATTTGGTACACTTTTTCTCCCTGATGTCCTCGCTATCTCGGGCTGGGTTGAAATTTACCCTGGTGATCTAATCTGTGGTGGTGGAACTTCATGGTTTTTTGACTCGGTGATTTCTTCAAGTTTCATTGGCTCTAGTTCACTTGGTTCTCCTCGGTTTCCTATTGGGTCATTAGTGGGAATCCTCATCATTTCTATCATATCAGGGTCATTTTGCAATTGGTCAATGATTATTTGTGCCCCTTCTAGTAAGAGTAATCCCCTTTTTCGTGCCTCTGTCATCTCTACCGCTATGATTTATTCCCTGGCTGTGAGGGACTCTATAGTTGACTACTCTATTATTTCCACATGTTCATCCATGGTCATGGCCTTGAACCTAGTCATATTTGGGTTGGCCATTCTCTATACCACCTCATCCCAGTCCTGGGTGCACTTTGTAAAAATTTTGTCCTCAAACTTATCATGAGTGTATGACCAACAGGATGATACTTGCGAAGCATGTTGGAGGACCAAGCCTTTAGGGTTATGCTTGCGGAATCGGCCTGTCAGGAATATGAATTGAATTTGGCTCGAATCTTCTTGTTTGTCTTGAGCAATATCCTTGACCAGATAAAACACCACATGGAAACTGTAGGGTATGAAATCTTGCTTCTTGTCCTTGACTAATGTGGCATTATATCTTTGTAGGATAGTTTGATAACAGATTTCTCCCACAACGTGCCAGCCTGGGACATGATCGGGTAGGAGATGTGGTGCTCCGGTGGCCCCAAACGCCTTGATATAGGTTAAGCTTTCATCTAAATACCAATGACCTACCTTTGCCACCATTTTCTTGGCTGTTATAGATAAACTTGGGAATTCCTTCTTAAAAATAATAAAATGAATATGAGCGATGAATTCATTGCAAATGAGTGCGTAAGAATTTTTGTACCTATTCTCCCATAGTATGATGAAATAAATGTGGACTAGGAGCTCTCCAACATGCCATCTTAAATTCATGGCAGTGAAGACATTCCTTGCACACATGACATTGAGCAGGTACAAGGCCATGTAGAAAGTGGGTGCTTCCCCTTATTTCGGTGTCTGAGCCTGCTGGAAACAGATGCTCAATTGTTTATAAATTATTTCTCCCTAGTTGAAGCTGCTCCTGGAGATTGACATTGTGTACACCAAAGGCATCCATGCTTTTGAAAACTTGGAGAAATCATTTTCTCCATATAGTCGACAAATGAGAGCCATCAAATAGATGTATGGATCCCTCAGGTTAATCGTCCCATACAATCCATTGCTACGGTCAATGAAATTCTTGACCTCCTTCCACCATGAGGCCATCAACCAGCTAGTGTCATGGAATTCATACAACTTCACCATGAATTCTGTGTTTAGCCATTCCTCTAGGTCCCTGAGATTTTAGTATTTCTGGACTTCTGTTGGGAGGAAAAATCTGACACACCCTCCATTCTCATTGTTGATAAAGCACTTCTTTCCATCTGTATGGTCTATTAGCCATTTTAGACCCTCTATGAAAGGGAGAACTAGGGTTCTGCTAGCCACCATGTGTAGGTACGACCGTCAGATGTTCGAGAACACCTAGTCATCGAGTGACCTTACATATGGGTTTCTGTGTGGGATATACTCTGGGTATTCTTCCTCGCTAATTTTGTTGAAGAGGTTCCCCCATTGTGGGAGAATTTCTTTGGATTCAGTTCTTTCTTCTATATCACTGAAGGACAAATGATGGGAAAAGCTTTCTTTTTTGATGTTTTAATAACAATCTTCGCCCTAGGAGCATACTCCAACTATCTCATGGTCCCCAGAGAAGAACCTTCACCTGTTTGATCTTCTTTTATCTTGGGTGCCCTTGGAGAGAATCTATTGGTTGGGTTTCTCGGTGGCATCTTACTTGCAGCTATAACGTAGTTTTGAGACTATGCAAAAATAAATCAGATGCATATATATAAATTATGATCAACGAATTGAAAAACTTGAACACATACCCCTATGACTTGTTTAACCTGGTTTTGATAATATGAGGATTAGTACAGTCTCAAGACACTCGCTTTTATCCTTCGGATGCTCTAAAATTCAAATGTTAAGTACCTGAGTAGATATACCAATGCACCACAATAGATATAGAAGAACAATATGAAAAATCTCTCTTATTACTATCAAACCCTTAGGGTAGGGAAACACCATACAATGGATCCTATTATGGAAGAGATTCTCTCCTGTTCACTTGCCTCTTCGAGAGGGCATCCTCCTAATGAGCTTTAGCTCCAATACAATAGTTCTCATCATATCCCATTACATTTCTTGAACCCCTTTATATAGTGCTACCATCACCTAAGAAAATTCTAGAGGAGGATTCTTCTAGAAGTAGAACCTTCTAAGAAGTCCTCTTACATTTATTATATCTAACTACCCATTTATTATATCTAACTTCCATAGTGGGCCTTATTTAATAATATAGTGGACTTAGTCCACCTTACATTGAATGGCCTCCACTATTATCACTATGG
>ML785097.1:342880-367710 GCA_009831015.1 Picea engelmannii | reverse complement strand
ATGCTTGTTGTACAACCATATACTAGGGTCCCATGGATAATTGTGGACCATAATGCTGAAGAAGACTGGATAACCAAGGTCCCATGTAGAAAGGAAAGCCACCATGTTGAAGTAGTCCAACCACCATTGTAATCTCAGGTCCCATGTCCAAGTTCTCATGTGAACTTCCCGTGGAAGATTTTGGAACCCAATAACCAACTCAAAATGATGCTCCAAACACTGACACCTGTCATGTGGATCCAAAGAAGAAGATCCATCCACATAGTGGAAAATGTTCATAGCAGAATCTGGAAGGAACAATAACATTGTAGAATATGTAGGTTGGACGTTGGTAATCATAACTAGCTCTTGATGTGGGCCATTGATGTTCTCTATAGAAGGTGGAGTAGAGTCATCAAATAAAATATGGAAGTGGTTGTCATCCAAACAATGACCACTATCCATATACCAATAATCACAATCGGCCTCAAAATCATACCAAGCATATATTTATTGATTATATTCATCCCTGATGTCTACCCTAAGAAACATCTCTTACATCCTATGTAATGAATCTTGAATACTATGAAAACTATCATTGAGGCCATCTGCAAGGTCATGCAATCTATCATCCAATGTGTCATACAATTGAGATTTGAATGATTCAGTAATTTGTAGAATTTATTTGAGGGTTTGAGAGGAAATAGCCATCTAAGAACCCTATGAACTCTTCGGTCCCACAACCGTCATGAAAAATCCAAAAGTATAGAACAATAAGTTACGACAGAAAATCGTGACTTTTTCTCGAAAAACCCTAAAAAACTGTTGAATTTAAAATGCTCATAACTTCACTTCCCAGACTCTGTTTTGGCTGATATTTCTTTGAAATTGGGTGAAATTGTGAGAGAAAATGAAATTTGTAATTTTTTTTGGAAAATAAGGCCTTCAGCTCCTACATAAATAAAAAAAATTGTGCCATCGTCCATGGAAAAAACCCTGAAAATTACAGATTTTAAAACTTCAATATCTTGACTTCCCGGACTTCATTTCAGATGATTGTTTTTTTAAATTGGGTGTTTTTATGAGAGGAAATAAGATATACAAACCGTTTCTAAAAATTTTGCACAAAAGTATACCAAAATTTTATGGAATGTTGCAGCCCTCGTTTTTTTTATCCGAAAAAAAAATGCAAAAATAAAAAATATTTGCCCATAATGTCTGCCAAGGAAAGTGCTTTGATACCACTTGTTAAGAACCTGAATAGATATAAAAATATAATCACCACAAACAATGAATACAAAATAGATCCACAGAGCAAAGATAGAAGAAACCACACTTTATTATTACCAAACCCTTGAGTTAGGGAAACAACATACAATGGATCCTATTACAAAATCACCACAACAGATATACATGAACAATATGCAAAATCTCATTTATTATTATCAAAAACTTGAGGTAGGGCAACACCATACAATGGATCCTATTATGGGAGGGATCCTCTCCTGTTCACTTGCCTCTTTGAGGGGGCATCCTCCTATGGAGCTACAACTCACAATACAATACTTCTCTTCCTGTCCCATTACATTTATTGAACCCCTTTATATAGTGCTACCATCACCTAAGAACATCCTAGAGGAGGATTCTTCTAGAAGTAGAACCTTCTAAGAAGTCCTCTTACATTTATTATATCTAACTACCCATTTATTATATCCAACTACCATAGTGGGCCTTATTTAATAATATAGTGGACCTAGTCCACCTTACATTGAATGGCCTCCACTATTATCACTATGGGCCCTCTGGGCCCCCCCACTACCTCTCTAGATACCCTACATTAGAATTGTGTGCAGAATCAATTTGTTCAAAAATATTATAGAGATTTAAACATGGATGAACTTACCTTGTCACATCAGCCATTCAATTCGGGTTATGAGTGTAATTTCATTAAATCTTCCGCTAGATCTTCGAATATGTTTAAAATTAAATTCATCGCGGGTTGACGATGCAGGAACGAGTGGTAATGTGGCCTATCAACGATTTCAAATTGTTGTTGTTCAATTGGCACATGATGTATAAACAAATGTCATATCAAGCATTAACTGGTCTATTAAATGTCCAAATCCGATCGTATCTTATGCCGCAAACATCCCATCATTTTGCCAGTCATGTTGGTGGGTCCGGGGTCAGGATTGTGCTTCAACACTTTTCATTGATATCTTCTAGCAAAATATTTGACACCAATTGATCTTGTCATTCATAGATGACATGGAAAAGATAACTAGGAGGCATGGCTAGGACCCAGGGAACCTTAATATGACTCAGGACGAAGCTAGGACATACGACCCCCTTATGTGGTAAAGACACATGGCATTCGAGACTGGTGACTTCATTTGCTTGTGTTAATAAAAATCAGGGATTTCTTTAAGCTCTACGTTCTAAAACCCAATCCTATATTACTTATGCCAAAAAGTATCAAGGATCGACAGTCAGCAATAAACCTACCCAAGTGATCTCGGATCGAATCTCTCGAAAAAGTCTCGATGTAGAAAACGCATCGGGGATCGATGATTGACGATATACTTGTCGGAGAAAAAAACAATGGTTTTAACCTTTGTAGATTTTTTCGACCCTGATGAAACACATCGGTCATCGACAATCGGTGATTTCTTTACAACTTTGTCAATGTCTATCCTTCTTGTATTTTGCTGATGCTGAAGGGGATCGACTATCTCTTGAAACTTTGTACACATAACTTACCCAAACCAACTCCACCTTCTATCGATGCCAATGGGTATTGACTCTCGATGACTGTTGTTACTGTGGTTCCTTTACTTGCTTGAATTTTTCCTACGCCGAACCTGAGCGCGTTAGGTGCAATGTTAGCTGTCGATTCTGAATTCATGTGTCAAGTTCTTTTGAGACATGAGGTTTCACAAGTTCAAAAAAACCTAACTTGATGATAATATTCATGAAAATAAAACCAAGATAAACCATTTCCCAAAGTGAAATCGATACATAAAGTGAAGAAAACAAGTGGTAGCTAAAAAGTGATAAAATTTCATAAGGCTTTTAGGGTGTGTTGATTTCTCAACAAGAAGAATAATGCACCATGTTTTTTTACCAAGTCCAAGATTCATTCATCAAAGAATACAGATGCATGCTCACAAGGACTGAACTGACCAAGTATCCCTCAATTTACTCAAGGTGAAGGGAGTGTGTGTATTTGAAGAACAATTCACATACATAAGGTTTTTTGGCTTCAAATGGAAAACCCTACTTCTTCCAAGGTTCGTGTGTGACATATTTTTGGTGTATGATTTTTGTAGATATTACAGGACATGGTCCCTATTCTTTGATAAGAAGAGAAAGTTTCAATTTATTCCCATGCCATTTAAAATTGTTGGATTTATAGCCAAAATTTTCTCAAAGTCTCACTGAAATGGTAGGATTATTTGAATCCTTTAATATGAAAGAAGAATAGGCCCTAAGTGGTTTTGACTTGAAGGGTATTTTCATGGCCCATATGTTATCAATTGGTTATGCCTCAATTTTCAATAAGGTGCAAGAAATTTTAAAATGGGGTGATGACAATGAATACTCATGTGTTGAGGCTAAGGTAACAACTACCCTAAACAAAATTATTACCAAAAATAAGGGACAACCTACTCATGAAAATACACATACCAAGTTAAGTTCAAACATTGGTGCAATGGTGGTCTCTCCTCTGGAAGAAAACAAGAAACCACAACATAGACACAGGGGCATATCCACAACTAATGTCAAAGGTGGTGCAACACATCATCCTAATAAGATTCCCCCATCAAGCCATGAGGACTAGGATATTAGTGTGGGTGGAAAAGAAAACAATCAGGGACATGCGAGTGATGGAGATGGTGGGGACCTCCTGCGATACCAATTGGAGGAAACAAACATGGTTACCCATATCCCCAAGAGAAAAAGGAACCCAGATGAAGGTGTTTCTCTAGACCCTAGTGGTTTAGAATTGAAAATGACTAACATGGATATTGATGAAGTCAACAACATGCATGCATGGGATACATTGCAATTACTAGAGAGTAGATTGATTGCAGAGGAGCTAGCCAGTGAGGGTCCACCTATTTTTTAGGAAGAATCTATCACTCTTCATCATGACAAGTATGAAAATACTCCAAGAAGCTCCATATCGAAATATTTAATAGGAAGGTTAAAAAGGTGACATGAAAATGTAACTTTGAAATTGAAGTAAGGGATTGAAACCTTCAAGGATTCACAAGTCCCATCAAGATACCAATGATGCTCTATCTCACTCGATAACAGAGCAGGAGATAGAGAATGAGAGAGAGAAAAAGAGGGTAAGGTAACCTGAATCTACCCTTAGACCATAGCCATTATTTTCATAACCATTAGCTATGATGGTTCTTGAGGAGGTCCCTCAAGAAATAGTTGGATTAAGCTCCAAAGTAAATAAATATACAAAATAAATCATCGGTTTAAGAAGATATGTTGCTGAAAATATTGCTAAGAAAATTCACATTATGTATGAAGCTTGGGAAATTGTTGTTGAATATGGTGTCATAGCTAGAAGGATTCACTCCCTTAGTGAATATCTACAAGAGGGTCTGCAAAATGATGACCATTTCTACAAGAATGTAGTAAGAACATTTTTGGCTAGAATATCAAACATGGACGAATAAGTAAGGTGAAAGAATGACCTTACTTATAAAAGTGATTTAAATAAAATACAGGCTAGATGGTTTGGGAGAATAGATACTCTTCTAAAATTGAGTGCCACCTATGATTCTTTGATGGAAAATAAGAGTGTTATTTTGAAACAAACTTGATATTATAAAGGAAATAGAAGGCCCCCTTTTAATAAAGGATTTGAAGTTTTCAAATAAGTATCGGGTGGAAAAAGAATAGGGTTTACTGAGGGTCACATGGGGAATGGAATTTGATGACCTTGTAAAATTTTCGAAAGAAGAGCTCTGATGATGGTTGGTCAATTTTGTTAACAAGAATAAAGATCAATCATGCATAGAACAACAATAACGGGACACATTGAAGAGCATTGATGACAAGTTATTAGGATTTAAGGTAAAATAAGACATAATTATAGAACCATTACATGAATGTATCCAAGAATGGTTGAACACTATGTTAAATGAAATCACTACTCCACTGTAATATTGAAGATCAAATAAAGGGTTATGACAGGTCCACTCAAGATGCTCCCTCTTATTTAAAGAATGGAAAATAATACAAAAGGACCATT
This sequence comes from Picea engelmannii, assembly GCA_009831015.1. Classification (NCBI taxonomy): domain Eukaryota; kingdom Viridiplantae; phylum Streptophyta; class Pinopsida; order Pinales; family Pinaceae; genus Picea; species Picea engelmannii. Next base: position 362,456 of record ML785097.1, on the reverse strand, counting down.
ATTTTCTTCCACTTTTGTTACCTCTTCTTAATATATATGTCCATGGGAGCCCCATCCTATCCCACTAGGCTGAAGACATTTTATATTTCTCATTTAAATATCATGAATATTGTGTAGTGCCAATTGTTTGCACACATTTTATTTGATATTGAACAATCAATTTGTACTTATTTTTTGAAAACCCACAAAGTGATATATTGGGTGATCTAGGTGGACATTGGTGGCCACCCACCTATTCCACTGGCTCAAAATACAATTTCTAAACTTGGCAATTTTTCTATTGTTTTTTTGGGTCCTAAACTTTCGGGGCCATTTTGAGGCCTTAAACGATGTTTTCTTTGTCTCGAAAGCGCCTAGTAGATAATGAGAGGCATGTACCGGGCCATTTGGAATGTGTACTCCTCATATATACCTTTCTAAAAGGCTACCAAGAACCCAAAATAGATATTGTATGGAAAATTAATGCCCTTGCAAAGTTCACGTATCAACTAACTAGATCAGGGCCCATAAACCTTTTGGTGCTTCATCTTTTGGGGTTAGGGTTTTGGATGTTTAGGGTTTTCTCATTGATGCTTTATGTTAAAAGGAATTTTTGGCCTCACTTTAATCATCTTATTGTGAATGTGCATAGCCATCACATTGCTTCTCAGAGATAATATACTACCATTCTAGCGAGTTCATTTCACTCTACATTTTTACAGTTCCTACATATTTTGTTTATAAATAGAAATTGAGTATTACTATATCTCTGTGTTTCTATCATATTTCTATGTTTTATTTTGTCCTCTCATAAATTTTTTGGTTTAATACTTCTATTTAAGAATGAAATCTCGAGAATCGGTTTCGTTTACATCCCTATGATATGAATGTTGCTAAATCATTTAAAGTTCTCTAATAAAGGACCATTTTTTGCTACCCTATGTTGTGTTGTTTTTTCTTCAAATATGTCATTGTATCTTTCCATTATCTTGGAAGTGGTTTAATAGTAGAAATGGTTTCTCTTTCTTCATGATTTAAATTTATGTCCTTAGAATTTGTTCTTTTCCTGACCCAATCTTACGCATTAAGTATGTGAATGATACAATTTTTTATACATAAGTGACATAAATCATTATGTGAGTGAGGAATAGAGGAGAACCACCTCTTTAAAAATGAAGAGGGTAACTTTGGATTCCATAAATAATACCCTATGAGGTTGTCTCTTCTCGTTAATAGGAAAAGAGATCAACAAGAGATCACAACAAGATTGCAGATTAGTGCTCAAAGGAAGGACTTCAACTAACTAAGCTTTATGGTTCCTTGGAAGAAGTACAAGATCGACATACAATAAGTTTACAACAATTTTCATTTACTAATTTATGAACTTGTAGTATGTTAGTACATGGGGATGTTAAGTCTATTGTTTGTCTTCAATTGCTCAATAGATAATATACTTGATATTATGAATGTCGTGGATATTTTTCGATATACTACTAGAGTGAAATATTATGAATAGATCTATCTCTCGATTATCGTTTTTAGATTGTGCCTAGAACACATGAGTATTGTATTTTTTTTTTATCTCAAATAAAAACACATTTTTTTCTTGGAAAGAAAAAGTGTTTCCTTATTGGAAACTAGGTACTAGATTATAGATTCTTTTAATAACACCATCTCACTCATAAAAGGTTAGAATTCATTATTAAGAGAGTATTCTTTGTCATGTCTCATGGATCTGGGTATGAAATTTGTTTTTTTATCTTCCTTTCCATTACTAATTTGTTTGTTAATTATTATATGATTTAATTAAAGACAAAGTTGTTTAATTATAAATTTATCCACGGTTACCACAATCACACATGCCATGTATTGCACAATCATCCATGCCATGTACCAGAAAGGTTATAGACAACCACAACTTTTGAATGCCCCATATCAAGCACTACCATGGCCACACTATCAACTTTTGTATTGGAAAGGGTTATGGAGGGTTGCGACTTTGGAATGCCATGTATCAACCACTATCATGGTTATTTTAATGGTGGAAGGATAGACATTTACATTGTTCATTACCTTCAACACCTCTATGAACCACTAATATTATATATATTACAACTATTCAAGTGGCCATTTTCATTCTTGTTGCATTGTAGATGTATGATTGGAATTCATGGAGGGAGATGTCAGATGAAGCCGTTTAAAAATCATGGAGGAGAAAGACCACCAAATGAAAATGAAAGGCTCAATCGTGAACCATGGTGGAATTGAGGTCAAGATATTGATCCTCCTAGGTGGAAAGAGATTTATCCCTAGCATGAGTGGTCCAAGAGGTAATATTTATTATAAGTTCCAATTATGAAAGAATACTAAACCAATACTACCAATTGGTATGATGTTAGTGCTAAGTGAGAGTTTCATTAAACTTTAGATTTATTGAGAATGGAAGAAAATAAAGAACATTGAATATTGTATGTCTTTTTTTTGTAAATAAAATATTTGTGTTACCTTATAATATCAAAATCATACATATGTCCAAGCCCTGACGCGTGGCCTACCATGTGTAGAAACCAGGCCAACATTAGGTACATGTACCATTATCTTGCATAGTTCAAAAATACAAAGCTAAAAGAGATGAAAACTAGAGCTGAGACCTTCCATCCAAATTGTCTTCTACCTATCCTATCTAAAAATAAACCAAAATTGATAATATGCATAAAAGAGAAATCATATTCCCGATGTATGTGATGCTACATCGTTTCTAGGAGGAGTGTGCCTATAACACTCTATTTTCCCCAGCTTGTAGTTAATCATTAATTATGATTACCATGATATGACATGGGACCAATATAAATGTATTATTAATTGAATTTCCAATGGCTGAATGTGGGGGTGAAGCCTTGAAGTAATGGCCATGATATCACTAGAGGAAATAATGGGGAAACTATAAGATAGGGTTCATCAGTTCAAATGACCCCAAATTTCCCCTTGTTGGAATGATAAACCCCCTTTTAGATCCCAAGGAGAGGAATCAATTAATGAAGGAAGGACTGGTGGTTGAATACTCAACCACCCCCATGAATGGAAGCATGGTATGACTGAAGAATGTTAGCCCAAAGTACCGCAAGGCCTGGCAGACTAGGATGACCTGAGTTTCCTTCTGACAAAAGGAACAGGATAGGTCAAGAACCATCCTGGGAAAAGAGATATAGGAAATAGAGACAAGGAGAAGAAACACGGAGGAGGAAGAGCATAGGAGGCTTTACAGAGAGAAGGAGGGACACCAGACAAGAACGCATGCACAAAGGGGAATGCATGATCCATATATGAAAAATAAAAAGGGAAGGTTGTGAGCTTGATGATGGGGAATCATTTGATAATCCTCACAAGGATGTTGTGATAGAGAGAAGGTATCTAAGAATGGAATAGTTCCCTAGTGATATCATGGATTGACATGGGGGTGGCTAGAGTGATAAGAATGAATGTATCTGAGCCTAAGGTTGAGTGGAAAGGAGAACACCCATAGTTGGTTAGTTGGTTGCAACCTGTAAAAGATAAATATTCTCATATCCCATGTAATTGAACTGCAACTGTAAATTAAAGTTAAATATCCTATGAATGTTTCATGGATGTGCATCTTTGCTTGATGATTAGACTGTGTCCATTTATATTTGCTTGATTGTGTATTTAATCAAGTACAGAACTATATGGTTTGTACATGTAAATGCTAGAGACCTGTAGTGACTCAATTTTAAGAAAATGAATTGTGAGATCATCGAACTTGGGCACAATTTCCTATTTTCATGTAGACACTCCCAACGGTTTTGAGTCTCCTGGGAAAAGGAGTCTATTAAGCCCAAGAGAAAGAGCGCAAAGTACGTGCCAGTGCCTAATTATTTTAGAACTGAAAAATCTCAGGAAGGATATAAATATTTAAGTCTCGAAAGGGACTATCCTTTCATTTGGAAGATGATCGAATGAGATTCGTTTGGGAGGATACAAGGTCTATCACGATTGTTGGATTTGGAGAAGGAGCACATGCGTTAACTCCTAGAATATTTCATTCTTCGCAAGTTCAGTGAATTTTGGTATTCGTTGTAAGGGAGATGGATCCTCCGAAGTCTCGGAGCCCGAAGTTAATACAGGTCGTAGATCTAAGGATGCCCAGGAACTACCCCAACCGTCATATCTACAATGTATTCAGCCTAACATTGACCACTTCGGGAGGATAAGGGTGTTGTAAAATTAAAACTACTAAAGTACGGAGTTGTGAAGGATTGTGGAATGTTGATCTCCTCTCACCCGTTAGATCAATCCTAGTAAATCGGTAGTGATAAGCACTTCGTTGAAGTCCCACTTCAGGAGAATAGAGGTGGCTTCACAACATAACTTCGGAATGCTGAAGTTGCGAAGTTAATTTGGTCCATTGATGGTGGAGAGATGCATGTCCATAGATCAACAACTATCTAGATGTCATATTATCTAGAGGTGTCACAATCAAGAATAAACCTTGGTCATGGATGATAAGTGTACATAGTGATAGATCAGATGTGTGCGGAGTTTGGAACTCCAAAACAAAATGTGGTTCCAGGCAAGGAAACCCCCGAATGTCAAAGTTATGAATTGATGTGAACTGTAGATATCAAGACCCTTCAGGATATTTCCTGACCGTTATATTTAGACCATGGTCATCTCGACATTGACCACTCTGAGAGAAAGGAGGAGGTCACTCCACGAACTCCCCAAATGCCGAAGTTACTAAGTAATGAAGTTCGTCAATCTAGGGGTTACGTTAATGTGGATTAACCATGATATTGAAGGGCTTGGAAGGATATCAGTCAGGGATAAAGTAGTACAGTGACTTCATCCAGGGTGACATGGACCCACAAGTAACATGCGACATGTCAGCTGGATTTGTGCGTTTTGAAGACCCCATAGGACAGTTAACATGTGACACTTATCACCCACTAAAGGGCCATGCGTCATCTCAGCCTTGCCGTGTATCACCCCTAGCCTTGCTACGTGTCAACCTCTAGTTCATGCCCCATCTGGCCAACGTGGTTGGTGATGCGATTGGTAGTTTGGAATTCTGGGACTTCGGGAGTTTAGAATATTGGGGGTGTAGTATCATAGAGGAATTTTCAACGTAGAATGACGAACATCGATCACTAACGTTCAACATAGAACATTGAACCTCAAAACGTTGAACGTTCAAACGTAGAACGTCAAACACCGAACACCGAACACCGATCAATGAATGGTTGAGGCCACATGGAGAGATTCTGAGACTTTAGGAGTATGAGTGCAGTGAGAAAAGGGGTGTTCAACGTCGAACTCCGAAGACCCCAACTTATAATGTGAAGATAACTTCGGGAGGTCGTATCTTGCAAACTAGAGGTCAAAATTAGAGTTAGTGACAATCGTGAGAAAGCTACGGGGGAGTAGAAGAGGATGAATACCTCATAGAGATGATTTGAGATGATTGGAGTGAGAAAATATTTGATGCCCCACCCCTATAAAGGGTATTTAGGGGCTGGGTATGTTAAAAATTAGTATCAGATCATGGCAACAACACTTGGCCTGCTTGGGCTCATGCACGCGTCATATAAAAATATTATTAGAAAACATTTAAGGGAGAGGGTGTACTACCCTACCCTATCTAGTAGAGCATGATTTAGACAAAAGCCTGGATAGGCTGGAGAACAGTCAAAAGGCTAGGCTAACATGAGCCTACTGAGAGTACCATTGTCATATGGAAGATATCTGCACAATTTCATCGAAGGATGTAGATTAAAATTCAGTTGGGATTTTACCCAACAAGATTGAATCATGCTAGACGGTGGCAAAAGAATACTATAATTTATTTGGGAAGTGATAACCAATCCTACATGAGTGGGATTATGCTTATGTGCACTAATAGAAAGACTTGGATGTGAATGGATTGAAAGGATTTGTAGTAGAAATAATTACTTCTTTAATGAAGGGTCAAACCTTGTATATGTGTATAATCCCTTACGATCATAAGAATGATTCTGGTGACCATTCTCTAAAAATGAAGAGCATGCACAACTCTCGAGTTTCGAAGGGAACTGAGAAACAATTGTTTTTTATGGGTACATGAATTGTTGGGCAGGGTTTTTCTAATCAAGCTGATAAATGACGTTGCAGAAATTTAGAGTGATTGAGTGAGAAATCACAACAGTCTTTGTTGCTTGGTGGATAGGAAACTAGTCTGCCATAATTCTGGTGGGAGGAGGAGAGTGACCTCCATCCCTAACTGTTGCTGAATAGAAGGAATAATTCTAGGTGTAATGGTTAAGACTGGTTATGACCTAAGGATACTCTGGAGTTCTAAACTAGAATACTTAGTAAGTAACATAATTCAAAATTGTATTTGAGCTTTAAGGGAATAGTCCAAATGTTATTAGACATTAAAATTTATTATAAATAAGGGAAAATGTTTGATTAAATGTTGACCCTGAATGTGGTAAAGGAAGTGTTTGGGCACTTCTAGAAGCCCAATTGGTCATATTGACATCCTGTGGTTGATGGTATGCATATAGATATAGTTGGACCCTAGTGAAGGGAATCTAGAAAAGGATTTCCTTGATTGGAAGGTCTGCTGATCAAGACCATTTGGAAGCTAGATTGGTTGTTTTATTACCTTGGGCATGTTTATAATTTCCCAGAATGTATTTATGAGTGGGAAATATTTTCATGAAAGTTGAGGCAAGAGTGTTTTCTTGCTAGATTCTATCGCATAGAAAGAGAAACATAGTTATGACTATGTCTATTAAACTTCTAGGTGGATATCATGTGAATGACTGCAAGATCTCAACTAAGAGGGAAGATCATTTTTGAGTGTCCCTATGAGGCTTTTCATAATGATGGCTACAATATCCTTGGAAGGAGGATCTGGAAGTCTGATATGTCCATGTGTATGAGGATGTGAGTGAGTGAGGATTGGTTTGTTGAGAGATCTTAGTGATATTTGGAGAGATTTGGGGATCAGAGAGGATCCTTAGGATATTTATTTTGTTAACTATGGATATGAACAGTTAAAATTTTGGAATCCCTTTTGTATATTATTGTAATCCTTAGAGGCATTTAGGGTGGCCAAAAAAAAACCTGAATGTTAATCAGGTCAAAAAGGTAGAAAATAGACCAATAGAGAGTAATTAGAGTAGAGAGGAGGAATTATTGAATGCTTCAGGTTGGAAAGGGAATTGAGATCCTTATGTAATTTATGTACAATTCATTGAGATAATATAATAGTAGAAAGATTTGTTCTGAGATTAACCTGAAGAAGTCTTTGTTCACGATGAGTTAAACCACTATTATAAGGGTTATGATGTGTGTTGGTAGGTGAAGTCTCTATGGAAACTGTTATAATAAGTCTCAGGAAATGTATTATTGATATGTATCTACATTTATAAATACCTCTGCGTAAAACATGTTGCAGTAAGGTAATTAATCTACAAGAGCCATCGATATAAGGAAAGAATATATCATGACTGTCAAAGGATGAAATCGGTAGAAAACTACATCAGCCGTCAGATATGGGAGTTTCAGAGGAGGACCGTTAGATCAAAATCCAATTAAGTCCTCACCGTTCGATATTAGTAAGGGAAGATCAATGATAGGGATCCATTGTGAGATCAAAGGGCCGAGTTAATGATCAAAAAGGTTATGGTTCCACAAACCCCAATGATCATCGATCATCACCCATAAATAAATCGATGAATCACATTGATCCATCCATCAACATGCATCTCCCATTGCAGAACTCGAAAATGAGTTTAAACATCCTACTAGTCGAGACTCCAAAATCCTTCATAGCCGTCTATCTTCATGATCAATTTAATCACGACTGTCGAATTAGACCATCGATTAGCACTCAAGGAGTTGAGCCGAGGTCATAACCCTTGGTCATACAAATTGAGGACATAGGTCCTTCGGGCTAGTTGAGGAGGAAAGGGTTTAACGCTTTGTGTTAAGATATGGTAACGAGAATGGTCATATGTGGAAAAAGGGCCATAAGATGAAGGAAAGAGAAGATCAATCCTTGGCACCCCTATTTCAGGGTTTACAATGCAATAGCAACAAAAGATTGCATAAAAGGGATTTAGGACAGAAGGTCTTGCGTCATGAAGACAGATAATAATACCAATTATATATGGATGATATTAAATGTGAAAGTGATGCACCTGTATTAATATATGCATATAAAAGGCACAATATGACTGCCTTGATGAGTGAAATGTGAGGAAAGAATTTCACTTTCCAAAGTTTAATGGACACCATGGATGCATGGTTGACTCCATCTTGAAGATTCATGAAAGTTCTGTTTGGAATGATAGAATGAGGGGAATGTGTCCTATTCCCTCATGAAAGACCAATATAATGTTGGACAACTGAGAGGGGGGGGGTGAATTAGTTGTTACTATGCTTAAACAATTATATCCATTTTTAAATTCTTTACATAACTCTCAATGATGATCACAATAAATAAGTAGTAGAGTATTCAACATCAATCACATACATGTACAATACAGAGACAGATATTCCTGAGGAAACCCATAAAGGGTAAAAACATCTTCTTCTTTATATGATAATTATCTTCTGTACATTATCATTCTTATGATCACCAACTCATAATAAGTCTACCACCTCTGTTTTGAAATCCGCTACTTGCTGAGAGCACCAACTCTCTGGTTTTTCTAGCACCCTCTAGAAGGAAGTACCAACTCCCTGAATGTTCCAGCACCAACTTCCAGTCATACAGGCACCGACCTATATATTAGAGAACCAATGTTCTCCCTTGCACCACCCTTCCACCTTGGTTTATTTGGCTGCAATCAGATGGAAGCTATAAATCCTTGAGTTCAAGAACCTACTTGAAACTCTAAGGAAAAAAGTCCTCCCTAGCACCCCCCATCCACCATGAAATATAAAACTTTGCTTTCTATGAATTTATTACAGTGATTCAATAGTTGTTATTGGCTTACTAGGCTTATCACTATTTTGCTATGCTGCTCTGCTCTGCCTGCACTAGTGTCTTCCTTCTTGCATCCTCTTCATCTTTTTTATCTTCTCCTCTATCTCAGCATGCACACCTCAACTTTCTCTTCTTCTCACAGATATGCATTTCTGTTATTTTATTCTTCTATGCTTCAACTACCGCACCTCATGCTTCTACATGCATGCATTAATCCCAATAGCAGGGACACGATCCCTTCTCTGTTCTCCATTTTTATAGTCTCAGTGCACCTTGTTCCTTCTGCATGCGCTATGCCCCTGCATGCCATTGCTACGTTCATCATAACTCGCACTTCTCATGAGGTCCTTTGGCTTCACTTGCTGTAACAGTCTTAGACCCCTTTCCATCTGTCAGTCGACTCTATGATGAGTCTACACTCCACTAGGAGTGACCTCGAGACTCTTCGTCTTCTCTGTCGATCACCCTGAAGACTCTTTGAATTCTTTGGAAGATGCCATCACCTCATTCTGGTAGTTACAACCAGTCAAGTATGGCTTCTTTGGCTGTTGGAGTCTTTGAATAGTTGATATCTTACTGGAAGGTGAAACCAAAGATCAACGGTTCCTCATGAATGATCCCTACGTGAACTGACACCAGGCATAGGATGCCTCTCCAAAAGACCACGGGCCTAATAAAAAAGGCGATTCACAACTTGTGTTTCATGGATTCTATCATGAGTCTCCTTGACTCCTTCCTATGGAATTCCCGATACCCAGAATGGAGCCTAGCTATGCTAGCTCCTTCCATTCATGTGACCACTGGCGATGACCAAGCGCTTATCCATAAAGGGCTTTCACAATTCGTAATTCGTGAATCCTATGTTAAGGCATCTCGACTCTCCCATGTCGCAATCCCCAAAATGGAGCTTAGAAAATGCTAGCTCCTTCCCCTCACATGACCACTAGCGGTGACCATAGCCTACGCCAGAAGGCATTTTACATTTTGCATTTTGGGGATTCTCTGATGAGTCATCTCGAATCTCCATGTCACTAACTCTAAAATAGAGCTTGGCTTCACTAGCTCTGCTCTCCATCTCTCAATTATGTGACCACTAGATATGACCATTGGCTAGCCATTTGAGCGCTTTGCTCTTTAGATCAATGGTCCATGATCCATGGTGATCGGACAGCTATCCTCCGCCTTAGAACTTCAACATTTGAGACTTTGGGGGAGCGTTGATGCTAAAACTCTCGAAACTAAACTCCCAGAATGATGTCACTCGATGACATGACATGATCTGTGTGGCTGCCACGTGTCACTCAGAATTGTGATTTCCAGGTTCCTGAAATGCCGAATCATATTGACACTTGTCATTGTCTGATCGTGCCACATGTCATTACTGACGTAGTCTTCCACTTGTTCTTTTTGACGTGGTCTGCCACATTCACCTCCTGGATTTGACGACCCAGATTTGTCCTTGATCCAATGACTAGGATTATTTCACGATTTTTCATATCGCGATTTCAAGAGGTTAGGGAACCCCATTCCTTTGAATTTCCAGTCAGTGAAAGGATGATATTTAGCCACGTGTCCTTCTTGGATCGACGGTCTAGATTTTTCCTCGATCCAACGACTGAGATTATATCGCAATTTCTCATATCATGAGTTCGAGAGGTTAGGGCACCTCCTTCCTTTAACCTTTCAGTCAGCGAAATGTTGATCTTTAGCCATGTTTCCTTCTTGGATCTATGGTCCAAATCATTTCGCGATCTTGCATATCGTGAGTTCGATGGGTTAGAGCACCTCCTTCCTTTGACTTTCCAATTAGAAAAATGTTGATCTATGACTACGCGTCCTACCCGAAGATAGACGGTCCTCCTTCTTTCAGGACTTTGTAAGCCCACTTCTCCTTGCACTTTAAAGAACATGCAGGTTCTCCTGGATCCAACGATGGTCAGACCCCGTGCTCGGATCTAATGCCTGAGATCTGTCCTCCATCTATGCGCTCCTCCTGTCTGGACTTATGATGTCTTACAAGCCTATTTTCCATCACTGTTCTTTCCATCGTTGTTCTTTCCATCAATGACAAGCTCACTCCCAACTGTAAACCTGCCAACAATCTCCCCCTTTGGCATTGATGGAAACCCTGAACGACTGCACTAATCTGTTTGGACCTGTAGCTATAGCATCTGGTCTGGACCATTCCACTCCTTTTCTCCCCCTTTGACATCAATGTCAAAGAAAACATGCTCCCCCTGAGATGTTGTTGTACTTCGTCGGAGGTATTAGATATGAAACCAACACATACTCCCCCTAACAGGATGGACTCTCTTAGGTGTGAGACGGCATGACACCCAACTTCTGATGGAGATATTCAAATGGTGTCTTGGCTAGGGGTTTATTAAATATGTCTACAATTTGTTTTGTGGTTGGAATGTAATGAACTTGAACAATCTGATTGGTGACTTGCTCTCTCAGAAAATGGTATTTTATGGGAATGTGCTTGGTTTTGGAGTGGAATACAAGATTCTTTGACACACTTATGGCACTAGTGTTATCAAAATGAATTGGGATCGGTGTAGTATATTTTACCTCCAAGTATGCAAGTGTCTAAATCATCCATAATACCTAAGTGCAACAAGTAGCAGCAACAATGTACTCTGCCTCTGTAGTTGATAAAGAAATGGAACCTTTCTTTTACTCAACCACGCTACTAGAGAATCTCCTAAGAAGAATGCACCTCCACTCGTGCTTTTCCTTTCATCCATGCAGTTAGTGCAATCAACATCTGAGTAGACTGATAATTGAAAATTCTGACACTTAGGATACCATAGGCCATAGTTCATTGTTTCTTTCAAATATCTGAATATTCTTTTGACAGCTAGAAAATGACAATGTTTGGGTGTTGCCTGATACCTTCCTACTATTCCAACATCATGCATTATGTTTGGACGAGATACTGTGATATACAATAGGCTTCGTATCATTGACCTATATGAACTTCGATCAACATCAGGTGAGTCATCATCCTTACTTAATTTGCATCTAGTAACCATAGGTGTGCCCACAGGTTTATAATCTTCCATTTGAAACCTTTTCAACATTTCTCTTAGATATTTTTCTTGAGAAAGAAATATTCCTTCAGAATTATGAGTAATTTGCAGACCAAGAAAAAATGACAATTCCCCTATCATAGACATTTCAAACTCAGACTCCATGGAAAAAGCAAACCATTTTACCAATGAATCATTATTACATCCGAAGATGATGTCATCTACATAGACCAACACGATGAGTAAATCATTTCCCTCTGTTTTGATATATAGAGTGTTGTCAATTGTTCCTCTCTTGAACCCTTTGTCTTGGAGATACTTATCCAGTATGTAATACCAGGCATGAGGAGCTTGTTTTAACCCATATAAGGCTTTCTTCATCTTGCATACTAGGTTAGGATTATTTGTTAGTTTGAAACCCTCTGGTTGTTCCATATAAACTTCTTCTTTTAAATCTCCATTTAGAAATGTTGACTTGACATCCATTTGATAAACTTTAAACCTTTTATGACAAGCATAGGCAATAAATATTATGATCGCTTCTAGTCTTACTACTGGTGCAAATGTTTCATCAAAATCTAGTCCTTCTATTTGAGCATAGCCCTTACAGACCAATCTTGCTTTGTTCCTGACAACTTGTCCCTTCTCATTCATTTTGCTCTTAAAGATCCATTTGGAACCAATGATATTTTTACCTTCAGTTCTAGGAACCATCTCCCACGTATTATTTTTCTCAACCTGATCAAGTTCATCATTCATGGCTTGAACTCAATGGTCATATTTGCTAGCTTCATTAAAATTCTTGGGTTCCAGCAAGGATATGCACGCTATATGTGATTGTTCGGTGTTTTTGATTATCTTTCTCCTAGTTTGTACACCTTTGTCTTTTTCACCAATTATCTGACTTGCAGGATGATTCTTTTAAGTGATTCTGGAGGAGGAATTTGATGTTGTTTGTTGATTTGAGTCTGTCTGAATATTTTCATCTTCATCTGGATTAGAGTTTTCTTGTTTTGATTCTTGCACCTGTTCAACTTCAACTTCATCTATATCCTTTGTTGTTGATTCAGTATTGTTCACCTCTCTTACTGGGATTCCTTCATCAACTTTTATGTCAATACAGTCAACCAATCTATGCAGGCTCTTATTATAGCATCTGTATCCTTTATTGTTTGTAGCATACCCTAAGAAGATGCCTTCATCAGCCCTGTCATCATACTTTCCAAGGTTCTCATCATTATTCTTTATGTAACACTTACTCCCAAAGACTTTGAAGTGTTTGATTGAAGCAGGTCTCCCATACTACAGTTCATAGGGTGTCTTGTCAGTGTGTGGTCTGAGGTGGGATTTGTTAAGAACATGGACTACTGTGTGTATTACTTCTACCCAATAGGTTTGACCAATGTTCTTCTCATTCATCATTGACCTGGCCATTTTCTACACTGTTATGTTTTTCCTCTCAACTACTCCATTTTGTTGTGGAGTTCTTGGGATTGTGTATTCTCTCTTGATCCCATGTTTATCACAAAATTCCTTGAAATCACTTGACATAAATTTGCCTCCTCTGTCTGATCTTACTACCTTTAACCTATTACCTGTTTGATTCTCAGTTAAAGCCTTAAATATTTTAAATTTCTCAAATGCTTCAGCTTTTTCCTTGAGAAAGGCAACCCAAGTTAGTCTGGACTAATCATCAATGACCAGCATGAAGTAGTTTTCTTTCCCTGTCCCTTCCTATCTTGATGGCCCACATAAATCCATATGAACTATTTGAGTGGTTTCTCTATTGAAGTAGAGCTCCTGGATTTAAACTGTGTCCTCGTTAGCTTTCCTACTTGGCAAGGTTTACACACAGAATCTTGTGGCTTTGAAATTCTCGAAAGATATTTTACTGCCTCAAGATTTTTGAGCTTGATTAAGTGGTCAAAGTTTAGATGTCCAAGTCTCTTATGCCATAACCATCTCTCATCATGTTTGATTAGATGACAATCTTCTCTATCTTCTTTCAGCACATATACATTATTTTCTATCCTTATGCCTTTAGCCACTACTTGTCCTGAGTTTACAAACTTTATCTTGCAGTCCTTGGAAGTGAACACCACTTCACATCCTCTGTCACACATTTGACTTACACTGAGCAGATTATGTTTCAGCCCATCTACAAGTAGAACATTTTGGGCTTTTCCTTTTCCATTACTTAGACTCACCATCCCTTTACCCTTGATTTTCACCTAGAGCATCATTTCCAAAGGTTATGTTTCCTGATTTGATTTCACTTAGAGATAGAAACTTACCTTTGTCTCTCATGATGTGTTTGGAGCAACCACTGTCAATATACCAGGGGTTCTATTGTCTTTGGGCTAAGAGCACTAGTCCACACTTGTCATTTTCTTTCAGCTTCCAAACCTTGACATTTTCAACAGAGGAGTTCAAATTTGGCTCGTAGTTCCTTAAGCGACAATCTGGAGATTTATGTCCAAAATTATGGTAGGTGTAACATTTTGGTTCATTGAATAAAGGATCATAACGATTGTTATGCTTAACCTGTGTCCCTTTTCCAAAAATCACATTATTTACAGTCTGTGATTGTTTGTTACTTGGCTGTCTCATTCTTTGTTGCGACATATATCTATTCCTTGAATATTTTGTTTGCTCATATTTAAATCTTAAAGAACAGTTTACATCTTTTTGACCAAAGTTAGAACAAAAATAAAAATATCCATAGAAAAATCCTTTGTACATGGAAAATGGTTGTATTCTTTGAGAAAATTGATTTCTTCCATGCTGATGATTTCTTTGAATAGAGTGTACACTATTTCTCTGATCTATAGTTTCATTTTTGGTACCTCTTTCGTTACTCCTCCTAGGCAACTGATTATTTTCTTTTGTTTCTGCAAGTTTTTTGTTGTCACTGGTGGTAGATTTGACAAACTTGATGGATTCTTTGTTGCTTGGCTGATCACTACTTGATCCCTCTTCATAACCCAGACCCATTTTCAGCGTTGGGTTTCTTTGCTGATTCAGAATGGTGGCCAATTCTTTCGAGGCTTTGATACTTGACATATTCTGATGATACAAGGCTTGAAACTTCTCCAACTCTTTCCTAGATTTCACTACTTCCTTTTCCAGAGCTTCACATCTTGCCTTCTTTTCTGATAACTATTGTTTCAGAATGTCTTCAATTTTCTTTGCCTCTTCTAATTCCACTTTTAGTAGGACAAAGTCTTCATCAGGTTCTTTACTCAACAATCGTTTTTGTTTTCTCTTCTTAATTATGAGTTTGTCAATCTCTTCCAGTGCACTTATTAGTTCTCCTTCCATATCAACCACAACTTCTTATTCATTAGCATCACTTCCTATGTTTTTATTGTCATAATCTTCTTTGGCCATAAGCATGAAGTCATTTAGTTTATATTCAATAGAGGATTCATTGTCTTCATCATCTGAAGGATCATCATCATTGTTTACACAAATACTTTTCTTCTTAAAATTATTCTCTTTAAAAAAAAAATTGCGTTTGTGCTTCTCCTCATCATCATATGTCTGATCCTTTCTTTTGTGAGGAAATTTATTTGAAAAATAACCTATCTTACCACAGTTGAAACATTTGAAAGGAAGTTTACCTTTGTATTTGTTTGATCCCTTCTTCAGTCTTCTCACAAATTTTGCTTCAATTTTATCAGGCTCGGAATCCTCATTCTTGTCTTCTTTAAATGATGCTTCTCTGGAGGTGGGTTTATCTTTAACTATTCTTATTTCATATGAAGTCAACTTTCCTAGAATTTGATCAAATGCCGAGGCTTTTAGATCATTAAGTTCTTCTATAGTAGAGACCTTCAGGTTGAACCTATCTGGTAGAGATCTCAAAAAATTTTGAACTAAAGAGGGTTACTCAATTTTTTCACCAAGTGCTTTCATTGTATTTACTAGTTCTTCAACTCTCAGAAAGTAATTTCCAATAGTTTCATCCTCTTTCATCTTCAGCTGTTCAAACTGTACTCTGTAGGTTTGAAGCTTGGCATCCTTTACCTTCTCATTACCTTCATAACTGCTAATGAGTTTGTCCCACATTTCTTTGGTTGTTTCTAAGTGAATAACTTTTACAAATTCTTCTTCTGCAAGCTCACTCAGAATAGCATTCATAGCCTTAGCGTTGAAGCTGAATTCTAGCTTGTCATCCTTATTAGCTAGTACAATTGGCTTTACATAACCAATCTCTACCACATCCTAGACATCTACACCTAAAGACATTATGTAGGTTCTCATTCTAACTTTCGAGAAGGCAAGGTTTGTTCCATTGAATAGAGGGGCCTTATTGGTTGAAGTTCCTTCATGGCTTGACATGTTTAAGCTCTAGGATCTACCCTTAGATAAAAGGGGTCGGCTCTGATACCAATTGTTGGACAACTGAGAGGTGGGGTGAATCAGTTGTTATTGTGCTTAAACAATTATATCCATTTTTAAATTCATTACAGAACTCTCAATGATGATCACAATAAATAAGTAGTAGAGTATTCAACATCAATCATACACATGTACAATACAGAGACAGATATTCCAGAGGAAACCCATAAAGTGTGAAAACCTCTTCTTCTTTATATGATAATTATCTTTTGTAATTTATCATTCTTATCAGTACCAACTCATAATAAAGCTACCACCTCTGTTTTGCAAGATGCTACTTACTAAGAGCACCAACTCTCTGGTTTCTCTAGCACCCACTAGAAGGAAGTACCAACTCCCTGAATGTTCAAACACCAATTGGATGGAAGCACCAACTTCCAATCATACAGGAACCGACCTATATATTAGAGAACCAATGTTCTCCCTTGCACCACCCTACCACCCTAGTTTCTCTGGCTGCAACTAGATGGAAGCTATAACTCCCTGCATTCAACCACCTACTTGAAACTATGAGGACAACAGTCCTCCCTAGCACCTCCCATCCACCCTGAAATATAAAATCTTTCTTTCTGTGAATTTATTACAGTGATTCAATAGTTTCTATTGGATTACCAGGATTATCACTATTCTGCTATGCTTCTCTTCTCTGCCTACATCAGTGTCTTCCTGCTTGCATCCTCTTCAACTTTTTGATCTTCTCCTCTATCTCAGCATGCACACCTCATCTTTCTCTTCTTCTCATGGATATGCATTTATGTTCTTTTCTTCTTCTATGCTTCAGCTACTACACCTCATGCTTCTACATGCATGCACTACTCCCAACAACAATGAAACAATCCCTTCTCCGTTCTCCATTTTTATAATCTCAGTGCACCTTGTGCCTTCTGCATGTGCTATGTCACTGCATGTTGTTCCTACGTTCATCATCACTCACACTTCTCATGAGGTCCTTTGGATTCACTTGTTGTAACAATATTCGACCCCCTTCCATCTGTTAGTCGACTCTATGATGAGTCTACACTCCACTGGCAGTGGCCTCGAGACTCTTCATCTTCTCTGTCGATCACCCTGAAGACTCTTCGAATTCTCTGGCATATGCCATCACCTCGTTCTAGAAGTTACAACCAATCAAGTATGGCTTCTTTGGTTATTGGACTATTTGAATGGTCGAGATCTTGCTGGAAGGTGAAACTAGAGATCAACGATTCCTCGTGAATGATCCCTTTGTGAACTGGCACCAGGCGCAGGATGCCTCTCCAAATGACCACTGGATGTGACCACATGCCTAATCAAAAAGGTGCTTCACAACTTGTGTTTTGGGGATTCTGTCGTGAGTCTCCTTGACTCCTTCCTATGGAATTCATGATACCCAGAATGGAGCCTAGCTATGCTAGCTCCTCCCATTCACATGACCACTAGAAATGACCAAGCGCTTATCCATAAAGGACTTTCACAATTCATAATTTGGGAATCTTATGTTGAGGCATCTCAACTCTCCCATGTCGCAATCCCTGAAATGGAGATTAGAAAATGCTAGCTCCTTCTCCTCACATGACCACTGGCGGTGACCATAGCCTACGCTAGAAGGCGTTTCACATTTCGCATTTTAGGGATTCTCTGATGAGTCATCTCAACTCTCCATGTCACGAACTCTGAAATAGAGCTTAGCTTCTGTAGCTCTTCTCTCTAGCGCTCGATGATGTGACCATGAGATATGACCACTGGCTAGCCATTTGAGCGCTTCGTTCTTCAGAGCAACGATCCATGATCCGTGGTGATCGAACGACTATCCTCCGCCCAGGAACTTCATCTTTCGGGACTTTTGGGGAGTGTTGATGCTAAAAATCCTGAAACTAAACTCATGGAATGATGTCACTCGATGACATGACATGATCCATGTGGCTGCCACGTGTCACTCAGAATTGTGATTTACAAGTTCCTGAAATGCTAAATCATCTTGACACTTGTTGTTTTTTTATCATGCCATGTGTCATTGCTGACATAGTCTTCCACCTATCCTTTCTCACGTGGTCTACCACATTCACCTCCTAGATCTGACGGCCCAGATTCGTCCTTGATCCAACGACTATAATTATTTCACAATTTCGCATATCGTGTGTTCAAGAGGTTAGGGAACTCCATTCCTTTGAATTTCTAGTTAGCGAAAGGATGATCTTTCGCCATGTGTCCTTCTTGGATCGACGGTCCAGATTTGTCTTGGATCGAATGACTGAGATTATATCGTGATTTCACATATCGCGAGTTCGAGAGGTTAGGGAAGATCCTTCCTTTGACCTTTCAGTCAGTGAAATGTTGATATTTAGCCATGTGTCCTTCTTGGATCGATGGTCTAGATCATTTTGCGATCTCACATATCACGAGTTCGAGGGGTTAGAGCACCTCCTTCCTTTGAATTTCCAATCAGTGAAATGATGATCTGTGACTACGTATCCTACCCAAAGATGGACAATCCTCCTACTTTTAGGAATTTTTAATCCCACTTCTCCTTTCACTTTAAAGAACGTGTAGGTTTTCCTGGATCTAATGACGGTCGGACCCTGCGCTCGGATCTAATGCCCGAGATCTGTGTGCGCTCCTCCTGTCTGGACTTATGATGTTTTCCGAGCCTATTTTCCATCGCTGTTCTTGCCATCAATGACAATCTCATTCCCAACTGTAAACCTACCAACATATAAATATATGAAAGAGTAAGGGAGGAAGGATGCTTTGTTGTTATGATAAGAGGCAAATGATTATTCCTTTGAAGAGAACATGAGAATGACTGTGAATAATCATGAGTTAATTGATTTTAATGAAAAGATGTATGTGAGCTGCAAAATATACCTAGGGCAGCTACACACAGGCTTATGAATATGCATATAGTTAAGTACATCATGGATGTAAGTGACAAAACCATAATATGTGTGGATACATAATTTGGATGCATGCTAAAGATGCATGTTTATATTCCTTATGGATTATTTGGTAAATAGAATAAGTTAACTCAAGGTTGAGGCCAAAACAAATAGTGATGGGTATGCAATAAAGAAGTTGCATGCTGGAGGGGCCTCTTGTGGAGGAACTGTGTGAGGAATCTGTTATGAGGAGAGAGTCACAACCTTAATGAATGCTGAGAATTAAGTAGTGAGATACAAGCTTATAT
>ML785097.1:331083-342830 GCA_009831015.1 Picea engelmannii | reverse complement strand
ATATATAAGAATCCTGGATCACATTATTAAAAGAATTTTTTTTTGTTCCCAAATCAAGGTTAGAAATCTCCTTTAGATAGACCGCAGGCACAAGATTGTATAAATCTCTTCGATTAGCTACAGATCGAGATCGTGAAGATGGAGGAAGAAAACCCCGATTGAATCAAGTTAATCAAGAACCTGATAGAGGAGGTGAATGTGAGCCATTCATCGGAGGGAAAATCGATCTCATTCATCAAATCAACTTAAAGATCCACTGGAGAGAACTGGAGACCATACTGGGGAAACCTCATATTTAATTTCAATTAAAATGCATGTCTGTGATGCTTGCAATATTATCATGTATTTTGTTGCAATGATATTTACTGTTGATTCCATTAATTCTGTATGTTAGCAATAATTATATGTTTACTCTGTTAAACCATTTAAGTTCATTTAAATGCATACTACATAAGTATGAGATTGTTTTCGCGTAGTGGCATTGTCCAGCAAGTGGGTTGATGACCGGGGAATGTTACAAAAGTTAGACATTGTGGACCATTTGAAATCCTCGAAAGGATTGGTCCAGTAACCTATATGATTTCATTGCCTGCATCTATGTCTATTCATAATTTATTCCATGTATCATTGCTCAAGAAATATATACCTAATGCTAATCATGTAATTGATTGGAATGTCATTCAGGTGGAGCAAGAAGACACTATCCAAGTGCATCCGGTACACATTCTAGACCGGAAAAACAAACAGCTCTGGAATCGATCCATAGGGCTTGTAAAGGTCCAATGGACCTGGTACGGTCCTAAGGACGCTACTTGGGAGCATGAGGATGCAATGCGGGAAGAATATCCGCATATTTTTGAGGATTTTTGAATTTTTTGTTGTATATGTGTACATAATGCACTGAGGAAAATGCATAAATAAGGGGAGGGGATTGTAATACCCCTAGACTGAACCCCAACTATAAATGTAAATGCAAATGTACTTAATCTAGTGAGATGTTTGATATTATTTTCATATGCACCTTCCATGGTATAGTACGCACATGTACTGCACACTAAAATGATGAAGTGTGCACATTCTAGGATGCCACGTGCAACAAACTTAAGTGCGCACAATTTTGATGCCAGTGAGCCTTTGAGTATATGTTGTGTTTTATAGGTTGGTGAGCCAGTTATTATAAGCTAGGAGGCTTATGTGTGGAATTAGGCCAGAGAGCCTAGATGCTAAAGGCCAGTGAGCCTACTTTTGTATATGTCTTATCATTAATATAATACATCGATGCGTGTAGAACGACCACGATAAAAGAGTATGGGGGACTAAAATCCACTAGTTAGGGAAAGGGGGGGCTAAAAGTTAAGGAGTAGGGGCTAAGCTAGGGAGCTTAAGACAAAAATGTATACTATATTAATATTCCTTAAAGTATAAAGTATGGATAATTATTTTATCCTAAGTTCTAAGGATGGAGACAAGTGGACCAAATTAGCTCTCAACTTGACAAGTGTCAAGTTGGGAACATGCATACATATAGATTGGACTTAGTTCATTTTGGGGGGATTCATTCATTCATTCATTCCATGATCATTCACTCACTCATTCAACTATCCTCCATACCTTCCTCTCACTATACCTGTATTCATACCCATACATGTATTTGTACCTGGTTAGCTTGGGAGCTGGACTTAAGAAGTGGGTTGTTAGGCCCGTGGGATATTGAAGAGGTGAGTTGTCATGCCCGTTAGAAATTTCTCTCTAGGTGAGAGAATTGTTGATAATTGATTTCCGGAAGGTGCCAAACTGCAACTACAGGGCTCAGAGACTTCCTATTTGGCCTGTTGCGGAAGCCCAGAAAGGAAGTGGGGCAACTAAAGGACTGTTGAGCAGAGAAGGGCCACACTTCCTGGGGTGGGACAAGCATGTGGGGAATGAGGGACAGTAGGCAGTTAGTTTGAGTTGGCACCTGTGACAAAGTCTTTCCTGTTGTCTAAGATACATCAACCTAGTTAGGAATCCCTTTACCTGGGTGGATTTTAGTCCCATCTTGGGGGTGACCCATTGTTGAGAGTGATGAACAGTGTGGTCTAAGGCTGGGAGATTCGTGGAAGTTATGCACATAGCTGGTGATATTCTTACCAAGATAAGTGTCAATTGTGTGTTAAATTACATGCTGCATTATTATTTATGCGTTTATTTTTATGGGTTTTTCCTGTGTGTGGTTTATTCCTGTCTTTGTTGCATGTATATGTTCACTTTTACTTCCGTATGAATCTATGCATTTGCAGAATGTATTTTTTTGTTTTAAGTTATATATATAAAGTTCTACAAGAGTTTCTATGTGTATATGTTTTAATTGGTATATAGTTCATAAAATTTTATGTGGCATAGCCCAGTTGGATGTTGGGGATGTTACAACCAACATGTTTTCTAGGGTTTCTCTTTTTTCCCGAAATATTATATTCTCGTCAAAGATTACACGTAAAGATTAATACCTCCCACAACTACCATAATATCAACACTTTCGGGGTTGGTAAGATAGTTGCACAGCTACAAAGGTATTGTTATTGGCCTCGAATGAACGAGACAATTTACAAGTATATAAAAGGGTGAGTCGTGTGCCACAAGTAAGCCTAGCAACATAAATCTAGGATTATATATGCCACTTCTAGTACCTTCACAACTACGGGAAAATTACAAATAGGAAGAATTAGATACACATAAATAATATTTTGTATTATCATAACACATCAATATAAAACACGTATATATAGTTGGAGTGAGATCCAACTAACTCCAAACATGGAGATGTAGGTTGAGAGAATATCTCAACAGTCACCTACAAAACCTCAATCCAATCCTCAAACTTAGCACATAGCATTAATGTGGGAATTATCTCTAACACCCCCCTTTAATGCTTACATTACAAAACTTACAAATCTGAAATCACATTTACAAAACAAAAAATAGTTACAACACTTTAACTTTGTCTGGTATGGTCTTCATCAGCGCCTATACCCACTCTGATGCCTTCAGACTGCATTCTTTCTCATCCTCATCTTTGAGCTTACCATTCGATTCATTTAAAATATAAATGCTTCTGACCATCTTTGATGTTCTTGTAGAACTGATGCTTCTTGACCTCCCAAAGGACAATCTTGATACTGAACTATCCTATGGATACAATTCCATCTGTGAATATTTCACGTTCGGCTATCCACAGTATCTAGGAGAATGATCTAAATACGAAATATCTTCAGCAGTTAGTTTCACAACTTGACCATAAAAATAGCATGTATCTAATGCTCCCTGAGCATGATGAGTCACATCAGTATAAACCTTAGTCGAGGCTCTGCATCATAACACTATACTGAAAAAATTACAACATAAATAACACACCACACATACAAACAATAGAAAAAATGAAATCCCCTCCTTTCTTTTTTAGAATCGTTTGAGTGGAGATTTTGGTGGTTCTTCATCACTATATAATTCAAATGAATCATCTATATGATCAATGTTTGCAGTTTCTTTACCATTTAGAATATCTTTTGCATGACTTCTGCAATTCCATGAAATATGTCCATACTTGTGACAATAAAAACATTCACTTGACCCCTTATTTTTTCTCGTCTTACCCTCGGAGAATAATGTAATTTCATAATGAACATTTGTGTCCTCTGGATTCATCCTTTTTTCTTCGGCTAAAAGTGATGCTACCATTTCTTCTAATGACTGAGAAGACATTTGACTTAATGCGAATGCAATATTGTTATATTTAGAGGATATACTATTTAACGTATTTGCTTTAGAATCTTCTGCCTCTACCTTGGTACCAACATCAACTAATTTCCTTAAAAGAGACATTAAAGCATTTATATGATTGGATAGTGGTATCTCATCTTGAATTTTAAGGCTAAAGAGTTGCAATTTAAGAGAGAACTTTGCGTTTAAAGCATTTTCTCCAAATAGTTTACTTAATTTCTCCCAAATATCTTTAGATGATTTTGCTAAATCAACTAAATGCAATTGAGTGTCTGAAAGACCCAATCCATTAATAGCCTTGGCACTGTCTTCTCTCTTCTCCCATTCACTTAATAGCTTGGCATCAATAGGTTCTTTTTCTGTTCCTTTTACTAAATTCCACAATCCCTTATTCATCAAGTGCATTTGTATTTTGACTTTCCATGTATAAAAAATGATGCCATTAAATTTCTCTTACATTATGGATGAATCCATATTACCTCTTTGTAATAGCTAGCTCCAAACGAATGGAAAATATTTCTTACACAGATCTCACCCCACCAGAAAGCGACCTCCACGACTTTGCTCTTCCTTCAGATGTTGACGGCTCCAATGTGTCGATGGTAGACTGATAGCGACTCTCCTCTCACAACGACATTCTTTCTTTTCGGATAGACTCCTCCCTTTCCCGTGGAATATATTCATGATAACCGAGGCTTGGAGATGATGGCAGATCTGTGTTCTGATACCAAATTACAAATAGGAAGAATTAGATACACAAAAATAATATTTTGTATTATCATAACACATCAAGATATAACACGTATATATAGTGAGAGTGAGATCCAACTAACACCAAACATGGAGATGTAGGTTGAGAGAATATCTCAACAGTCACTTACAAAACTTGAAGCCAATCCTCAAACTTAACACATAACATTAATGTGAGCATTATCTCTAACAATATCTCCATGGACTTTGTAGGGGGTTTTCCGATGTCCAAGATAGGTAATGATTATCGATATGTTGTGGTGGACAGATTCAATAAGATGTGTATTCTAATGTCATGCAAGAAACATGTCACAACTGAGCATACAACATAAATGTTCTTCACTAATGTATGGGTTCATTTTGGACTTCCTACATCTATTATATCAAATCGAGACTCTCGCTTTTTGGGAAAATTTTGGTCTCATTTATGGGAACTAATGGACACTAAGTTGAAGAAGAGCATGGATTTTCATCTGCAGACAGATGGACATACAGAGGTGGTGAACAGAATAGTGGTACATCTACTTCGAGGATACTACAACAAACATCCTAAATTATGGGATGAACAGTTACCTTATATCTAGCATGCCTATAATCATGCCATATATTCGTCTACTCGAAAAACTCTTTTTGAAATATGTTTGGGGTACTTGCGTAAATACCTATGGAATTTGTTTTTGGAGAAACATGTAAAGAAGATGGATAGGATAGGATGATAGACAATTTGTCTATCAAATTCCATCACTAGATAGAACTAATATGCCACAACTTTTACTCATCAATTTATATTCTTATGAAAATGAGGATGACGGCCACATAACTTCCCAAACTTTTCACATTCTCGTGTTGAATCACTTGCACATCCAATTTGACTTATTGTCCAAGTGACATTCAATTTAGACCAAAAATAAATAAATAAATAAGGAGAAAGAAAAAAGGCAAGTGATGTCAATTACAACCCCAACAACCACTTTTTCTTGGATCTACTTGTGTACTTTGACTCAGATAATAAATAAAAGTTATAAGGGCGAGAGTTAAAATTATAAAATATAGAAAACAAAAGGCTCTGTAATGGGAGACGTTGGGTTTCAATAAGAATCTTGGCCACAGTCAAAGAGGCGAGATGAAAGGAAGTTTCGTAATAGTAAATTGAATGCCCATTATCAAACGCCGCTTCAAAATTGAATGCCCATTATCATTGACGTGAATATATCCGTCTCTCTGGTGCATCCATTCACGTGAAAATGTCTGTCTCTCCTGTTCTCTACGGCACACGCGTCTTTTCTTGTTAATCTGCAAGTCAACTAAGTCTACTTACCCAAAAGGTTCTAGAAGGGGAGAGGTTGGGTTTAAAGAGGAATCTTTGCGACAGTCAAAGAGGCGAGATGAAAGTAAGTTTCGTAATAGTAAATTGAATGCCCATTATCAAACGCCCATTATCATTGAATGGGAGAAGTTTCTAGAGTGGGAGAAGTTTCGTAATAGTAAATTGAATGCCCATTATCATTGACGTGAATATATCCGTGTCTCCGGTGCATCCAATCACGTGAAAATGTCTGTCTCTCCTATTCTCTATGGCACACGCGTCTTTCCTTGGTCCGATAGACTTTGCTGTGAGCTCACTCAGAATACAAAGCTGAGACGGCATTTATGCTAGCCATATAATTGGAATTGGTAGGTGATCTATGGCGAATAAATCACTTCTCCGTATACAATCTATAGCAACCATAAARGAAGCCTTCMATCCAAAAAATTTCCAAGTTCTGCATCTGCTTTCGATTTACTCGGCTCTGGCCATGTTGAAAACGGGTAGGATTGGGAGTCATGAAGCGGCAAAAACTAAACATTGGGGTTTTGTGGTGTTTTTCTTGATACTCTGGATGACCTTCAACATCAGCCCGAGTGTTGCAGGGGTTATACCTAGCTGTCCCAAATGTGGCAACACTTCTGTTCCATACCCTTTTAGCATCCAAGATGGCTGCGGTGTCCCTGAGTACAGAATTTACTGTAATGCAGCCAACAACCTGGAATTCAAATCGGTCAATGGGAGCTCTTATAAAATCCTTAGTATCAATCCAGCTACCATGAGGCTGGTTATTGAACCTTCGCCTCTGATTAACGATTCTTGCCAGACTGAAGACATGAATAACCAGGGACTGCAATTGAATCAGAGCCTACCTTTCAATATAACGAGTACCAACACGATTATGCTCTTGAATTGCGATCCTATAATACTGACATCACCATTGAATTGTATCTCGACCAGTTTGTGTCATACATATATTAATGAAACCGGGGTAGCCATGGCGTGCAGGAATGCTAGTATCTGTTGCACATTTACAGCGGGTAGTTCCACCACTTCTCACAGAATACGGGTACACCCCGGTGGGTGCAGGGCTTACACGAGTGTCCTAAATTTCAACCCGGTGTTGCCTGCGAGGCAGTGGAGCTATGGAGTAGAGATACAGTGGGCTGCACCGTTAGAACCCTCCTGTAAAACTCAAGCGGATTGTGACCAGAACTCTGTTTGCTTGCCTGATTCTGGAAGATCAAGGTGTCTCTGTATTGGAGACTATATTTGGGATCCTGTACAAGGAAACTGCACAAAAAGTAAGTGGATCAAACTGCAGCTATGGGTTTTCTAATAAAAGCAATGGTTTCTGCTCAATTGAGCTAATTCGGTAAAACTTTTGCTCTTCAGATGTATCCGTCTGTATTGATCCTAACGGTTGTGGAGACAATAATCGAAGGGCTCTGATTGGAGGTCAGTATTGCATATTTTAGATCTTCGTATACAGTCTGAATTATAATGATTTTTTTAATACGGACTGAAATACAGAATGCAATAGACTTCTATCCCTGCAATTTTCAAAGGTTCTCTACCATCCCTGCAATTTTCAAAGGTTATCTATATTGTCAATTGATTTCAAATAATAATATTTATATTATTAATTGATTTATAATAATAATAATAGTAATAATCTATTTTTAAGGTCACGGTTAAGCCACACTAAATTGGTGTATGATACCTCCTTGTTTGTGGGACAAGGGACCCCTTCCCCAACAATTTGATTGGTAAAGTCTAGTATACATACCCTACCCTCTCTAGATTTGAACTTGTGACTTCTTAGGAGGAAACAAATGTTCCTAACTATTAGGCCTACTCAGGATGTATAAAAAAGTGTAATAGACTTTCATCCTTGCAATTTTCAAAGGTTCTGTATATTTTCAGTTGATTTGATAAAGGACCAAATTTTCTATTATAATTTTTTTATAAGGAAAATGTAATGGTGAATTGTTTTAAGTAAGAAAGTTTATTTGATGTTATTTCAGTTAAGTTTTTGTTGATATAATTTTAATACTTTTATATTGTGTGTAAAGGAAATTTGGCTATTTGAAATAATTTATTAGTAATAGGAAGGAATTAGATTTTCACTACCATGACATGTGTCTTTTGTATGATCAATTTATTTTAGATTTGAAAAATAATAGCTTTTAATTAATAAAATTAGTATTAGATTTAACTCCAATGTTAAGCAATGTTAAGTTATACTTTGAGATTAAAAGATAGTTTTAACCTAAATATTATTTGCCAAAAAAATAATATCTTCTATACCTATCTTTAATAAAATTATATGGTTTTTTTTAACATTTAATTTAAATTTTATACATAAGATTTAAAAGACACTTATTAGAATTGAACTTTGCTCAATGGTGAAAAACTCATGGCTCTCCACTTCCAACTCTTTTGAACATTCTAATGCTATTATTAAAAAACAAGTAGTTTTCTTTTTTCAAAAAATATATTTAAATAATATACTTAAATAAAATATATTTATCCATTTTAATTATAAAAAAATAATAAATAAAAAATAAAAATATTTCAATTTCAACTTTAATTTTAATAATAAAAAATGAATTCATTAATGAAATGTAATTTCTATAATTTAAAAAAAATGTTATTATTTTTTAAATTGAAATTCAATTCTTACTTTAAATAACATATTTGTTTTAAATTTTTAAATTTATATTATTTGCAATCTTTAAAGAATATACTTTTCATTCATAAATTATTATTTTTTGCTTTTTTCTTTGATTTTTTTTGTTAAGTAAAAAAAATAGTACATGCTATATTAAGTTATCAGAGAAAGAGAAATATTGACAAAATACACACAGATATAGTCGATCCGAGCCACCAAAAATGTTGTCGTTTTATCGGAAACTAGCATAGTTTGGAAAACTGTTTTTCCCTCTGTCCTGCCCAAAGGAAACCAGGACAGATGGCCATAGTTCAAGTTTACATGTAGCAACAACATGATTAAACATAAAACAAACTAGCATATGAGAACTTAGATACACGGTGACCTGTCGCCATTGCCTGTTTGCCACGCGGACCTGGCTAGGATGGCGAACAGTTGCACACAGAATGGGCATTTCCTCTTCGTTGGAGCGTTGGAGTACGCGTCAAGGAGCAAGTCCAAACGTTGTCCCATGAGAAGGGCTCTGTGCTCCTCGTTTGCCATGTGGCCTCTAAGTTCGAACACCAGAGCCAGATGCTCTACACGGAGGAGTGGACAATGCAAGTCATGATTACCTACATCATCGAAGAATTCGTTCCCCACTTCCACGCTCATCCCAGCTCTGGCCTCGATCACATTCAGTCCTGCACCGACCACATCCTCCTTCATCCTTGCTCTGGTCTCGTCCACGTTCCTTTCTGCGCAAGCATTGTCCCGAGCCTCGTCAGCATTCGTTGCCTTCTCAGCATGGATGGTGGGGTTGTAGTCACCCGTCCACGGTATCTCTTCAACGATACAAATAAGGAATTCGTTTGCCGACTCGTCTTTAGAACCGCTACCAGCCTGTAAATCCGGTGCCATGGCTTGGGGTTCCAGGGTGGTCACTAATTCCTCCAGGTATGATGTTTCGTCAACATCGCAGGTTGGAAACTCGTCCGTAGCGCCTCCCTCCAGACTGCTTCTAGGTTCAATTTCCATGGTATGAATGCTACGCTCTGTCCCAGGCTCAACAATAATGGCGTGCAATGCCAATTGGTCAGCGCGAGCCCTCTGTCGGAGAATGGAAGTCGCCATCGACAGAGCGCACTCCAGGTTCTTCCTCCTTTGCCTTTGCTCTTTGTGGTTGTACCAAGCCGAGCCTCGGCGAGGCCTGCCTCGCTTCCTAATCATTGTTGGTGAGGGGTGGATAAAAATACAGAGAGAATGCACTGAAATGAAAGTGAGCCAAGACGATAGGGAGCTAGAGCTGCACCAGAGCTCCCAACCGGCGAGGAGGTCCAAAACGAGAGCTAACCAGCTCTGTCCAGGCGCTTGAATTTTTGAATTACCAAATGAAGGATTTGCCTGGCTACCCATAAACCCTGTCATATTGAGTGCGGTCTGAGCGAGAGATTTTGCGCGAGGGAGGAGTCCCTCCTCCGTATAGCGACTGTAATGGTCGGTTACCATCGTAAATGCGGAGAGGATGGGTGGCGGCCATCAACATTTAATCTATGGCTCGATGCTGAACCATCTGACGAGGCGTCGCCACGTGTCAACCCATCCAGAGTGTTTTTTTCTTTCTTCAGTTTATAGTTTTTTACCATATTTATAAAAAAATAATTTATTAAATTGATTTTCTTACAATAAAAAGTAAATTTCAAAATTTTAAATTATTTCATTTTATTTTTAATTAATCAAAACAATTATCAATGAAACATAAATACTTTAAAATAATTTTATTCTTAAAATATAGAAAATAAATTTTAAAACATTTAATATAGAATTTTCTCTGATGCCCGTTTTGGTGCTTCTGCTCTTCATTCAGGATTAAACCCACTTGGATTGGGATGTTTATAAAATATAGAAAATAAATTTTAAAACATTTAATATAGAATTTTCTAAAATATTTATGAGACAATTTTTATTTTAACTTTTATTTTAAAAAAAGAAAAGTGGTTATCATTTTTAATATGATTTGATATTTTCATTTTATTTAACCAATTCTATATATTTTTATTTTAATATTTATTAACTTTTAACTATTAATGAAATATAAATATTACACAATTTTTATTGTTAACTTTTATTTTTTTCATTTTATTTAACCAATTCTATATATTTTTATTTTAATATTTATTAACTATTAACTATTAATGAAACATAATTATGAGACAATTTTTATTGTTAACTTTTATTTTAAAAAAGAGAAAAGTGATTGTCATTTTTAATATGATTTGATATTTTCATTTTATTTAACCAATTTTATATATTTTTATTTTAATATTTATTAACTTTTAATTATTAATGAAACATAAATATCTTGCAATAAATTTCTTGTTAAAATATAAAAAATAAATTTTAAAATATTTAATATAGAATTTTCATAAAATATTTATGAGACAATTTTTATTGTTAATTTTTATTTTAAAAAAGAGGAAAGTGGTTGTCATTTTTAATATGATTTGATATTTTCATTTTATTTAATCAATTTTATATATTTTTATTTTAATGATTTTATAATAATAATTAGTTTTTGACTTTTGTAAATTTTATTCATTCTTTTTGTTTTTATTTTTATTTTTTATTTATATTTTCAATTAATATTAAAACTAATCTTTTTTTTTATTATTTTCAAAATATTGATCACACTATCAACCTTCTTAACCTCTTAACTCAACAAAAATATGGTGATCTTGGAAAGCTTCTCTTAATGCTTTTCTAGCACAGAAACAAAATTCTAAATAATCACAAGTAATCACTTACCCTCTTAAGGTCAGATAAACCAATTAGGTCTTAGTGGACATTAATCATCATCATCAATTTAAGTTTTATTTATTGTCTATTTTCACTGTGTGGCATGTTCACTTGTTATATAAACTCCTTTGATTTTTTAACCAACATAGATTTCTCTTAAACCTAGATCTGTCAAATATGGAGAGAGATCAAATTTCTTAAAGTAATGATGTTAATGAATGGTGATACTTATCAACATTCACCACCATTAACAACTAATACATATGTATTAATATTAAATGATTAAAAAACTTAATCCCTCTATATACTTGATACATTCAATTTTAAAATATATTTATACTACTTTATGGGGGATAAGTTGTATTAAAGTTTTTACGGGTGAATAAATTGAAAGTACTGAGGGGAGATCTGAAGTTGAATTTACTTTATATATACATATAACATATATATATATATATACATATAATATTTATATAATATATATTA
>ML785097.1:279540-292296 GCA_009831015.1 Picea engelmannii | reverse complement strand
GGAACCTTCTAGAGAGCCTTCTCACATTTATTACATCCAACTACCATAGTGGGCCTTTATTAATATAGTGGACCTAGTCCACCTTACATTGAATGACCACATTCCCATATATTAAATGACTTCCACTAATACCACATAACTACATTCCAATTGGGTACCTCCCTAGGTACCCCATATTACCTCCTTAGGTATACCACATTTTGTCACATCCACCCAGGAAGGCATAGGTCACGTTGAAAGTGATGGTTCTTAAAGTTATTAGAACGAGAGGAATGGTCACCTTCAAGATGTGGAGGTGAGGAAGATGAAGGGTTATCTGTAGGGATATGCAGTTTGGTGCAAAGTGCCGAAAAGAATGATTCAAGCTGGGTTGTGAGGTCTTGTTTGATTTCCTCCATTGAGGACTGCATGGTTGTATTGATGGCTACAATATTGGCATTGAGTTGTTTCACTTCTTGTTGGGTTTCAATGAGACTAGATTGCAAGGTGTTGAAGCAAGATTCCAAGTCTTGGCTACAGGTATGGGCCATGAGGATGGGGGAACTGAAAAGGAGCGGGCGGGGTAAAAAATTTTGTCTAAAAATTATATGGATGAGTGTGATAAGGGGGAAAAGATGAATCAATTTTTTTTTATTACACCTGCGAAGTTATACTCTGATCTGAAGAATACTGTAGAGAGAAAATGCCCAAATGTTTAACTAGAAAGAAATGTGTATTTACTTGGCAACCCGAACACAATTGTGCGACAATAGATCTTGTCTGTTTTGATTTGTTTATGTTTCTATCCCCAAGGGTTAGGTATTCAAGGGTTCTACAGACAAGGGTTTTCCCTATGCTATAGCTCTATGATATACATGCAGGGTCCAACAGTAGTACTCGACCTAATATATCAGGGCACTAACTAAGGAATATAGACCGTATCTTTAGCCGTACTACCCAACTACCCAGGTACTAGAGAGTATCTTCCTGAGTGTTATTCTCGGTGACACTATAGCAGTCAGGAAGCCGATCGGTTTATCTAAAGAGGGCTTCAGGTAATCTAGGTTGATCCATACATAGGTGTTGTCTGATGCGCTACCACTCGAAGGGGTACCAACAGGGCTTACAAGGGTGGCCAACATATGTGTGATTAAGTACCACTTGTATTTCTTGCATGTATGAATCCCTCAACTACGGGTTTATGCGCGTAACGACAGATCTCTGTGGCTTAAAGATGCCGAAATACGTCTCTACCCTGAAAAAAAAATTAACCCACACTTTCTGTCGAGGAAAGTGCTCAGATACCACTTGTAATATACTAGATATAAAATGTATGCAGAACATAAATAAAATGCTAGAAATGGCAGAATAACAACAATATAACCAAAACATTCACCACAATAGCACTGAAATGATAAGAGAATAATAACAAAAATAACACTTTGAATCTGAAAGAAATGTTCATGGGCCTCTTCAAGGGGAAAACCTCTAGTTGAGAAGAGCTCTATTACAATAATATCCAAGCTAGGGTTCTCATACCCTCGACTCTTATTTATACTAAAAAGAAGCATCTAGAGGAAGATCCTTCTAGAAGCGAACGCTTCTATTAGGTCTTCTTACATCTTCCTTATTCTATTTTATTGAAAGGCCTTATTAATATTGACCTTTATTACATCCGAATATATTGTTCTACCTATGTGAGGGTTAGGACCCTAACACGTGATATGGGGACATCGCTAACTTCTGGGCTACATGCCAAGCCATGTGGATACAACCAAGACAAGATCCAGATAAACAGTGGCTACCGATGCGCTACTGCATCATAGAAGGGGATATAGATATGGTCATCAATGAATGGCCTGATGAATGGAGGATCCCATCCATTCCCCAGGAAGTACTAGAAGGACCTGCAGAAGGAGAAGCAGTGCAGGAGGAAACATAGCCTCCACAAATCCCATTGCCCAAGAAACCAAGGATGGGCCAAAACAAACCGACCCAGGAAAATGAAGGGTTAAATAAGACAAGAACTTAGAAGGGGCAGAAAGAGACCAACGAACAACCAAAACAAGCTAAGGGAGAGCATGAGACCTCCCCAAACCCCATCACACAGGAGCCAGGGGGAACTAAGAGACCGACTATACAAACCATAGGTGCACAAAAGAAATAAAAGGCAGAATGATCATCACCAGACTATATGATCATGGAGGATGATGGAGAAAGGATCACCAGAATGGTCCAGGATTGTCTAGTAGAAGACTTTGATCACGAAGCACATCACAGGGATAATCTGCAAAAAGAGTTGGAAGAGATGGGAAAACTCCTCAGGACACTCGGAGAGGCTCAGAGAGTGAGTAGAAGCAGAGGCATACAGTCATCGACAACACAACCCAACAAAAGAGTGGAGGTTGAAGAAAGAGACCTAGCCCTCCTAATGCCACACACAAACACAATGGTCCACATAAAACCGAGCATGCTACGAATGGATGAAATAGTGGGAAAAACACCACTGAAGGATTTGGACCACATCCAATTGGTCCTGACACAGATGCCATCAAGGGAACTGCACAAATTGTAGGTTAACATCGACCACAAGATGAAGTCTCGGGCACATAAAAACTTATTCGAGCTACAGAAAGAAACAAAGCAGCGGGAAGCATTGGAAAAAGAGTATGAGCAGGCCAAATCTAAAACTTAGAAGGAGACGAAATGCAGGAATGAATTGGAATGCAAAGTGGGAGACATTTTTTTGAAACTTCCAAACACTATGCAAGGAAACAAACTCCCAGCCATAGAAAAGATCGACCAGATTGCATAGGAAATTTCTCAATACTGGAAGGAGATCGAGGATCTTCGAGAACAGCTAACACAAACAACTCCACCGACAGTAAAGGATAAAATGAGGTAGGAAGCAACAACGCAACTATAGGATATGGAGAAGCAGGTTAGCATGGCAGCTGACTTGATCGACAAAGCAGCGCAACTTTGGACAAGAGTAGAGGAGGATCCATAGGTTCAACACTGGGACAAGGAAGAGGAAATGATCAATGCAGTGATCCAAGAACTCAAACAGAGGCAAAAGACTATACCAATCCCAGAACATGTCAATGGGATGCAAGAGTTGAAGAAGATGCGGGAAGAACTTATCACTGCGCAGACACAAAAATAGGAACGTTAAGCTCAAATAGAACCACCACAGGAATGGGTAATAGAAGTACTCGCCTAGGTAGAAGAAGATAGAACATAGATGGCATAGACACAAGTAGAATGCGTAGGATTACTGAGTGACGAAGTGGTAGTTCAGGTAATGGATACCATCAAGGATAAGAATGCGCAGGTGCTGACAAAAGAAACAAATCTGAGGGAAAAATTCTAGATGATCACCGAAGAGATCGAGGCAGATCAGAAAGATTAGGTGACTCAGGACGAGTCACATGTCAGTGTTGGAGGCCTGTTGGTAGCAGGCCAAAGTGGGAAAGAAAGCATGCACAAAGAAGAATGATAGTTGGAAGAGAAATCTTGGGAAAGAAAGCGTGTAGGAGGAAAGCGACAACTGACAAGAAGCACAACACACAAGACCTAATGACAGTAGCAAGGGAAGACCTAATGACAGTAGGGTTAGGGTTTTTGCAAGGATTTTGTGTAAATGGATGAAGAGCCCGATAGATATAAATATAGATACGTAGGTATCATAGAGAGGTTCGATTAGGTTCGATTTTGCTACTTTTATAGAGACTGATATGGTAGGGAATGTTTCTGAATAGATGGACTACTTTGTAAAGAAATTGAGCTAAAGAGGGAGAGAAGAGGTAGATCTTGAGGATTAGATCATAGGCCATGGAGCCTGGTGTGATCTAGTTCGCCTCACATAGATCTTACCCATCTGAGGGGAGTTGTAAGCGCGTGGCGCTAGAATTGCAGAACTGCCATAATAAGAGAGCCAAGAGCCAAATCTTTGTGGACGTAGCCCAGGAGGGGGTGAACCACGGTAATACCTATGTAATGTGATGAATTCATGCATATCTTTGTCATACTTTTATTAGTTAAATATTGTGTGCAATGAATAATTGAGTTATAATATTGCTTGGTTAATTGTTGTGGGAATATAACGAAAAGATACCATGGAGGGTAAAATATAAAAGAGGATAATAGTAGTTCATAATACAAATCATAATTAATGGCTCATAATGTAGATCCCATATCTCTCACTCAATCCTAGGCTGTAAACACCCGAGTCTTATAGCCACCCATTGAAATCTATCTCGGGTGAGACTGCGTAGTGAATTCTGTGTACTTTGTTGCCTTCTGGTTTACCAGAAGGGATGATAGTTTTGGGCTTTGTTGGTATCTTTAAAGATATGAACCCTGGGTCTACGATGCAAGTAGTAGAGAGAAGTCGTCCATCTTAAACCAACAACATAGTTTTGAACCCATTTATTAGCGACACAAAACCTTCTCACCACTACTAGAAGTGTCATTATTGAATGGTAGAAGCTTACCAAACACGGGTGCCCTAGTTATAACCTTTGTTTCATTTTGTGCCCATGCATAAGTTATTCCATAGGACTAGGAGTTCCTTATAGTCCCGATATGAATTTGCATTTGAACCCCATTTTCTTACTCACAAGAATTTTGATCGTTACCTATGGGACTCCCCCGAGTCTTGGTTAATCTCTATTCTGATACTAAAAAAATGAAAATATTTCTGAGTGAACTTTGTCTCTTTCACACTTGTTAAATGGATTTGAAAGGATGTCTATTTGGTACAAGTTTAACCATTTTTCGGAACAAGTAGACTACTTACAAAAAATGAATACTCTAGTCACCATTGGCTAGAAGAGTTCTCCTAGGTATTATTTTATACTTTTTTGGGTCTAGGGGACTAAATCTATGAAAAAGGACATTTTTGGTGTTAATTTGTAATTAAATTCCATCATCCTAATTTCATTGTTGAGCCTATTGTTGATTCCAGTTTTCTCGTTATAAGGTTCTTACCTCAACAATTTTCATCCCTAGCCAAGTAGTGCCTTCCATATATCCTTTGCAGCTTGACACCCTGTACCCTTAAAGGAAACATCCCCCTGAGTGTCCATCCCCCTCATGAAAGTCCTTACATTGATAATAGGTATGTTCCACTGCTTGGAACTAGTTTCTTACTCATGACACTCCTTTCCTCTCCTGTATCATAACATTTCTTTGCCTATGAAAAAACCAAAAAAATACGGGCGGGAAAACAATATTATCTCAAATCGAAAGCAGTTGTGTCACCTTTGAATAGAGCACAAAATTTTGAGTCCATTTTCATCCAAAATTTGGGTTTAGCATGACCTTAGGAAGTTGAGCTCGTTACTTAGATTTTACTCCTCCGACTAGTTATTCTTTCAGTCCCTATGGAGAGTTTGTTGATGCCTCCTGCATCATAATTTTTTACCATCAATTTTATGCTTACTGAGTTGTCCATATGTTTCATGCTCGTTTTCAAAGGAAGTTTATAATCATATGTCAGCCATTCCTCATAAATATTGACTTTGCATGTTGGCCATATCCTTAGTATATCTTAGAGTCACATGAATTTGTTGTCTTACCATGCACCATGGGCCTACTTTCATTATGGGTAGGTAACCTTGAACCCAACAGATGACATTTCTGCATTGTTCATTGACTGGGGGGTTTCCCTTATGTTCGATGACAAGAAATATATTCACAAATTGGGATTTGTGTAGTGTCTTGGTTTCCATTATCCTTATTAGTGGTTTCCTCTCCTTTGTTGACAATTTTTCTTATTGGTTTCTATTCAGAGGGTCTCTTTGGTGCACTACTTGCATATGGTGCATGCGAGGGATGCACAAGGTCATTGGTTCTTGAACATCCTATTCATCCGATCTCATCCTAATCATCAAGATATTGATTTGTACCTCATTCTAAATTATGAGAGATTCCCTAAGTCTCTCCTTTCAACAAGTCTCCTTCCATCGACTTCAACTCATCTATTCTAGAAACGAGACCTAGAGTCCTATGAGTGCCTAGAGGCTTGCAGTCATCAGTGGTAGGTTCTCCTACCATCGATAGTTGGGAATACATCAAATATGTATCATGATCTATGGATTCTTCAAGTGTTCAACCTCAACACCCTTATTCACGCTTGTAGAATGTACTCGGTGTCTTGATACCTACTTTCATTATTGATGGGTTATCTTGTGTTTGTTAACGGTATATCTTAATGACTAGTAATCAAACAAAGTCTCATTGTGTTCGACCTTGAATCTTTTATTCAAATAATATATACTTGCTCATTCGACGGATAGTGTAGAATACCTTCAACTTAAGTAGCAACATTCTTCATCTGATGTTATCTTTCATTGGACCAATACCTATATCACTTCAGTGATCATGGGAAATCAGATTGTACTCCACTGTATATAAATATATTTGGATTAATTTTGAGAGTGGATGCCACTGTGCCTTGTTCATGACTATGATATCTTATGGCATATGTCCACTTTGTATTGCCTATTCATGGTCATGAACAATTGTTTGATATATTTCCACATGGATCTCCAGTGTAATTCATATTGGCTGACATGTGTACAAATTCATTATGGATTGTAATATTATTATGAGCAACTAGTACTTCCAGTTGATTCTTCATTACTCCACTTCTGGGAATTATAATGTATTTCAGCCATCGCAGATAGTCCTTTGACCTCACACATTAGGAGGAATCTATTACAACAATTTTTTCCTCACTCCATTCAACTTGATTGGTTGGCCTTCCATTTCCATATGCATACTTGAAGTCCCCTTTTTGTTCATTCCAGAGACAAAAAAGCATGTTTTTCCACATATATGCCCCCTATTAGTTATACAACAAGTTTATATGAAGGTTGCTCCACTACAACCCGCATACATTGGTTTTGGTGCTCAAAATTAAAAATTATATCAGGTTTCCATGCCATGTCATGAGATCCATGATTCTTGACCTTCCACACACTAGAAACTCTCCAACTCATCCCTTCAGTTCCATTTGAAGGATATAAATTGAGCCTTGGATAATTGAGCCTTATCCAAGCCTTAAAGAAAAAAAGAATTCAAATTTGAGAGCAAAGAAATTCTAGATAAATTTCACTTCATATTGAGTCTGCATCCCTTTGTCCTTGAAAGTATGAACTCCTTTTTCGGTCCCCAAGCTCTTCCTTCTTTGTAAAGAGGACTCCTTCTTTCAGTACCAAGTGGAGGATTGAAGTGGTGGAGGCCCAACTGTAGGGACTTAGTTTCTTGGTTCCGATATGTGTCTTTACAGAAGTTTGTCACCTATTTACTTCTACTGATTATTTTAATAGAAACACTATTTTCTTGTCTAATTGATATCTTGCAAATATTTGAATTATTATTCCATGGGAGTATTTGTCATGTAGGTTAATGGATTATGCTAATATATATGCTAAAATAATATATTATCACCATATGCTTTCGTATATTGGTTATTCATGACAAGTTGAAAGTATAAAGGTCTGGGTTGTGTGCTCAACGATGGTCTTTTTCAAACGTCTGGGTGAGTTAGGCTCTTAGCCTTGTCTTGTTAGCATTTCATTTATATAGAATAATTGGGATTAGAGTTGATTTCTACGTGTCATTCCATATGTTGTGGTTTTCCCCTAGCCATAGAGATATTTTCCTTGTAACATGGATGTTTTTGTTCTTCTTGGTGATCTTTTGGTTGTTTAAAAGTCTTATATTCTTTGGATTAAATATTTTTAATGCATGGGTACTACTTATATCATCCTATGATGAATTTATGTTTTCTTCATTTACATATAGTGTAGTATTATACCACCTTAATTTTTGCATTTTATTGACAAATTTTCACTTTTCCATAGGTTCAATCCCACCAAAGTGCGACACAGAACCTTCCATGCTTCTTTAGAAGTGTCGTAATTAGGTGGTAAATCCTTCCTCTCTAGATATTCCCTAGGTAGATCCTTGTGCTACATTTTAGCATCCTTTATGTGAGTCTTCTGTAGGATTGGCAGTCCCTTTTAGTCCCACCATGACTTTGTGTTGAAGCCTCAACATACCTCTTCATCTTTTTCTGGCCTATACCCATGGGAGTCCCCTAGAGCATGGATTGTCTTCTTTCAAGCTCACTTAAACTATGAAAGTGACATATGGCGAGAGATTAATTATCCTTTTCGGCTTTTCTTATATTATATAAGAAAAGGAGGCCCCTGGAGTCTTATTTAAGCTCTTTTTAGACTCTCTAAAATTGAAAATATTTCCAAGCTATCTTGTTTCCCTTCACATTCGTCAAAGTGAATTTCGAAGGCACATTTTTCTGGTGATAGTTTACCCCTTTTTCGATCTTGATGGATAATTTTAAGAAAAATGTACGCCCTAGGAGCTATGGTTCTCTAGGAGAGTATTCTTAGGTGTAAGGTTAACCCTTTTTTGGGCATGAGGGAATAAATTT
The DNA here is from genome assembly GCA_009831015.1 of Picea engelmannii. Classification (NCBI taxonomy): domain Eukaryota; kingdom Viridiplantae; phylum Streptophyta; class Pinopsida; order Pinales; family Pinaceae; genus Picea; species Picea engelmannii. The sequence goes on along the minus strand of ML785097.1, from coordinate 283,853 downwards.
TTGAAAAGGGCCATTCTCCCTGGTTTTGGTTTATCACTTTTTCGGACCTTGGAGATTATTTATGAAAAATGAAACCCCCTGAAGTATTCTTTAAGCCCTTTTCAGGCTCCCTAAATAGAAAAATATTGCCGAGTGACCTTGTTTATTTCACACTCGTTAATTGGTCTGGAAAGAACATCTATTTGGCATAAGTGTAACCCTTTTCTGAACAATAGATTACCCAAGAAAGAGGTATGCCTCGGGAGAGATGTCTCACAAGGAGAGTTCTCCTAAGTTATGTTTTATACTTTTTCGGGCGCAGGAGACTAAATTTACAAAAAGGGGATGAGGGAGTCCATAGTTAAGCTGACTCCTTAAAATTGTAAATATAGCTGAGTGATCTTGTCTATGTCACACTCGTTAAAATGGTTTTGAAGAGACGTCCTTTCAGTATAATTTTAACCCTTTTTTGAACCAACTGGACTATATGAGAAAAATGAATACTCTGGACTCAATGGCCAAAAGAGTTCTCCTTGGTATGATTTTGTTCTTTTTTGGGCCCTAGAGACTAAACTTACGAAAAATACCACTTTGGAGTCTTATTTTATTGGTTTTTTAGACTCTCTAAACATAAAAAAGCGTTGAGCTTACCTTATCTAGGCTCGTAAAATTTTACATTGAAGGAGTCTCATTGTGTCAATCCATGATCTCATTGCATGTCTCACTCTTGCATCTTTGTCCTAATGTTGGCTCCATTGTGTTGTTGTTAAACTTTTAGATCATTCCTTAGGTGCATTCCTTGTATCATTTTTTTCCTTTGCGATCTAACACCCTTACCCAAGGAGGAATTTTCTCGAGTGTCCCTATCCTGCACATGTCTTCTTGCATTGAGCATCAGTTTGTTCCATGCACTTGGAACTAGTTTTATTTCTCACAACATTTGTTCCTCCTTGGTAACGTAGCGTCCTTTTACTATTTTTAAATCTTGTTAAATATATGAAAAAGACAAAAAAAAAAAAAAATTCCAAAAAGAGGGTACGAGGAAAAAAAAAATCACTGGAAACAATCTAGTCACCCTTGGACAAAGCACATTTGTCAGTTTGTTCTGCAAGCATTGGGATTTAGTATGACCTTAGGAAGTTGTTCTCATTACATAGAGTTGTGTCCTCCTCCGTTTGGTTACTCTTCCAAACATATTGAGAGTTTGTGGTGCCTCATGTGCCATAGAATTATTTCAATAACATGCTTCCTGATTATTTTCATATGTCATGCTCTTGTCTAATGGAAAGTCCTACACCTTGATTCAACCCTTCTCAGATAAGGCTCTTGAATTTCATGAGTCGACCATCCCAAGAGTCCGGTCAGGTTCACTTTCAAAATCAATGAATTTCCTTTCCTAATGTTCAAGATCATCCAGTATTTCCATGAAGACTTGTCGAATACCTCAGGGTAGTGAGTCTTACACTCCTATTATACTCCTACTTGATTTTTGAAGATCTTGAAGATATTGCTCGAGTTGTGAATCTATCATCTCCAACTACAGACATTGATACCACTTGAAGATTCATATGAAGTTGTATTTGTATATCCTATGATGATTTTGAGATGTAGATCCACTATGTACTATTTGTGGCTACAATTTATAATGGCATACACACTAGTCATGTAGCCATGATTACTATTGATTTCATGGATCTGCAATGTATTTGATTGGAATCCATGCTTAGTTTGTCCCAAGAATGGGTATGCCCACCTCATCGATTATTATTATTATTTTGCAGATGACACACTCACGAATACTCGTCTGGTCTCACTCAAATTGATTCCTTCCCACTTTATTAAATATGTTGTAATGTATTTCGACCATCAGTTGCTCTTTTGACCTTACACATTAGGGGGAATTTGTTATAGCTCAAAATTCCACTACTATGCATTTCTAAATTTGGCCTACTCATTTACACATTTTCCAACCATTTTTGTTGAGGTTCCTCTTAAAAAATACCTTTTTGTATGGTGTACTTGCTATGTTACATATGAAACACACTTACATATGCTAGCTGCATTCTTGACAACCCGCATATACTCTAAAAAGTTGCAAAAAATAAAAAATTCCACAATTTCGGGTGGAGTTTACAGGCTATGTCAGGTTGCAAAACCATTTTATCTCATGTATCCCTTATAACAAATGAATAACCATCATTTTATCCATATAAAAGTTCCCTAGGGGGGTCATTTGGATATATGAACGAAGAGGCAAGTGAACTCTGCCAAACTTTCTCCCTTGCATTCCAAGACTTTTGCATCATGTTCTGAGTTTTCATCCTCAACATTCCAAACCATTCATCCTCCTTATACAATCCATCTGTTTCCCTTATATTTTCATGTTGGTTGTGAGGATATCACATTAGGAATGGTGTACTTGGAGTCAAAATATAGGAACCCATGTGAGGTTCGTGGAGCGACGTCGACAATATTGAGGTTGTAACTTACCATCTTGTTATCAATAAAAGAGAATATTCTTGTCTGAGATCTATGTGTCTTTATGTTATATTTATAAATGGTTTTCATGAATATCTATACCTTTATATGACCTGGATAGTTATGCATCTGATGTTATATTTTTTTCTTTGAAGTTGTTTCAGTCCAGGTTTGGGAGGAGGCTTGCAATCCAGGAACGAACAATGACGGGAAGGGATATACTACAAATGAAAGGAATTAAGGTACATTCTTTGTTTTACTCTCCCTTCCATTAATTATCATCAAGTCTTATTGGATATGGGTAGAATAGGAACAATTTTGTCTTTTAATCTGTCATGGTTGTTATCACTAAAATTTCATCCGCAACATTGCACACAAATGGTTACAGAAGTACAACAATGAAAACAAAAATTAGTTCACCTGCAACACTAAAATGCATTTCAAAAGGAAAAAACTATACAATTGGGAAAAAATTGACATGCACAAACTCACTAAAGGAATCATGCGCACAATGCACTAGCTAACAAAGTCTGTAGACTGCACAATGTGCCAAATGCGTGACTGTGTATGAGAAAATTAACGCACTCCTGTGAACGATGCATTTATGGTTCTTGTCATCCCCCCAAACACTTATGGACCAGCTCCCAACTTGATTTGACCTCCATATTTGAGAAAAATCCAAATGGGGGGCTGGTCAAGGACCAAAGGGTGCCCTAAAGGGCCCCTTGTTTGTAGTAAGAACCAATTGAATTTTTCCTTGAAGAAATGATATAAATGGAAGCCATGGGTGCACTAAGAAACCAAGATCTTCATAGTATTGTTATGCTGCCTCAATTCTCCCTTGAGAATCCTCTTTTCTCCTTCGACTATTCAAGCATCATTGCAATAGGCCGTTCCACTCACCTCTTGATAGAATAGGCATTGATTTTATTCATCATTTTCCATTTTTCTTCCATTGTAAGAAGATCTCTCCATTAGGATGAAATGTCAATAACCCTCAGGCTAGGGTAGCACACAATTACAGTATGTTCAATGACTTGGCACAGTCTCCTGCAACCATGTCTGTATTGGAGGTCCTCCAAACCTATCCAACTAAGTGGAAATCCTTACTCTCCACCTTCGGGGAAGTCGACTGAGATGATACTAGACTCATCACATTTGATCTAGATAGTGGAGAACCACAACTCCCCTCTTTGGTATCTTTCCAGATACCAGTCAAGATTCATAACATCACGTTTCATTGGTGTATCATCAATGAAGGTGCATCCACATGCATCATGTCCAAAACTGTATGGAAAAAACTTGGCTCCCCTAAGCTAATACCATCTTTCATCACCTTGAGAGCCTATGATGGTCAACCATCCTCCCCTGTAGGGATCTTCCAAAATTTCCCCGTCAAACTCAAAGGAAAAACCATACTCATCGACATCGAAGTTAGCGACGCCTCGCTTGATTACAACATCTTTTTTGGATGTAGCTACATGTACGCTATGAAGGAAATATCCTCTTATGCATTTCGAACAATGATGTTTCCCCACAATGGGAAAATAGACACCATCGACCAAATTACACACTATGAGACTAACCATTCCGCCAACATCAATAACGTCTTTCCTCTTGTCCACACTAGCTCAGATGCTTATTCTCTCATTTACATTGGCCCTAGAGTTTTCAAAGACCCATCCTTGTTGGGGGCATGCCATGGAACACCACCTCTCATACATCCTTCAACACAAGTGTGTGTTATATCTTCTAATGGAACTAGCACCGGAGACATCATCCCTCCCAAAGAAGCCTGTCCATACCTCGAAGTTCCACTAGTTGAAGAAATATTACCTCAGGAATTCCTTGAGAAC
>ML785097.1:250191-269977 GCA_009831015.1 Picea engelmannii | reverse complement strand
ATTGCACCTTGATTGGATTTTGTGTGGCTATTGGGAAATATCACCAGCTCTTTCGGGATATGCCCCCTTTACCCCTCATTATAACCAGTTATTTCATCCTTCACTAGTTTCTCTTCCAGTGACTTCAGACCCCACTGTTGAGTGCTATTGGAAGGTCCAGTGCTATTTGAGAGGAAGGACGTTACGTCTTCTAGGACATGAGCATTTGCTTTCTTTTGATTCCCCCATGTGGACAAAACCCACTTACCCACATATATGCTTCTTTCTCATTTTATGTATGATGCACATCTGATTACAGTTTGATTTAGATATATATATTGTGTAAACATTCAACACAAAGGCTCTTGTTTCTATATTTCTCTCACCACTTTTTGCACATATTCACACAGCTAGTCTGACATCATAGGGGAACCACAGAACCCCCGTCGTTCTCGATGCTTGCTCAACCTCCCTCCTATTTTAGGGGGAGTATCTGGTCGTGCCCACTCATCGGCACCTCCTTCACACACTCCTGTGAGTGCTACTATCTTAGGATCAGCTTTACTTGGTTCTACATTACTTGGGTCAACTTCCCAAGGTCATCCGTTCATTCTCTCTCCTTTACACAGAAGCGGGGGACCCACTTCCTCTCAAGAAGGGAGCACCAACCCACCTAGCCCCCCTCACGGGTCAGGTTCACAACACACTATGGCCGGAGCTAACCCTCCCCCCCCACTGTAGATGCCATATTTGGCCTCTCTCAACATACTGGATCTCACCAAACTCACCAATGATCCTACATTGCATGATCCCACGTGGCCTGCAATGCCAACCAAACTACCTTCAGAGATACCAAAGTTTGAAGGAAAGGCAGGGGATGACCCTGCTAACCATGTCATGACCTTTCATCTATGGTGCTCTTCCAACAACATTATGGATGATTTCATCAGACTGCGATTATTTCAATGCACACTCACTGGCCCATCGGCTAAATGGTATGTTGAAGAAAAATCAGGGTCCCATGCAACTTTTGAGTCATTGGCCAAAGCATTCTTGACCTTCTTCCAACTACCCATCCACCACGAAAATGGTCTAGAACTACTTTCTAATTTCAAACAAACCTCAGCCACACACATCGCTGACCACATTCACAAGTGGCGTAGGTGACGTAGTTTGTGTAAAGTAGAAACCACCAAGCAACAATGTCTCGACTGGTTTCTTAGATAACTTGTCTCTCTCCTTGGAAAGGATGTAGCTTCCACCTTCACTCAATCCGAAGAGGAAGCTATCAGTAAAGCCCAACAGTATGACCTCATCTATGCACAGTCAGGATACTTATACATAGTACTTCCTGATCTTCCAAAACCTATGCCATTTGGCCAAGACAAACCTGGGATGTCTCACTCAACAGACAGACTAATAGGTGACACCACACACCATGGTCCACAACCCCAACCACCACTGATGTATGGAACACCTCAATACTCACCAGCATATGGGGGCACTCCTTATTACCCCCCACCTCCTTATCAACAACCATACCCTGTTGCTATACCTCCACCCATCAGTGGACCACCGCCGATACCTCCCATACATCCACCTATTCCCACAAACAATGGTACTCCCTCAACATCAGCTTATAGTACTAGTGAAAGCACTACGCCTTCCTATGTACCTTATGGATCGGTACCACCACAGAATCCTTACTTCCTGTTTCCTGGTCCCCCACAACCCATGGCTCCCCCACATCCTCATGCGAGGGTAAATTTTGTTCAACCCTATGCTGCTCAACAATACCAAAGTTTTGAACAGTTGAATATAGCCAACCCAACTCATCCATCGAACAATGCCAAGAAGAAAGGACAGAACAAGAATAAAAACAACCCAGGTCAAGGTGGGAATCAACCCCCACAACACCAACCCACTGGGGGCAACCAGAACCAAGGGAACCAAAACCCCCAAGGGGGCAATAATAAAAAATGCCAAGGGTGAGATAATGTTAAAACCATCTTACCTTGTGCCCTTTTTTGTGAGTTCGGTCATTACACTCACCATTGCCCCCAGATTGCTGATTTCAAATGGTTGAAAGACTCGGGTAGTCTTCCCCATTCTCTTGCACAACCTGCCCCTCAGTAGGCCCCACAACAATATGTGCAACAACCCCCTCCCACCGTACTAAAAAATCCTATTCCACATCAAGGTGTGATAAACACCCAACAGGACACACAACATCCCCCACCTCAAGGGGGACAATACCCCAACCCTAACAACCCAGCCGAGCTTACAATTCTCCTCACCAGCGAGGAAGAAATCCTTCTGCAAACGCGTAGTCATCAGTATCATACACCCAATTGAGTCTCCTTCCATCCCTCTAGAGACAACCCCTACACCGATAGGACCCTCGTTGGTGATCCCCCACCCTTCCGTTGAACCACCACTATGCATCCCTCACATCCCCTTACGCAGGAATGTCCACAACCCACAGGCTAGGGAAGCTCTTGGAAGTCCTCCAGACTTGTCCTATGCAGCGGAAATCACTACTTTTTGCCTTGGGGGCAGTCGACCCTGCAGATACTCGACTCATCACCTTTGATCTTGACAGCGGAGAACCTCATCTTCCCGCCTTGATCGCTTTTCAAATACCAGTAAAAATATAGAACATCACAGTTCATCGATGTATCATCGATGAAGGTGCATCTACATGCATTATGTCCAAAACCATATGGTAGAAACTTGGTTCACTGGAACTCATTCCCTCTACCATCACATTACTAGCTTGTGACGGACAACCATCCTCTCCTGAAGGGCTCTTCCAAAATGTCCCCATTGAACTCGGGGGCAAGACTATCCTTATCGACATCAAATTTATCGATGCCCCGCTCGATTATAATATCCTGTTCGGTCATAGCTACATGTATGCTATGAAGGCAGTGGCATCTTCCATCTTTCAGACAATGATGATCCCCCACAATGGGAAGATCATGACCATCAACCAAGTCTCACATTATGAGCCTAACCCATCTTCCAACCCCGATAACATTCTTCCCCTCATCCACACAAACCAAGACGCATATCCACTTGTCGAGATGGGTCCTGGGATTTTTAAAGATCCATCCTGGTTAGGGACGTACCATGGAGCACCACCACTCCTTCATCCTACTAATAAAGTATTCATCATCTCATCTAACGAAAATCATAGAGAGGATGATCGTCCTCCTCAGGAGGCTTCGGTCATTCCTGATGTCCCAACAGTCACAAAACCACTCCCACCGGAACCTCCTGCGCACTCATCGACCTCAATAGTCCACGAATCCACATCTCCTCAGAGGCATAGTCCCGTTTGGGAGATAGTCCCCCAACCCCTCACTCAAATTCCCTTATTTTACCCTCCACTAGGTATAGAAGCTTTCCAAGTAGCCACAATTCTCACACTACCTAATATGGTGTTAGCAATCCCAGTGTGGTATTTACACCCACCTGAGATGGTCCCTCGACCATCCCTTCCCCCATAGGAAGGAATCCCCATGATGATTCCCATCCTTACCCCCACCACCCCCCCAATCCCTAACCCCCCTGCTATAGCTGGGGGTAGGAGAAAGAAGAAGGAGCCCACCGCTCCACTTCCTCCATGCATCCCACCACCTTGCACACTATGTGAGAAAGAGGGCCACCAAACCAACAATTGTCCATCACTACCTGAATTACAGAATTTGATCCCCCTCAATCAAACTCCCACAACACCCGCCACTACTGCTAGTCCCATCACTACTACCCACCCCTCCAGTAGTAAAGGGTTGAGGACCAAATATGCTTGTGCTATATGTTCAGAGTACGGCCATTATACCCATCATTTCCCAGCACTGCCACGCTTTTGGTAGACATTAGCCGCCGTACGCCAGAACTTCCAGAACAACCCCATCCCTGCTACGTCCTCCTCAACAACTATCACTGAAATTCGTTATGTCACCACTTCAATCAATGAACGTATGAGATGCCCTTTCTCTCTCTGTGATTCATTAGCTCACTTTACATACCAGTGTCTTATGATTCTTAAATACAGGCAATGTCAATTGGACCTGCTTCACCGACCTGCAGAGGAAATAATTGACATTACCTCATCACTAGAGGATCTTCATGTCATTTCTCCCAAACCCGAGGCTCCCAACACCTCCATGGTTCTTAGATGACATATCTGAGGATTTACCCCCCAACCCACCCAACTCTCCTACTCATTCCCCTATGGACACTCTCCACCCAACCACCACGGATACCTCTCAGTACTTCAATATATGGTTCATGTCAAGTGAACCCTCACCATCTAGTAGCATTTCTCCCTCTACTTCTCCATCAGGGGGCAACCACACTATCACCGAGATCACTCCTCATGACCCCTTGTATTCCCATTGTTTCCAATGCGACGAGGAAATACTAGAAGAGCTAAACCACCTAGACTCTCCCTGGGACATGCTACATCACCGTGCACTCTTCTCTCCACAGGAAGCCCTCATGCCTCCGAACAAAAACCCAATTTATGCGGTCGAAACCAAAGATTTTATCCCGTCAGGGCCTATCAATTGGTTCAACAATCCCATTCCTACCCCTGATACATTTGAAGAAGGTAATATGGCCAACATTTACCCCACCATAAAAATCAACATTTCCATTAAACATGGCATCGTCGAAGAAATCACCATTGGAGCTGCTTGCACTCCTCAGAAAATCACCGCATATAAAGCCCTCTTCCAGGAATATAGGGATATTTTCGCCTGGTCATACACGAAAATGCTTGGCCTTGATCCCTCTATTGTCGAGCATCACATCGACACCTGGCTTAACATCACACCAGTTCTCCAGAAACAGCGACTGCTACACCCATCCAAAGCCACAGCTATCAAAGCTGAAATTGACAAATTATGCACTGCCGAGTTTATTTATCCCATCGCTTATACTTCATGGGTTTCCAACCCTATACCCGTCGACAAAAAACAGGGCACTATCCACATGTGCACAGAATTTCGTGATCTCAATAATGCATGTCCCAAAGACAACTTTCCAACACCTTTCATCGATCAAATTATCGACGACTCCGCCGGTCACGAGGCTCTCTCCTTTATGGACGGATTTTCTGGCTATAACAAAATACAAATCCACCCAGCCGATCAGTATAAAACCGCATTCATTACCCTGTGGGGTACTTTTGCATATCGTGTCATGCCTTTCGGCTTAAAAAATGTTGGCGCTACCTTCCAGTGGGAAATGACATACATCTTTCACGATCTGGCTAATATCATCCTTGCCTACTTGGACAGCCTCACAACTCGATCCAAGAGACGCACCCAACATCTAGATGATTTACGAATCATTTTTCAATGGTGTCGTCAGTACAACATTTGCTTGAATCCTCTCAAGTGTGTGTTCTGTGTCACCGCAGGGCGCCTCCTCGGTTTTCTTGTTTCCCAAAGCGGTATTACCATAGACCCCCTCAAAGTCCAAGCTATCATCGAAATTCCACCTCCCCGGAATTTACGACAACTTCAAAGTCTACAGGGCTAACTTTCTTAGACGCTTTGTTCCTGATTACGCCATACGCGTACACGGTTTCCTCCGCTTACTACGTCATGACATCCCTTTTCACTGGGATGACCATGCCCAACAGTCATTTGATGATCTTAAAGAAGCACTTTCAAATACACCTTTAATTAGTGCACCTGACTATAATCGCAACTACATCCTCTACGTATCAGCATCAGCTGTATCAGTAGCCGACGTCCTCATCCATCTCGGAGATGACAATCATGAACACATCATTTATTACGTTAGTAAGAACCTCTCAGGACCACCCTTGAAGTATAAACATGAAGAGAAACTTGCTCTTGCATTTGTCCTCGCAGTCCAGAAACTGCGCCATTACATTCTTCTTCGCACCACAAAGGTCGTCGCATATTCCAACCCTATGCAGTACTTGCTCAGGCATCGACAAGTCAACGACAAATTCGTTCGATGGATCATTATACTTCAGGAGTACGACCTTGAGTTCTCAACACGTAAGAGTAAGAAGGCCCTTGTTCTCACCGAACTTGTCACGACCCTCCCCTCGGACACCACCAGCGCCCCCATCAATACCAACTTTCCAGATGAACATCTCTTTTACATCACTTCGGATGATCCTTGGTATGGCGACCTTCTCATCTACCTTCAAACTCAAAAGTTCGGTAACCACCTTTCACGAGATGATCGTCAACGTATTCGCCACCAGGCCCATCGCTACCTCCTCATCGGAGACATCCTATACCGATGGGGCGTCGACACCATTCTTCGTCGATGCCTGACCATTGACGAGGCCGACAGAGTCTTAAACCACCGCCACAACAGTGCATGTGGGACCATCTTTTGGGCATATCCACTACTCAAAATATTATCCTAGCCGGCTACTTTTGATCTACCTTGTTTCATGATTGCATTCATGTCGTGAAACAATGTGAGCAATGTCATCTCTACGCCAACAAAGCCCGAGCTCCCCCCGCTCTTCTTCACCCTGTCATTTCTGCCGACCCTTTTTGTAAATGGGGCATTGACTTCATGACTTGTAATCCCCCATCCAACAATGGCCACAAATACATCGTTTTCGTTGTTGATTACTTCACCAAATGGGCCGAAGCTATGCCCACTTTCAACAACACCGCTGACACTGCAACGCGTTTTTTCTTTAACCACATCATCTCCCGTTTTGGCGTACCCCTCCAACTCTTTTCCGACCATGGGAAACACTTCGAGAATGAGATCTTCGTCGAACTCTCATCTCGTTTAGGCGTCTCTCACAATTTTGCCTCACCATATTACCCTCATTCAAACGGACAGGTCGAGGCAGTTAACAAAGTCCTCAAGACCATGTTACAGCGCACGGTTAATAAACATAAAACCAATTAGCATCATATGTTATTTTCTACGCTATGGGCTTATCGAACAGCAGTGAAAATTGCTACTATTTTCACACCATTCCATTTAGTCCATGGGGTCAAGGAAACTCTTCCCATCGAGTGCGAAATTCCCACCTTACGCACCGCAATTGAGCGATTACCTGACACTGCTCCAATGGAGCAGCGCTTGCTGAACTTGGAGTCTCTGGATGAAGATCGTCGATCTTCCTTACAGAACATCGAGGCAGCTAAAAAATGATCCAAGGCTACCTTTGATCACCATGTCAACCTTCGATCATTCCACGAAGGTGACCTCATCCTGGTTTATGATATTGCTCATGATACCTTTGGACACAGAAAATTCGAATCACTTTGGCATGGCCCTTACATTATCCAACATTGCCTCACCAAAGGAACATACATCCTGGCCTCCCCCGAAGGCCTCTCTCTCAAGGAACCCATCAATGGGTTGTATCTCAAGAAATTTTATGCTTAAACGTAGTCATTCTACTTTAGGTTATTTCTTTTCTAGCGTTTTTAATCTTTTTTCTCCTTCCCTCACATCTAAACTATCCTTTGTGCTATTGACAGATGCTTCCTCCACCAGCCTACCACATTGGTTACGCTGACGGCGCCAGCCGTTGGACACAAAATCTCGTTTTGGTTGCTTGGGTTGTTTACACCCCCTCACATGATATGCTCCATTCAAGCGGCATATGTTTGGGGTAAGCAACCAAAAACCAAGCCGAATACACTGCGGTCATTGGCCTCCTGGCCGACGCCCAACATCATCATATTCGTCACCTTAGTGTCTTCCTCGACTCTCAACTAGTCGTTCTAGTCCAGCTCAACAATGTGTACCGCGTACGCGATCCGTGCCTCTTTCTCAAATACCTACAGGTTAGGCTTTTATCTCGACATTTTGATTCCATTACATTTACACATATTCCAAGACAATTGAATCAAATAACAGATCAAATAGCTAACATGGTGTTAGATTGGCATATATCACATCAAGCTACACATACATAAACATATCACAAAAACCTGTCACAACATATATATAGAATGGGCGTACTCAAAACATTAGCAAAAAACATGTAGACAACATCAGGATCTCAAATAGGTATACTCATGTATATATATAAAGGCCCATCAGGCCATCTCAATGTTTACATACAAAAATACATGTATCCGCAGGCCAATACAACACCTCGGTACAAAAAATGGGCTCACCAGCCTATATACAACAAAAAGATATACATCATGCACCACTCATGGTGCCTCTATCACCCCACCACCTACTCCTCCCTCAAGCGGTGGCGGCCCACCACCACCTGCCTCAGGCGGTGGTGGTCCACCCCTACAGGACCCTCCTGCCCCGGCGGAAGGCATCCACTCATCATAGAAGCAAGCACTACTGCTCATCGTACTATGGCCCACCATGGTGGCGGTACCCCCACACACTGCTCTAGGAAACTCTCATCTTGGATGCGCGTCCACATGCCCTCAGGCACATCTTGTAAAACTGTCTCTAGATGACGTCGTATGTCATCAAAATCCACTCCGGCCACCGCTGGAGGAGCGTGTGATGGCCCCACACCCGGGTCATCAAACCGGTGCCTCCTCGCTGCCCTCTCTGGATCAGTTGGTTGCCCCGTGGCATCCTCCCACTGACGTCTCTCTCCCTGTGGTCATATCTCTGGCTCTCGACAAGTCGATGCTCTCTGCATCTCCATCTCACGCCTGTGAGGTGCCACATCTGCACATGCAAAAAAAACAAAACAAAAAAAAAAACACAACAGATAGTATCAGCATCTATATCATATACATATGGACTGCTATCTCAAAAAAAACAACATAAACCAAAACATGCACACCAATACTAAACATACCTCGATGGTCAAACACCTCCCCTAGAGGTAGCACCATGTCTGGGTCACCTCGAAAGTCCACCCCAGCATAGGGGTACCGAAGTATCACCTGCGGCATCTGCCACCATACCTATGCCACCTCTACCGAAAAGAAGTGGCCACCTTGGCCACCACCATGACGAAGAAAAATTGTCGACCACCACCTCAACTGAGGCTCTCGCGCCCCCAGTATCTCTAGTAGAATCCTCGAGCGCAACATCAACACCTTCTCTAAAAACCAGGCCACTAGGATGGACCCAAAAGAAAACTCCCCTCCATCAGTGGACCGACAGTGGTCCAACTGTGCCACCATCCTTGCATGCAGCGTTAGCCCCCAAGCGAACTACTCACCGACCAACACTCTCTCCAACACCAAAAGTTGGCCACCACTAATCCGCTAGGTCGCCAGTGACCCATATACCCGTACAATCATCGTTGCTATGCAGCGATGCGCCAGGGAATCTATCGCCACTATACTCACCACAGTCCCAGACATAAAGTCCCGACCTAAACAGTATCTCTGGCCAATATCGGCAAGCAAAATAGTCCTGGGCAACACCGGCTCCGTTAGTAGGGGCGTTCCCCGAAAGGGGAGCCCAGTCAAGAAATATATATCCTCCACTGTACTGAAGGGGATCTGCTTTCCTCGTACGAGGAAGCAGTGCAGATCCAGACTCCACATCTGGATCAAAAACTGCAATAGATACTCTTGTGCCCATATCAACGGGCACTCAAAGAACTTTAGCAACCCACAGGTTGCCAAAGTTGCACGCATACCAGGCCCCTCAATGGCCACGACGTCTCGCAACTGGGTCCAGTCTCGCTTTCACCACCGCACTGGCATCGTCACAACCGTCCACCTGCAGACAACATAGAGCCCTATATCAGCTCATACAACCATCAACAACATCAAAAAGACTCATTTTAAAACACTTCAACCTTGCCTCCTAGGCGTGGTTTTGCTACCCAAAGGCGCGCACAAGTGCACACCTATTCACTACATAGGCACGCACATGTGCGCTCCTGTTCACTAAACAGGTGCACACACATGCGCGCCTGTTTACTACATAGGTGCGCATCAATGCACACCTATGTGTTTCACAGGTGCGTCCCTATGTGCGCCTATTCACCATACAGATGCGCAGAGATGCACGCCTGTCAAACCCAAAGACACGAATAGGTGCGTGCCTGTTCAGCTCACAGGCGCGCCCTACGAGCATGCCTTAAATTCTCTCTACCGTGCCCCCATGCGTGTATATCCAGTGTATAGGTGCACACGTATGCGCGCCTATCACCGGATCGCCCACGCATGTGGGGCCCATATCCCCTAAATACCTCTGTACATCCCTCCGTACAGCCCCTGCCCAAAAATTGAAACCTATTTCTATGCAGGATGATGAGACCACTAACCTGATACTCGCAGATCCTCAATCGACTGCCTCGTCCTCCCCAAATCTCCCAATCTCCTCTGACAATTGGTCGTTCAGTCACTATTGTAGCAGGTACAAATGAGGTGGTAATGTGGGCCCTATAGCTATATATAGGCCTTTTTCCAAACTTCCACTCACCTTTTCGGGAGCCCACGATGTCCATTTTTCAATCTGTCTTCAGCCACGAGATCAAAATCCCGTCACCTACATCATAGCAATCCCTGGGTCTCTTTTCATCCTGAGCCCCTGGGGCGTCTTTTTTTCATATCATGGTTAGGTACACACGCGCATAGTCACATTTATCAAATACATGCTCATATCTTTGATTCTCTTCAAATATTGTTCACTTTGGGTGTTTGGTTTTCATGTGTGCAGGTACTTGCTCATCATCCATCAGCACAACCCCTTCAGGTATATACTCAGCACTGGCATGTAGTCTTTCCCATTGTATCGCACTTTCATTTCCAGTCACACCCTCTGATGTTTACCTCTAGGATCCCTATTCTCGGCTCTGCAGTACCCACACCTCCATTTTACATCTTTGATACTGTTACCTGGTAGCATTCTTACCCACATGAGTTGTCCCATTCATAGCACCTTTTGACCCTTTTGACACTCATGTTGTTCTTCATTACCCTTTAGATATGGGAGTCCCAATAGTATTTCATCGTGTCACGAATCAACCACATACTCCTTCTCCTCATTTTGCTAGCTTTCCCACACAGACTCCCAATTTATCTCTTTACGGTTCTATTTTTTACCTGCACCTCCGCAGTATCATGAACCCTCCATTTCATCCACAATCAGTTTGCCCATCTGTGAACCTACCTTCATTTCACCTACCTCATACAAAAAATCACCATTGGGGCCCCCACCCTTCATCAGTTTTCCAAGAAAATTCTACCCTCCATGGGCCACCCATATCACACTGGGGCACCCGTTTCTATATTTGTACATTTCTCCCCAAATTATTCGTTATTTATTGTACAAATGCCTTTATTTCTATTCATTTCATTATCTTTTTGTCGTCACCTTTGGCGACCTGCTTCCCTCCTTTTGGCCAAACGCAACCCATGTCACCCTTGGTTGAAGCATTACTCATCATCTACCCTTGCTGACATCGTCCATATATTCTGAGTACCCCACAGGTCACTTACCTCTATCCTCTGCATTTGTTCACTTTGTCCTGCCTCTGGCACAACTTATCACTGGTCTTGTCATCCCCCTGACACTCAACCTCGTTACACGGTTGCGGCCACTCTTTATCTCATACATCCTCCAACCAAGGGCAGTATTGAGTCTTCCCACTTCTTGACTTCGTCCATGTACCTCTGCCACTTCCTCACCTCAGTAGATTCCACGAAGCCCTTTTCTTCTGGGAGTTGTGTTACCCTTTTGTCGACATCAGCACAATTTTCCGGAAGGGCGACAGTATCTTGATTCTCATTCTCCATTCAATGACAGATCTCAGACGACACAGGGTGAAACACCATTGCTCCCTACTGTCGTTGGCCCCCATAACATTCGACGCCAACACTTTCTCGTGTTACAGTGGGTCTTACTTTGCGACTATTGCAGTTATTTCTCTCATTTTCTGAAGACCTCTGAACTTGGCTGGGCTATCAATACCCACATAATCGCTGCTACTTATTACCACGATCATTGCCTACTGTTCAGAGTATGTTCATTTATAGAATTGTCTTTTTCCTTTATCACAACTGCCCCCGAGGGCGTTGCAGTTGTCTACACCAATGCTTCCGTCATCTTTTTCAGAGTTACATGACATGAGCATGGGGCATTCCCGCCTCATTTGTACACAGTTTTATATTTTACACACCTTATGGAAGGTTGGGTCCTACTGGTTCCTTTTTCCCTCCAATGGATCGCTCCGGACATTCACACTATTACTCTCTCTTACAACAACATTCTCAGTAGAAGAAACATTCATGGATTTCGGCTATACGTTTGCTCCTAACCTCATCCATCAGGGGGCATCTGTTATCACTGAAATTTCGTCTGCACATGGTTACAAGAACTCAACATCATCAAACGGTAATGAAGTCATTCATGGACCTGAATTAATACCACAACATTCAAAAAAGGTCAAAAAATATACAAAGTAGTGAAAAATTGAAGAGCACTTTGCATACATTGGGTGTGCGCGCACATGCACGGAACAGGGACGTATAGAGCGCACACAGGCACATGATGCACGACTGTTAGCGCAAAAATCCATGCACTTGCTAAACGGTGCATTTATGAATGTGGTCAGCCTCCCAACCACTTATGGTTCAACTCCCAAGATGATTTGACCTCCAAATCCGGGCTGGATTCGAGTGGTGGGCTGGTCAAAGACCTAATAATGCCCTAAATGGCCTCTTTTCACACTACAAAGCAGTTACACAATAGCCCAATGCAATGCTATAAAAAGCCATGAATGCACCTCATTTTCTCAAGGAATTCAAAGTAATGTTATGCTGCCTAAATTGTTTTAAGGACTCCATCCTTGACAAGAACACATTGGCACCATTTCATTGAGCAATCCACCTCTCCATTGAGTGGATTTGCAAAGAGTTCTTTCACCACTATTCTCATTTTCTTTGTTGTAAGGAGAGAAATCTTGTGAGGGTCCAAGAACCTTCCCTTGGAGGAAGAAGGGACTCATAGTCCCCTTTCTTCTTGGTGCTTTGATTTCATCAATAGACCAGCCTCTAATATTGGTGATATGGGTCTTTTTGTTCTTTGTTTTCTATGCTCATGATTTTAATTCTTATTGCATCTATTAGTCTAATTCTTAGTTATAGTTTTGTTTTTCTTTCTCTAACTCTTTTCTCTACAGTTGTCTTGCTCAGCAGACCCAACTGGGCATGCTAGCACCTCAATTCTGCTCACCAAGGTGACGAAGGAGGTGCAACAGTGGGCACAGAAACTAGAATCATCAATTCATAGGAAGACCTATGAGGTTACTGAAGACCTTAGAGGCAAGGTTGTGGAGAAGAACACAGTTGCAAACAGAAGCTCTGAGGATTTCTGTAAATCTTTGCAAAGTGGGCATTCATCCAGTGCAAGGAGTGCACAGAGGAAGAACTCTATTGTGAGTTCATTAGAAGCAATAATCATATAAGAATTCTTCATACTCTTCCAGGAGGGAATTGAGTAAGTGCTAGAGTGCATAGAAGGAACTCTTTGAGTTCAGAGATTGAATAAGAGTCCATAGAAGGATCTTTCCAGGGTTGTTGAACACCTTGAAAACCTTAGCAATAGGTTGCTTGAGAAGACAAAGTTCTAGGAGGGCATCATATTTCTCCATCTGAGGGAGAAGGAAGAAAGAATTATTTTCCTTAGGGGTTTGAGTATTTGAGAAGCTCAGAAGAGATAACACCTTTGTGTGCAAGGACTTTGCAGAGGCACAGAAGTCATAGAATCCCTTGAGGATTTGAAGGATAAGCTTAGGAGGAGTAGCATTCATACGCGCAGGCAAGGATTCAAAGTTGTGAAGCTCACAGAGAAAAGAAACAAAGGTCGAGGACTTTGAGAATTTGAAATTCTTCCAAGTCCGGAGGAAAAGAGCCAAGGCTCAGCAGAAGCAATAGCTTTCATCGGATCAGCTGAGAAGATCTATATCATTGAAGATTTTGTGTCCAGGGAACAACAGGAGGAGCACAAGAGCCGAGGATATTCTGAGTCGTTAGATATTAAGCTAAAACCCGACAATCGTTGGATCTGTCGAGAGTTGCATGAGATTTAAAACTTGCAAGCAGAAGTGAAAGTCCCGAAGGGGGTGATATCGAGATATCGACGTTTGGGAGTTCGCTAGTCTGGAGGATGAGAGTCTGGGCACTCGACATCAGAAATCGTGAAAAGGAGAAAGAATCTGAGTCATTCGTTTGAGAGCAGACACATGTCATGAGATCACCCGTATCGAGGATTCATACATCGGGAGTCATAGAAGGAAGTCTTTCAACTTCGCGAGTGGTGAAATCGTGAGAGAATCACAGCTGTCCATCGGAGGGGGACAGGTGGCAGAGATCTAGGGATCTCACGAAATCAGAGATTCGCAACGTGAGAGCCTAGGATTTGGGTGCTCCAAGTTGCGAATGGCAAAGTCGCGAGAGAATTGTAGCCGTCCATCAGAGGAAGATAGGTGGCAGAGATCAAGGGATCCCGTGAACTCGGAGGTTCACAAGGTAAGGGCCCAAGAGTTGGGAGCTCCAAGTTGCGAAGTTGCGAAGTCACGAGGAGTGGAGATAGCCATTGGATCCGAGTAAAGGGAGTACCGTTGGATCAGAGCCTCATCGCGCGTTTCTTGTATTCGGAGGTTCAAAGGTTGAAAGGACCTCATCTTGACATCAGAAGTTGCGAAGTGTTGAGAGCCGAGGCACGAGTGTGGATGTGTGGTAGAACCTCAAGGTGGGGCTCGCGTGATTGACAGGTGGACACACATCGCCTAGAGAAGGGAGCCAATGCTCTGTTGACTTCTCGTGTCTCGGGGATTTGTGAGATAAGAGCATGAAGATTCAACCCTTCAACTCGCGAAGTCGCGAGTAGCGAGAACGCGAGAAGAAAAGTCAATATCGCTTCTCAGGGTTTCACAAAGGGAAGGTACCAAGGTTGGATGTTGAAACTCCTGAAGCGGTGAGTAGTGAGAGGAGATAATGCTTAGCCTAGCCGGTGATCATGCACGAAAGGTGCTGACAAAAGAATATCCATACCTGTATCGACATTTCGGTTATCGCAGGATTGAGAAGGAGGAGTCGAATGCTTCGACTCGCAAACTCGCGAGATCGTGAGATTTCGATAAGAGACTTAGGGTTTGGCCCTTGGTCATAGCGTTGTGGTCACTTGGGGAGATAGGAGCTCATGCCTAGTGATGTTCGCACAGGGGAGTTCCCGAAGGACCTGTCGATCGATAAGTGCAGATTCCAGTAGGGAGTTGAAAGAGATGATCCGGCTTGAAGGGGTTAAAGAACGATCCTGTGAACGGATCTCGGCCTGAGGCTTGAGAGGTCTGCATCAAGTGGTATTAGAGATCAGATTCTGTTTGTATATTTCAGACAAGAGGAGCAAGAAGGAGACAGAGTGTTGAAACTTTGTAAGGATTGTTTGAAGGTAGGCAACAGTCCACAGACAGTGAGGAAGACTGTAGATGAAGCTAACACTCAGGATTTTGGAGTGACAACAACAGGTTTTTCAGCAGAGAAGACAAGAAAAGCAAGATGGCTACTAAACATCATACGAGTGCTGGAAGGAAAGACCCAAAGCTGATGAGCGAAGCTGAATGGGATGAAGAACTCACTGAGATGAATGAGAGGATGGATGAACTTGCATTGGAGATGCAACAACATGCAAGGTCAAGATGGGTGTATGAATGGCCCATGGGAAAGCTGAAGGTAAAATGGCTAGACAAGCAGTTGATGGTCATAAGGCAATGTAGACTGTTGAGAAGGTGGTTGAGGCATGCTGAAAACCTCAATGGACTAGAAGAAAGAGTTTAGGCATGTGAGCCAGAGACTGGGAGAAATCTCAGTGATGTTGAGGATGAAATGGGATTGGATAAAGATCTCAAGCACTGCTAGGAGGGCAGAGAGGAAATTCCCAATTTCTAGGTGGGAAAAGAGTTGAGATCAGCCGAGGATCTCACAGACTGTCATGAGGATAGCCAGGGAATTTCACATTGCCAGGTGGTCAATGGATCGATATCGTTGTGGGATCTCATAAACTGCCAGGAGGGCAGCATAAAGTTTCCAATTTTCCAAGTTGTAGTGCACCTTTTCAGCTACTAAGGCTTAATTGCTATTAAGAGAAGATTATGACACCATTCAATACATAACTCATATAGGTATTATATGATCCACATGCATTCAACAAATAAACACATTTAAGCTCAGAGTAAAACATATTATTCACTGCTATAATTATCAATCCATAGCGTTTCATATTAATTCATATACACAGTGGAAATCATGATAGCATAAACAATAGAGTCATGCAAAACATGATTAAAACATAATCAGATACTTATCTCTTAACAGTGGTAGAATCCACCAACCAAGTGCATGCCTTCCACGAACCTCCCAGCCTTAGACCACACTGCTCATTAGCTCAACAGTGGGTCACCCCCGAGCTAGGACTAAGCTCCACCCCGAGACAAGGAATCCTAGGTTAGGCTGAGGTTACAGGGAAAACAGTACACAACCATAAGTAGGAATTCTCTCTCAGGAACCACCCACACTCACTACCCATAGTCCCTCATTCCCCACATGCCTGTTCCACCCCAGGAGGATACACCTTCTTTGTCACCTGGACAGTCCTTTGACTGCTAACCTCCCTTGCCTTGGGTTATAGCAACAGACTGGATTGGAAGTCTCTGAGCTCTGTGGCAGCTACAGGGTTCCTTCTAGGAATCCTCTCCTTCCTCTACGCACTCTCTCACCTAGAGGGAGTCGCTCACAATTCCATCAACTTGTTCTTCCAACATCAACCACCTCTCTCACCTGGAGAGAGTGTTGTACAAACTGGCCAACAAGCCACACAGGATCAAACAACTCTGGATTCTCAGGGATGCGTGACGAGTCATCCACGCAGGGTCGATGCAGACTTCCCAGTTTAGAATAGAGAAGGGAGTACCATCTTTCTGAACAACGCAAACTCTTTCCCAAAATCTACACAGGCTTCTCATTCAGGGAATGCACACACCAGTTTTCTCAGAGCCAGACACAGACTTTTGAATCACAGGGACACACGAAGGTTCTCTACAGGAGTCGGGTTGGTCGTACTATCCAGGGCTCTGTAAATGTTTAGGCAATCGGTTCGAATGGAGGAGGAACCCTTCTCATGGCTCACCCTACCATTTTATTCGCATGCGCTAGGGTTGACATTTGTTGCCCATGGAACTGCATGCATTCCACCAGCACGAATCACCCTTTTATGTCCCCCATTGCCAAAACTTAGGATAAACATAAAATGCACATGTATTTTTGGGATAATATTAAAATATTATTCCCAGGCTTAAGCCCCCCCTAGGCACAACACTTATCCCCTTTCCCACCTTCCAGCCCCTAATTCCTTGCCCACTCTGTGGATGCTCAGTCCCCCTTCACTCATTCATCATGGTCGGTCTGCACCTGGCAGTGTTTACAACTTTATTAAATGTTTTTACATATATACAAGTACAAAATCAGGCCCTTGGCCTCCAACCCTTAGGCTTTCTTTCCTAACAATCACATAAGCCCACCGGCTTATACTGATCCATAGGATCTTTTAATGACTTATGGTTGAGTTTTAATTTTGCATGCGTTATTTAACCATTTGAGAAAACTTAGTGAAGAATGAGGAAAGAAGAGGAATTATGACAACCATATACATATATGTAGATCTGAAATGAAATAATACACAACAAACCATAACACGCAGATTGATAACGGAGTTCAGCACAACTTTGCCTATGTCTCCGAGCCTTTTCTCTATGGGAGAGGCTTCTTTATTTCTGTTCAAATGCTCAAAAGTACATCATTGCAATGCCAAATTGCTACAATACTGATCTGGTCATGTTCGTCCAGACCTCTAGAACCCAGCAAAGAAAACGACATGCAAAACAGACGTCCGGAGCTCCCAGAAATGATCTGACAGCGTCTCCTCCTCAAAAGCTTCTCTACCTCAAAATGGATTTTGGCTTGGTTTCCCTCTAGTATAACTCTATTCTGACTACTCCAATGGCTCCAGAGCATCCAAAAACCCCTATCTAGGCTCTTTTGGCACCTCAATCAGTCGAAAAACGAAGAATTTATGCTTCCTGGAAGTTTTCCCCTTCAAGCTTGCTGTCACAGGTTCTACAAAACGTACCCTTGTGAAATAAACCTAGCTCACATGCATTTTAAAGCATGAAAACCTAGCACTGGGTGCAATCGCACCAATGGTGCAAACCGTATAATGGTTAGGGTGCCTCCAACCCCTAACCGTCGAGCACCTGGGCACATGGTCATACGACCTCGCGCAAATGTAGAAAGGAGCTAACCGTTTTAAAACCGTTTAAAAACCATATTTAAACCGCACAGTCCAACTATGTTCATATGCAAAGGAGTGCACGACCGAGGGATAACTCTATTATTATAACCAAACCCATGCACACAATTTAACCGGTCATATGGTAATGCAATATAACCGCGGGTCGGGGCTAAGCCCCGGCCCGAACCCCCGCGTCAATATACAATATGTTAAATTTAAATAAATTTAATCCCACATACATAACAAGACATAGAATATGGCGCATTGGTTGTTTGGACTGTGTTAAAGCTTGGACGGAGGTGGAGGTCACCAGTTCAAATTCGGTCGACTATAAAAACTTTTGATTAACAAACCAAAACCAAATAGACCAATACCGGGGTGCCACGTGGTAGCCCATGATTGGGCCACGTGGCACCCAATCATTGACCAGAAAACTACCATGTGTTGATATATCATTCACTCTCAACTGCCAACTAGACTCTACCACATCATCACATGCCATGTCATCGTACAGTCGCCACGTCAGATGCTAACGTCATCTGTGCCACGTGTCACCCTTCCAGTGGTGACATGTGTCACCTTGGGATAGGTCCAACTGTATGCCCAAATGTCCAAATCTTCCTGACATGTGTTGCCTCTCGGAGCTGCCACGTGTCGCCTGTACGGACCTGCCATGTCAGCATTTTTTTTGCCTGTTTGACTTTTCGGACAGAACGCAATATCTTCTCCATACGGAGCCCGTTTGACAAAGTAAATATACTTCCAGAATCAGGAAGATGAGACGGATGCAATGGCACAGGTTTCATCGCATTCCAATAACTTTCATTTTTGATCATTTTTCAAGCCGTATCAGGTTTCTGGATCCGATTTCAGATCACACCTCCCCACAATAAGACCTTTTGGTGACCAAAAGGTTACTAACCAGTCAACAAGCTCGGGATAGGCCACCCGGCTTTCTCTCTGTCTCTGAAATCTGTCCTATGCACCTGTCTCATTAAGATCAACTGTAACACAATCATGACAACTGACAATATATTGTTAGCCATTTGAACCCTGTTACATCTTACTGAAGCCACTATCATCCATGTAGAAAACATTGCTAATGACAGCATCAGAAAGACGACTGCAAATGAACTGATATACTTAAAATATCTGCACGACATGAGCTTATCTTGAAGCAACTTATGATTGATTTTCCATTCAACAACCATATTTTGTTCTTGCTTAAGATCAATTACTTCATTTGAAACAATTATTGGTTCATTGCATGCTTGCACTGCATTCGTTAATTGTTCCATTGTTTGAAGTGTTTTATTTTCTTTAACATGATGAGCATGAACCACATAATCATGACCTTCTTTAGTGAATTGATATTGATTCTTTGTCCTGTAGAAGAATGCCTTACGATCAAATAAGTATGGACTACCTAAAATCATTCCACATTCTCTTAACGACACAACATCACAAGTTACTTCATCCACATACTTAGATGAAATTGCAAATTTGATTGTGCACTATTTTGTTATGTGCATTTGATGATGAT
>ML785097.1:239148-250141 GCA_009831015.1 Picea engelmannii | reverse complement strand
TTTGTTATGTGCATTTGATGATGATTGCTTATCCATTTAAGTGTGTAAGGCTTATGATGAGTTTGTGTTTTTAATCCCAATTTATTAACCAATTCTTCTGAGATTAGATTAGATTGAGATCCACTGTCAATTAATGTGTCTATCTTAGTGTGTCACATGATTACTCTTATATGAAACAAATTGCTTCTACAATCAATCTCTTCACCATTTTTACCTGTCATACCGACCAATGAAATCTTAGACTCATCACCTGAATCCAATCCCAAGTCAGTGGGTTTTGATGTCGTTGCCACTGTTTGCGTTCGCTTCTTTTCCTTGAACCACTTTGGCCTCTTCTCGGGATGCAACTGCCAACATCTGTCCTCATCATGTCCCTCTTTCTTGCAATGCTTGCAAGAGGGCTTTCCTTCCTTCTTTGTCACTGCATTTTCATTCTTTCCATTTCCATGCCTTTTTCTCTTGTCCTCTTTCCTCGAAAACAATGATTCCCCTGACACACCTGCTTTCCCTGCTTCAATATACGTAGCTTGAACAGAAACCTCATCAAGGTTAGTGGGTCCAAACATGAAAACAATGTTTCTAATATGCGCAGGCAAACCTCCTATATACTTCATAAGGTTTTCTTGTGTTTGCAAAGGAATGTCTAACATTAATGCCATTTTTCTAAATCCATCGGTGTATTCTTGCACTGTTTGTCCTTTTCTTAGTTTTAAATATTGCCATTCAATTATTTCTTTTTCTTTATAACCCAAAGGATATAATTGTTTCCTAAGTGTAGAAATGAAATCCTTCCATGACGGAAATACATTACCCACATTTTGTGTTCCTTTTCACAGCTTGCTCTACCACCAGATAAGAGTTGTACCTGCCAGTCTCAAAGATGCCAACTTGATTCGTATGGCCTCATCCTCGATCTGTTGCACACTGCAGTATACCTCCATCTGCCTGATCCAGTTATCAAGTTTTTCTACATTTACTTCACCATCATATATGGGCAACTCAAATTTTACATCAAGTTTTAATAATGGGATTTCATGTTTATTCTTATGAACATTTTTCTTTCCACTAGATTTAGAACTTGAACTTGAAGAAGAAGGAGAAGAAGGAGGTGTTGATGGAGGTGAAGGAGGAATCTGAGGATGGTCCTCTTCCTCTTCACTTTTTCTCTTTGAAGAATCACCCAAAACTGGTCGCTTCCATTCCAAGTAATCTTCGTACAAGACTTTCACCATCTCCGACATAGCAAGGAATGTTTTCCGGAACTCTTTATCATCTTGAGAAATCCCTTCTTCCGATGCCATCTTCTCGCTGTGAGAAGCTCTTTTTCTCAATCCAATTAATGGATTCTCTGCAACAATCTCGCCTTCACCATGTTGTAGCTTCTCCCTGGTTAACATGCAACTCAATCCAAACGTCAACTAGCTCTGATACCACTTGATCCGTAGGATCTTTTAATGACTTATGGTTGAGTTTTAATTTTGCATGCGTTATTTAACCATTTGAGAAAACTTAGTGAAGAATGAGGAAAGAAGAGGAATTATGACAGCCATATACATATATGTAAATCTGAAATGAAATAATAGACAACAAACCATAACACGCAGATTGATAACGGAGTTCGGTACAACTTTGCCTACGTCTCTGGGCCTTTTCTCAGTGGGAGAGGCTTCTTTATTTCTGTTCAAATGCTCAAAATTACATCTCTACAATTCCAAATGGCTACAAGACTGATCTGGTCATATTTGTCCAGACCTCTAGAACCCAGCAAAGAAAATGGAACGCAAAACGGACATCCGAAGCTCCCATAAATGATCCGACAACGTCTCCTCCTCAAAATCTTCTTTGCCTCAAAATGGATTTTGGTTTGGTTTCCCTCTAGTATAAATCTGCTATGACTGCTCCAATGGCTTCAGAGCATCCAAAAACCCCTGTCTGGGCTCTTTCGGCACCTCAATCAGTTGAAAAACGAAGAAGTTATGCTTCCTGGAAGTTTTCCCCTTCAAGCTTGTTGTCACAGGTTCTACAAAACACACCCTTGTGAAATGAACCTAGCTCACACGCATTTTAAAGCGTGAAAACCTAGCACCGGGTGCAACCGTGCCAATGGTGCAAACTGTAGAATGGTTAGGGTGCCTCCAACCCCTAACCGCCGAGCACCTGGGCACATGGTCATACGACCTCGCACAAATGTAGAAAGGAGCTAACCGTTTAAAAACCATATTTAAACCGCACGCTCCAACTGTGGTCATATGCAAAGGAGTGCGCGACCGGGGGCTAACTCCATTATTATACCCAAACCCGTGCGCACAATTTAACCAGTCATATGGTAATGCAATATAACCGCGGGTCGGGGCTAAGCCCCGCCCTGACCCCCCGCGTCAATATACAATATGTTAAATTTAAATAAATTTAATCCCACATACATAACAAGACATAGCATATGGCACATTGGTTGTTCGGACTGTGTTAAATCTTGGATGGAGGTGGAGGTCACTGGTTCAAATCTGGTCAACTACAAAAATTTTTGATTAACAAACCAAAACCAAATAGACCAATACCGGGGTGCCACGTGGCAGCCCATGATTGGGCCATGTGGCACCCAATCATTGACCAGAAAACTACCATGTGTCAATATATCATTCACTCCCAACTTCCAACCAGACTCTGCCACATCATCACATGCCACGTCATCGTATGGTCACCACGTCAAATGCTGATGTCATCTGTGCCACGTGTCACCCTTCCAGTGGTGACACATGTCACCTCGGGATAGGTCCAACTATATGACCAAATGTCAAAATCTGCCTGACACATGTCACCTCCCGGAGCTGCCACATGTTGCCTGTACGGACCTGCCACGTCAACGTACGGACATGCCACGTCAACGTTTTTTTTACCTGTTTGACTTTTCAGACAGAACGCGATATCTTCTCCATACGGAGTCCGTTTGACAAAGTAAATATACCGCCGGAATCAGAAAGATGAGACAGACGCAATGGCATAGGTTTCTTCACATTCTGAGAACTTTCATTTTTGAGCATTTTTCAAGCCCTATCAGGCTTCTGGATCCGATTTCAGATCATATACAAACTTGGCTCACCAACCTATAACACATATTTGCAATTCATTTCATACATCAGATTTACAACTGGGCTTGGCCTTTTGGGGACATTACACAGGTGGGCAAGGGAACATAGATGGGATCAGTTGATTCCATAGACTACCAGGAAGGTAGCAAGAAAATCCCATATTGCTGGGTGGGCAGGGATGAGCAGATGAGATTATATGAGAGTCTCATAAACTCAGAGGTGAGTTTGGATCAGCAAATGCAGCTGATAGAAGAGGAATATCAGTAAAATCTTCTAATGATGGGGGGAATTCAGATATTCCTACCATTTTTCCAAGGGTAGGTAGAAATCTATGTTGCAGATGTAGCAACAGTAGAAGCAGGACAACCGACAGAAAATGTCAAAGAAGCATTGGAGCAGACTTTGGAAGCTGGCCAAGAAAAAAGAGAAGATGAGCATTTTGAGGAGTGTCTCAATGCTTTGATCTAGGAAGCTGAGGAAGTTGAAACACTAAAGCTGACAGCAAAAGAAGCCAAAGAGCAGGCAGGCAGATTGATCACTCCATGGGAGATGGAGCTGGAGATGATGGAGGATTGGCTGAACAATCCAGATCCAGCAGGAGAAATGATAGAAGTTGAGCTGTCAAAGAAGGTGACTGAACAACAGGTCAGTCAAGAGAAGACTGCAGAGATGAACTCTCTAGCAGGGTGTAAAGTTAAGGCCACAGAGGAAGATGAAGAAGATGGCATGGGTGATCACAATGATCTGCCCAATTGCAGAAAATTTTTGCAGCTGAGGAGACTGCAAAAGTAGAGCCAGCCACTGGAGTAGCTGGATGAAGTAATCGAGGATATCAAAGAGCTGATGAGTAGGTCAGCAAAGAATTCCAGCGAGGAGAAGCCGAGTAGAGAAGAAGCAGCAGTAGCAACAGCAGCAGGGAGATGGAGCAGATGAACAACTCCAGAAATTTGTTTGGGATCCAGGAGGATTTCAATAGCTGAGCTGGAAATCTCATGAGCAGGAGCTCATGAATTTTGTAGCTGAGGAGTATGATGTAGGAGCATCTCTCCACGTCATCCAACCATCTAGCTAGCCATTTCAGTACGTTCATTCAAAGCTGAAGAGAGGCGCAACCATAGCCTTCCATTTTGAATTTGAATGTGATTAAATGTCTTAGGATATTGAGCCATGATGCCATGCTATGCACATATGCTATAGGTAGATAGGCCTTTAATGTTGAAGGCTGATATCTAGATCCAGATTCTAGACTAGACAGCCCATTCAATGTAATTGAATATGGTAGGTAGATTGGAGGGAAGAGCTCGAAGAACCCCCTCTTGTAAAAGATCAATTTCGATTTCATTTTGGAATAGTTTTTAGGAAGGAGAGAGCAGAAGAGAAAGATCTAAGACTCTGTTAAAGTTTGAGCTCAGGGACACCTTTGTAAAGAGGCATTTACATTAATATAAACCAGAGCATATTTTCCTACATGTTTTCTGTGTTATGTGGATGCTTCATTGTGTTCTTTTATGCTGTAAATGTATGTTAGACATTTGCAGGGAGTTGTTTGATTTTCAGGATTGCAAGGTTCTTTATGGTTTCATGCTAGGAGGGTGTGACAGAGTACCGCGGTCTCTGAATACTAGTGCATAGATGCACTTCTGAACTCTGTGGATTCAGACAAAGACGTGCCAGGTGGGCACAGAAACTAGAATCATCAATTCAGAGGAAGACCTGTGAGGTTACTGAATACCTTAGAGGCAAGGCTATGGAGAAGAACACAGTTACAGATAGAAGCTTTGAAGAGTTCTGTAAAACTCTACCAAGTGGGCATTGAGCCAGTGCAAGGAGTGCACAGAGGAAGAACTGTACTGTGAGTTCATTAGAAGAAAGAATCATCTGAGAATTCTTGATACTCTACCAGGAGGGCATTGAGTAAGTGCTAGAGTGCACAGAAGGAACTCTTTGAGTTCAGAGATTGAAGAAGAGTCCATATAAGGTTCTTCGTAGGGTTGTTGAACACCCTGAAAACCTCAACAATAGGTTGCTTGAGAAGATAGAGTGCCAGGAGGGCATCATATTTCTCCATCTGAGGGAGAAGGAAGAAAGAATTATTTTCTTTAGGGGTCTGAGTATTCGAGAAGCTCAGAAGAGATAGCACCTTTGTGTGCAAGGACTTTGCAAAGGTGCAAAAGTCATAGAATCCCTTGAGGATTCAAAGGATAACCTCAGGAGGTGTAGCGTTCATATGCGCAGGCGAGGATTCAAAGTTGTGAAGCTCGCAGAGAAAAGAAACAAAGGTCGAGGCCTTTGAGAATTTGAAATTCTTCCAAGTCTAAAAGAAAAGTGCCAAGGCTCAACAAAAGTAATAGCTGTCATCAGATCAACCGAGAAGATATGGACCATTGAATATTTCGTGTCCAGGGAATAGCAAGAGGAGTGCAAGAGATGAGGAGATTTTGAGCCGTCAAATCTTAAGCTAAAACTCAACAGTCGTTAGATCTGTCGAGAGTTGCATGAGATTTAAAACTCGCAAGAAGAAGAAAAAGTCCCAAAGGGGGTGATATCGGGATATCAGCATTTGGGAGTTCGGGAGTCTGGAGGATGAGAGTCCAAGCACTCAAAATCAGAAATCACAAAAAGGTGAAAGAATTTGAGTTGTTCGTCTAAGAGCGAAAACATGTCGTGAGATCACATGTATCAGGGATTCGAACATTGGGAGTCATAGAGGGAAGTCTTTCAACTTCGCGAGTGGCGAAATCGTGAGAGAATCGTAGTTGTCCATCAGAGGGGGATAGGTGGCAGAGATCTAGGGATCTCGCGAACTCGGAGGTTCACAAGGTGAGAGCCCGGGATTTGGGTGCTCCATGTCACGAGTGGCAAAGTCGCGAGAGAATTGCAGCCGTCCATTAGAGGAGGACAGGTGGAAGAGATAAAGGGATCTCGTTAACTCGGAGGTTCACAAGGTAAGGGCCCAAGAGTTGGGAGCTTCAAGTCATGAAATTGTGAAGTTGCGAGGAGGGAAGATAGCCATTGGATCTGGGTCAAGGGAGGACCGTTGGATCAGAGCCTCATTGCATGTTTCACGTATTCGAAGGTTCAGAGGTTGAGAGGACCTCATCTCGACATCAGAAGTTGCGAAGTGCCAAGAGCTGAGGCACGAGTGTGGATGCATGGCAGAACCTGAAGGTGGGGCCCGTGCGATTGACAGGTGGACACACATCGCCTAGAGAAGGGAGTCAACACTCCATTGACTTCTCGCATCTCGGGGATTCACTGTTGAAATTACTAAAACAACTGAGAGGGGGGGTGAATCAGTTGTAATTGATCTTAAACAATTTTAAGTCTATTAAAACATTATTAATCTTTCTTCAAGTGATCATAAAAAATATACAGCATATGGACAGTAAAATTAAAGAGCATCATTCACACATAAGGTATACACAGAGACAGTTTTTCATGAGGAAACCCATAAAGGGAGAAAACCTCTTCTTCTTCTAAATGATAGGCAGTCTTTTAAGTTCTGTACATCATCTATAATTGAGGCAGTCTTTTAAGTTCTGTACTCAATGTGAGGCTGATACCTCTGTTTTACAAGCCGCAACTTGTTTGAGAGCACCAACTCTCTAGTTTCTCTAGCACCCACTAGAAGGAAGCACTAACTCCCTTAATGTTCCAGCACCAACTGGATGGAAGCACCAACTTCCAATTACACAGGCTCTAACCTGTATAACAGAGAACACTTGTTCTCCCTTGCACCACCCTGCCACCCTAGTTTCTCTGGCTGCAACCAGATGGAAGCTACAACTTCCTGTGTTCAAGATCTCACTTGAACCTCTAAGGAAAACAATCCTCCCGAGCACCTCCCAACCTCCCTACAACATAAATGAACAAATAAACATTCAACTACACAGATAAATCATTTCTTACCACTCTTTCTTTGTTCTGTAAATCTGGTCTTCTTCAAACTGTTATGCAATTCTTCTCTTCCTCTGTCTATTCAGTAGGTCTTCTCTACATCAACTTGTTCTTTCAGTATGCTCTGCTTCAAGTATTTTTCATCATCT
Organism: Picea engelmannii; assembly: GCA_009831015.1. Lineage (NCBI taxonomy): Eukaryota > Viridiplantae > Streptophyta > Pinopsida > Pinales > Pinaceae > Picea > Picea engelmannii. Next base: position 243,006 of record ML785097.1, on the reverse strand, counting down.
ATTACTCTTCCCTAAGTTTCATCTCACACTGTGCATGTTCTCAATCTTATACTGCAGATTCTATGATTTTCCCTTTCTTACAGTTTCATTCATTTTTCATACAGAACAACAAACTTCACGTTGTCTGTCTCATTTTCTTTTATACACACTCACGACGGTTCAACTTCCCATCTCTTTAGGAAAAAAGGAAGACAATTGTCTCAGCAACTAAAATGCCAACTAATTGGCAATCATGAGTCCGTTTTGCTAACATATTCGAAACTAAGGAGTTAACTGTGAGAGAGAACAGTAACCCTCCGATCAACACTTGATCTGACGGTTCATATCATTCCGCGATTTCGCATATCGCGATTTCAACATTCCTGATGTTTGATGTTCTTGTCACTTACAAATCCCGATCCATGAAACTCCGTAAAGAAGTCGGATCAACGGTCCATATCACATCTTGATCTGACAGTTCAGATTCAGTCGAGATTTCACACATCGCGATTTCGACACTCTTGACATTCAGTGTTTTTGTCACTTCAAATTCTCGATCCACGAAACTCCGTAATGGAGTCGTATCAACAGTCCAGATCACATCTTGATCTAACGGTGGAAATTAAGTCATTATTTCACATATCGCGATATCAGGATTCTTGATGTTAATATTCTTTGACATTTCCAACTCTTGATCCTTGAAACCCCGAAATGGACTTGGATCAACGGTCCTGATTCAATCTTGATCCAATGGCTGCGATTAAATCGTGATTTCAGAATTCTTGTTGCATTGTTCCTTTTCGCTCTCCATGTCATGATTCGTGAAACTCTGATATGGAGTTGGATCAATGGTCCAGATCTGATCTTGATTCAACGGTTGCGATTGAATCGCGATTTCACATATCGCGATTTCGGCATTCTTGTTGCATTGTTTTCTTGTCTCTCCATGTCGCGATCCGCAAAACTCCAATATGGAGTTGGATCAACGATCCAAATATGATCTTGATACAATGGCTGCAATTAAGTCACAATTTTGCATATCGCAAAATTGGGATTCCTATGGATGATATTACTTGACATCTCCAACTCTCAATCCCCAAAACTCTGACATGGACGGGAATCAACGGACTAGATTCAACCTTAATCTGACGACTGAGATTAAATCGTGATTTCGCATATCGCAATTTTGAGAGGTTATGGAACATCGTTCCTTTGACTCTCCAGTCAGTGAACTGACGATCTATCCTCACGTGTACTACCCGTAAATGGATGGTCCTCCTTCTTTCAGAATTTTGTACACCCACTTCTCCTTGTATTTTAAAGAGCGTGCATATTCTCCTTGATCCAACGATGGTCGGGTCCTGCGCTTGGATCTAATGTTTGAGATCGGTCCTCCTCTTCAGTGCGCTCTTCTTATCTACATTCATATCTGACGACCCTCATTCTATCAGAAATTCAAAGGGGATCCAATGAACAAAAATGCTTCTCAAACCTTACGAGCCTACCTCTTCAGCATGCTCTTATTCAGATCTGATGGCCATCGGGAATTCAGGAAGAGATCTAACGATTATCACTGCACCGCTAATCATCGCTGTTGTACTCAAGCCATCATCACTATTGTACTTGCCATCAATGACAAGTATATGCTGCCTGTAAAACATGCCAACAATCCTCTGTACATTCTTCCTGTACTTATGCCATTCATTATCTATTAAATATTTGCTAACAATCTCCCCCTTTGGCATTGATGGAAATACAAGCACTCTCATGCATTCAGAGTCGACTCTCCTCTCGAACTCTTTTCTCCCCCTTTGACATCAATGTCAAAGAAGGAACATTCTTCCCTTGATCTTGTTGCAAAACATACTCCCCCTGTCGACTATAAGCATCTTGGAAATACACCAGATATTAAATAAGTACTCCCCCTGACCAGGTGAGCAGATTAGGTACAAGAAATTATAACCCCCAATTTTTGATGAAGATATCCAAAAGGGGTCGTTGCTAATGGTTTAGTAAAGATATCAGCCATTTGTTCTTTAGAAGGAATATAATTCAGCTGAACAATTCTGTTTGTAACTTGTTCTCTGAGAAAATGGTACTTTATTGGAATATGCTTAGTCTTGGAATGAAGAACAGGATTCTTGGAGACACTAATGGCACTGGTGTTATCACAATGAATTGGAATAGGGTCAGTGTAAGTTACCTTCAGATCTGCAAGAGTTTGTATCATCCATAAGATTTATGTGCAGCAAGTAGCAACAGCAATGTATTCTGCCTCTGTAGTGGATAATGAAATGGATCCTTGCTTTTTACTAAGCCATGCAACTAATGAGTCACCCAGAAAGAATGCTCCTCCACTTGTTCTTTTTCTCTCATCAACACAGTTTTCCCAGTCTGCATCTGAATAAGCAGTTAACTGGAAATTTTGATTTCTAGGATACCACAGACCATAAGTCATTGTTCCCTTCAAGTATTTAAATATCCTTTTGACAGCTACGAAATTACTTTGTTTAGGAGCAGACTGAAAACGACCTACCATTCCAACAGCTTGCATTATACCAGGACGGGATGCTGTGATGTATAGAAGACTTCCTATCATAGAGCAATATGTCCTTTGATCAACATCTGGTGAGATATCAACTTTACTTAGCTTACAACCAACCACCATAGGTGTGCTAACTGTAGAGGAATCTTCCATCTGAAATTTCTTCAACATTTCTTTCAAATATTTTTCTTGAGAAATAAAAATTCCTCCAGATCTTTGTTTTACTTGTAGGCCAAGAAAATATGACAGTTCTCCTATCATGGACATTTCAAATTCTGTTTGCACAGAATTAGCAAACCACTGGATAGATGATTCATTAGTACAACCAAAAATATTATCATCTACATAAACCAAAACAACTAGTAAATTATCACCTTCAGACTTAACGTAAAGATTACTGTCAACAATACCTTTCTTGAACCCTTTTTCTTGTAGAAATTTGTCCAATCTATAATACCAAGCTCGTGGTGCTTGTTTTAGTCCATAGAAGGATTTCTTCAGGTTACAAACATAATTAGGATTATCTGTCAATGAGAATCCTTCAGGTTGCTCCATATATACTTCTTCCTCTAAATCCCCATTAAGAAATGTTGACTTAACATACATCTGATAAACTTTGAAGTTCTTATGACATGAATAAGCAAGAAACATTCTGATAGCTTCCAATCTTGCCACTAGTGCAAAAGTTTCATCAAAGTCCTAACCTTCAAGTTGTGCATATCCTTTACATACCAATCTGGATTTATTTCTAACAACTTTTCCTTTTTCATTCATTTTATTCTTGAACACCCATTTGGAACCTATTACATTATTATCTTCAGGTCTAGGGACAAGCTCCCAAGTATTGTTCTTCTCAATTTGATCAAGCTCTTCATTCATTGCTCTAATCCAATTATCTTCCTGGCTAGCTTCCTCAAAATTTTTAGGTTCAGTCATAGATAAAAAGGCAACATGAGATGGTTCTGAGTCTTTAATCAATTTCCTTCTTGTCTGAACTCCTTCATTTATATCCCCAATTATCTGATTTTAAGGATGATTCTTTCTAATAATTCTGAGAGGTGATTTTGCTTCTTTCTACTTATCTGTGTCAGTTTGAATATTCGTATCTTCATCTGATCCAGACTCTTCTCTTTCTGATCCTTGGACCTGTTCATCTTCATCTTCAACTATATCTTATGTTCTTGGTTTAGTACTGCTTACATTTCTGACTGGGATTTCTTCATCAACTTTTATATCTATACAATCAACTAGTTTGTGCAGTCTCTTATTGTAGCATCTGCACCCTTTACTATTTGTAGCATAACCCAAGAAGATACCTTCATCATCCTTGTCAT
>ML785097.1:172302-238696 GCA_009831015.1 Picea engelmannii | reverse complement strand
ATTCTCAGTCAGAGCCTTAAATACTTTGAATTTTTCAAATGCTTTAGATTTTTCTTTCAAAAAGGCAACCCAAGTTAGTCTAGAATAGTCATCAATAATCAACATAAAGTAATTTTCTTTTCCTGTACCTTCTTTCCTTGATGTTCCACATAGATCCATATGTACTAACTAAAGAGGTTTTTCTGTTGAAGGAAAGTTTTTAGATTTGAACTAAGTGCGAGTAAGATTTCCTTTTTGACAGAATTTACAAACATAGTCATATGGCTTTGATATCATCGGAAGATATTTTACTGCCCCATTGTTTCTGAGTTTGATTATGTGATCAAAATTTAGGTGACCAAGTCTCCTATGAAACAACCAACTTTCATCATATTTGCTTAAGTTGCATTCTTCTTCTTCTTCTTTTAAAACATAGACATTGTTTTCTGTTCTTATACCTTTTGCAACTAGCTGACCTGAATCCACAGTTTTTATTCTATAGTCTTTAGAGGTAAAAACAACTTCACACCCTCGATCATAGACTTGACTGAAACTAATAAAATTATGTTTCAAATCTTCTACAAACAACACATCTTGAGATTTTCTTTTTCCGTTACACAAACTTACAATTCCTTTACCTTCTATCTTTCTTGGTGCATCATTTCCAAAAGTTACATTCTCTGATTTGCTATCACTTAGATTTAGAAACTTACTTCTGTCTCCAGTCATGTGTTTGGAGCATCCACTGTCAATATACTAGGGATTCTTTTTTCTTTGGGCTGATAGCACTAGTCCACACTTGTCATCTACTTTCTTCTTCCAAACTTTGACATTTTCGGTAGTGGGGATCAAATCTAAATTGTATTTCCTTAAGAGATAGTCTGCAGCTTTATGACCATAATTATGACAGTTGTAACATTCTGGTTCACTGAATAATAGATCATAATGATTGTTATGCACATATCTGTTGTTGTGTTTCACCTGTTGTTGTAGGAAAATCTCCCTGCGGACAGGTAGATCGCCTCTAAGAGCTTGACCCTAACTCTAGACAGAAAATGCTTAACGTGGACATTGATTTCCTTTCAAATCTATCTAAACTAACACATGAGAAGGAAGGATGACGGAAGTACCTTTTTATCGACACTTGTCCCTGCACGCTCCTAGCTGTGCTCCAATCCTTTGCTCCTCGCTGAGTTCTGCAGACAAACAAGATACAACCACTTCCTACTCTATTGATATTAGCTTGAAAACAGATCTATCAATTAATGATAAGTTTATGTAACATCAGACACAAACTAGAAAGAAACAGGCCAAGCGTTTCATATTAATGATAATAACGACAGTAGTACTTACAATCGTAGATGCGAATGCGACAACTTCGTCAAGTACTCTTCGTCTAACCCTTGCCTAAAAGATCCACAACTTGGATAATAGTAGCTTCACTAATCACTCTCTTCCAACTGACTGTGTGTTTCCTCCAAGATCATAGGTTTCATGCTAGCAATTCTTCTCCCCTTTCCACCATCATAAAGCCTGCTTATATGGGTTAAGATGAGCTTAACCTCTTGAGTTATATTTAGAACAAGTTGGGAACTTCCTCCTTAGATCAGGGATCTCTTGATGAGATGAAGAATTCGAATACAACTACCTCCTAATATTGAAAGATCCTCCCCTTATTCTCCTCAATGGGCCAACTACTGCCTCAGATTAGGCAGCGCTCCCTTAGAAGGGGCATCAGAGTGTTGTAGCGCTCCCTGGTAAGCTTTAGGAAAGCGCCAACACCTTCAAGATGAGTAGCGCTCCTTCAGAGGGGGTAGGGGAGCATTATAACGCTCCCTGAAACCTTGTAGGGGAGCGCCATCACCCCTATGGCTGATATAGGGGAACGCTCCCCCTCAAAACCTTTGTTTCAGAGCTCTCTTCAGGTATTAAGAGTTATTTGACTTCAGTAAACCAGCTCTCCTTCTTCAAATCAAGCACATGAGGTGTTCTAAGTGTCTCCTTAGTGTCGTCAGCACGGCAGTATGCTCGAACATCGTTTGTGACACTTGTGACCAACTTGCGACACTTGCGAAAGTTGTAAGGAAGATGTGACACTTATGACAATTGAGAGGAACATGTGACACTTATCCAACTGAGTAATTTTGACATGTAACAGATTGCCCCCCAAAGTATGAAGCTAGAAGATGCCAACTGATAACTAAAATACTTTGTAGACTTCCAAGCAAGGGTGTAGACTCGGAGAACCTGACAGAAGATGCACACAAACATCCAACAAATATCATGACATATTTCAAAACCCAAGGCAGGCATACCTATGCTTGGGTGATCAATACTTTGCAAGATATGGCTGCCATAAAATACACTGTGGATCCATAATTGTATTGATAAAAAGGTATAGCCACCGAAGATACAATGTGGATCTATACTCTGATGACTTGGACTGATCGTAGCCACGAATAATACACAGTGGATCTACGAGATGATAATACATAGCCATGACCAATACAAAGTGGATCTATGTAACAGTATATGCATCACTTGTCCAATAGAAATTCCTTCATAGCCTGGGCAAAGCATTTATCAAAGTGATCGCTCAACCCAGGGTCTTCTTACCAATCCCATGTGAATAGATGTCTTGATGTCGAACATGGCAGAAACCACTTGATTACCGGTCAATGGTGTAAACCGTTAACAAGTGCAAGGGAGATCATCATTAATGTCAATGATTCCCAAGGTACCCTAGTACATCCCAACGAATGTGAATAGATGAGCTGAGGTCGAACATCCATGGAATCATTCGATCAGGGATCAATGATGTAAACCCACTGTTGAATGTGAGGAGGCCTGCCATTGAGGCTTGCAGGTCCCAAAGTACTAACTAGTTTCTAAGCCTAATTCCTGGATAATGTGTTGGAGTCGATAGGAATAGACCCATTGAGGGAGGGCCTTGATGTATCTCCCATCAACAACATGAAACAGACATGGAGATGTAATTGGCAGATCAAATGGACATGGAATGACACAGGTTTTGAGGCAAGATATTTGGGATGGCTGACTCTCGAGGTGGATACTTCCCTTGAACACTGAGGCACAACAAAAAAACATGACATGGACCAAAACTATGCAGTGGGTATCGGTGACTTGCTGTCAGGTGACCCAGAGGAGTGAAAGGAACTCGAAGTATTGGCTCAGTGTAGAGGTTTAGCGGATTATGATATGTGAAAATGACAAAGTGTTGTGTTCAAGCTAGGCGACTCTAAGAAGTGCTGGATGATGTTCTCAAGAGACTGCTTGGCTTGCTCCTTTCAATTTTTTCCCCCATCTAGATAGACGAGTACCTCTTTTTGATTTAATGAGCTCGAGGAGGATAACACATGCTCGATATAACTCACCTTTGGTAAGTTCCTCTTCCTTTGTTTAACAAACAGGAAGAAGTAAGGGTTCGGTCCCATGTGGGCCTGTCGATGTGTGCTTTAACGAGTCCAAAGACAGAAAACTTGAAGGTTTTTTGGGATTATAGAGTTTGGAAAAACACTTAAAAGAGAACTCTCTCAGTTCCTTTTTCGTATAGTAGTCTAAAAAGACTGAAAAAGAGATAAACTATCGCTCGAAAGACGCCCTTTCTGACCTTTTAATGAGTGTGAAAAGGAGGCAAGGTCACTCGACAATCTTTTCATATTTAGAGAGTCTGAAAAGGGTTTAAAGGAGACTCCAGGGGGGTTCCTTTTTCGTGTGTTCGTATCTGTACGGGTCCGAAAAAAGAGATAAAAGTTTACCCGGTTACGTTCTCATATTATCGAGCTTGAGAACGAACTAAGACTATGCTCATAAGTGCGACAAGGTGAATAATCCATCAGGACTGCCAGGAAACCTGCGATGCCAAAACTACAAACCAGGGTTTAGTAAAACCATTATATCATTAGAGAAACCCAAAAAATGACTATACCTTTTGAAAAATGAAAATTTATAAATGACAATTGATTTGAAATTTCATTTACCATTTAATTTTGCAAGGATTTTGGAGTAGTGGAGATTCTCGGTTTGAAGTGGATCTTGTTTTGTTCGCTGCCGGAGCTACGGTCGACCATTTCACTCACCGTTTAGACCAGGTGGGTGTCCATCTCGTGCTCTTTCAATTGCATGGTTTCACATCCATTTTCATAGCATTATTTATTTTAAAACACGAAGCCCTAAGTCGCCCCAATTAGAACCAACTCGACCTCTTTGAAAATTAATGGGAAAACAAGATTTGTTTTGCAAAAACGTTCTAGGAAAGGATGGTTAAGATTCCAATGCCCTAGAATTCCATTAGATAGGTCATTTTTTAGCAAAGAATCCATGGGAAATCCCTCACGCATGCCCACGCAGCCATAAAATCGTTTTGATCCTTTTAAAACGTTTTTATCATTGTTTGATGAATGTTAAATGCTTAAGAGAGGGTGTGGTAGTTGAAAAGAGTGTGTGGTCACTTTTAAATGATGTGGGCATCTTATTTCATGTTTTAAATTTCTTTTGAAAATTGCCGAAATTGTCAAAATGTGGAAATAACGAATTTCTTGATTTTTGTTTTGTAGGTAACTTCGGCAATCATGATTGAATGGAAAGAGAGGGAACATGAGATTGATAAATTAGCCGCCTTATGGATTCCTCACACACGGGCTGCTTTGTGAGCTTGCGGTTTGCTCAAATTCTTCAAGTTGCAAAAAATGAAGAGAGAGATTTTATTGCTCGAGCATATGATTGGCCTCTGGGATGTTGCAGAACAAGGATTCCGAATTGGCACACAACTTTTAACCATTGAGTTAGAAGACGTGTACTTTTTGACCAGACTCTAGAAAAGAGGGGTCCCCATATTGTTCTCTGGGCAGAGAGCGCTACCTAAACAAGTGGACGTGTATTTGGTACACCACTGCATCCCGGGAGCAAGGCTGGTAGGGGGTAGAATCCCTATCAAGGATATTCGAGATTTTCCCCTCTGGTCTATACTGTTTGCTATCACGAGCATGAAAGGTAGCACTAGCGCTCATCTGGCATCAAGATCACAGGTGGCTTACGGTGTTCAGTGTTTGGAACCAACACTGTTCAACTGGAGTGCAGCGTTCCTTCGAAATGTGAAGGAACAGATCTCACAATGCAGGACTGGACAGAAGCAGTTTGGTTACGGCTCATTTTTGGTATGATTTTTTCTAGAGCGCATCCCTCAGATGCAGCCTCAGATAGCACTGGCGGTGCGACCAGTGGATGAACCTCGGATGGAGAGGTGGACTAGTCTATCTCCAAGGCTAGTGTCGGAGTCAGAGTTCCATTTCACTGGCGATTTCTTTGCCTGGCTGAGACGACAGTACCTCTGGATAGAGGACTTCCCTTATGCTAATGTAGATTTCCGCGGGAGAATGGATTTGATTTTTCCTGCGGGGGAAGACTAGGATGAGTCAGGTAAGGGATTGAGCCATACCTTGTCTAGTTTCCAGTTTTAAAGTTTTTAATGTATATATATTTTTTTGGGTATGCAAAAGATTTTTATCATATGTATTGTTTTCAACATGCAGACAAGGGAACAGTGCGCCCGGCTAATGTACCGGTACCAGGACGTCGTGGGGGCATCCTGGTTGTAGCAGATCCGACAGTACCAGTGGTGGGTCTCCGGGAGGTTGAGAGAAACCTCCAAGGTCTTATGATGGGCATCCCTCCTCTGCGGAGGGGGGAAGTGCCTTTACATCTGCAACAACACACTGTAGGAGTACCGGAGAATGTCAATTCTCTATTGAGGCATGTAGTGGGCGCAGTAGTGTGTTACTCATAGAACAATGTAGTGCAGGGAGATTAGAGTCTCTCCGGTGATCATATTTTTTATATGCCTTGTCAGGCAACGTTGTATGGGTGGAAAGACCCAATATTTTTCTCTTCTACATACTTTTTGATGTAATACAAACATTTCAGTCACGCCATATATATATATAGTTTTGAGTTTTTATGATGCCAATGATTTGTACATGATGATGTCTGTGATGTGTTTTAATTTACATGTAATGTACAGTTTTGTTTTCCTTAACTCTTATATGTGGGTAAGATACCGATCCATGATATAATTAGCTAATGAATCTGAAACACTATTAAGTTCTCCTTGAATGTGTCTATATTCAATGTAATCGAACATTTGTTCTAGATGGCGAACTTGTAAGTGTAGACATAGCAGGATAGGACTACGGATAGCGTAGATACAGTTGAGTTGATAAGACACGAGTTGGGAGTCTAAGTAAATAATGACATGAGAGATACCTAGGGAGGAGGCTTGGGTCAACAGTCCAATGACAACATGATATTCTGCCATATTGTTGGTTGCTGGTCCTAAACAGATGCCTCCTGAACTCACCACCTCATCAAATTGGTAAATAACCCAAGCTGCTGAAGCAATGTTCTAGGTATGTCGGCTAGCGCCATCCGCAAACCCAAAAAAGATAGGAAAGGAAGACGTCATCTGCGCATGAAAACACAGACATAGTCATGAGTGGCAACGGTAAAGACTCGAGCACGCGAAAGAAATAGACACACCAAAATAGAATACAATAATGTATAAAGTACGGATGCTAGGTGATCTAGGCATAGTACTTCTTAAGGTAAAGCCTGTTTTGGGGCTCTCCCAGGGAAATTCCATCATGATCAACTAATTCGTAGGCACCTTTATGTAAGACATGCTTCACGATGTAATGACCGTGCCACATGGGTTCTAACTTTCCTGTCCCCAATTTATCGTGAGATTGGTCGTAAATGAGGACTAATTCTGCTTCTGCGAAAGTCTGAGGGTGGATGGATTTGTCATATTGACTCTTAATTTGTTTATGATGTGCCTCATTGGCAAGAGAAACATCACAACATGTTTCATCCAGTTTGGATAGATACAAGAATCGTTCTTCTTCAGTAGAAGTATGGGGCAAGAGTTTGATTTTCAGTTTGAGTGATGGAATCTCACACTCGATTGGTAGGATGACTTCAATGCCATAGACCAACTGGAAAGGAGTAAATCCAGTTGAAGTTTTCACAGAGGTGCGATAGGCCCAGAGAGCGGAGAACAGTTGTAAATGCCATGATGTTTTGTTTTCCCCTACCATACGTTGGATCATGGTTCTTAGGACTTTGTTGATAGCCTCAACTTGTCCATTTTCCTGAGGGTAGTAAGGGGATGAGTTTTCATGGCGAAAACCCAATTTGACATGTAACTTGCTCATCATCTGTTTTTTGAAATGTGCACCATGGTCAATGACAATGGCACATGGTACACCAAAACGAGTTATGATGTGGTTGAAGAGGAATAGAGCTGCAGTACGGCCATCATTCAGGAAGGTAGACATAGCCTCAACCCATTTGGTGAAGTAGTCGACGACGACGATGATGTAACCGTGCCCCCCGGCTGAGGTAGGCTTACACTGCATGAAGTTGATGCCCCATTTGGCAAAGGGATCGATGGCTATAATAGGGTGCAGTGTCATAGGGTGGGTACGTGCCTTCTTGTTAAAGATTTGGCAGGGTGGGCATTGTTTGACAGCCTCGATGCAATCTTTAAAAATTGAGGGCCAAAGTAGCTGGCACGTAGGATTTTTTGGGTTGTGGCCATCCCGAAAAGGTGATCACCACAGGAGCTAAGGTGACAATCGTTCAAAACACGTTCATCCTCTTTGTGAATCAGACATCGCCGAAGGATGGTGTCAATACCACAGCGATACAAAGTGTCGTCGAGAATGATATAACGACGAGAGTGGTGATGGATGCGTCGATGCTCTTCGCGAGAGATGTTGGGATGAAAACGTTGGGTTTGAAGATAGAGGAGAATGTCTCTGTACCAAGGATCATAGGTGCTGATGAGGAAGAGAGATTCATCAGGGAGAGAATCTCTAGGTTCATTGTTTTCATCGGCATGTGGGAGAGCACAGATGAGCTCGACAAACACCGGGGATTTTTTGGCTTTAGCCTTCGTAAATTCAAGATCGAATTCTTGAAGAATAATGATCCATTTTGAATATTTTCCCCTAAGTACTTGACGTGTCAAGACTTGATACATTGGGTTAGAGTCTGCGATTACCGTGGTGGTGCGTAATAAGATGTATTGGCGGAACCTTTGGATAACAATGACGGCTGCCAGAGCTAGTTTCTCAACATGCGAATATTTGAGTTCGGGTCCAGATAAACTCTTTCTCAGATAATAAATCACGTGTTCTTCCCCGTTGGGATCTTCTTGAACTAACACCATCGCGATGGTGGAAGTAGAAGCGACCAAGTAAAGGATATAATCCTTTGTATATTCTGAGGGATGTAACAAAGGTGCATGGGTCAAAGCGTGCTTGAAAGCGTCGAATGACCGTTGAGCGGTGTCATCCCAGATGAAGGGGATGTTCTTTTGCAGTAACCGCATAAATCCTTTAGTGATCTCGACATAGTTGCATATGAAACGGCGAAGAAAGTTTGCTTTGCCTTGCAAACTTTGGAGTTGGGTTAAATTGGTAGGTGGAGGTAAGGCTAAGATGGCCTTAATCTTTAAGGGATCCACCCTGATCCCATCTTTGGAGACAATGAAACCGAGGAGTCGACCGGATTCGACAGTGAAAATGCATTTGTGTGGGTTCAAACGAATACGATAGAACCTACATCGAAGAAAAATCGCCCATAAATGATCAATGTGATGGGATCGATTTAGCGAATTGGTGGGTAAATCGTCGAGATACGGTTCTGCTATATGTTTGATGTCATGAAAAGCTTACAACATGGCTCGCTGGAAAGTAGCCCTAGCATTTTTAAGGCCAAAAGGTAGTTTTCAGTAAGCGAAAGTACCCCAAGGGAAGATGAAGGTTGTCTTGTGTTGATCAGTAGGCAAGATTTCAATCTGGTTATATCCAGAAAATCCATCCATGAAAGAGAAGATTACGCTCCCTGCACAATTATTGATTATTTAGTCGATGAAGGGCATAGGGTAGTTATCCTTGGGACAATCTTTGTTGAGATCTCGATAGTCAATGCAAACATGGATGGTCCCTTGTTTCTTAGCAACCAGAACAAGGTTGGAGACCCATTCGGTTAAAGGGACAGGATAGATGAAGCTAGATTTTAGAAGTTTTTCAACTTCTGCCTTTATAGCTACGATTTTCTTGGGATGAACCGGGTGAAGCTTTTGCCGAACCGGTTTCGTGTCAGGATAGGTTTTGATTTCGTGTACGATGATTGAAGGGTCGATCCCTGGCATTTCCTCATAACTCCATGCGAAGACATCATGAAATTCCTTGAACAAAGCGGTGTAAGAAACCACTTTATCGAGTGTGAAATTAGCACCAAGGTTGATGTTTTCTACGACACCTTCTTTGATTGAAATGTCAATCATGATTGTAGTAGAGATGTTACCCATGTTCCCCTCAGAGAAAGTATCTTGTGTGAGGATAGGAGATTGCGGAGCTTTGGTAACATCGGGAGGGAAGACAGATCGTATGTCTTGGTGGATTTCTTCCAAAGGTGGGAGAAAAGAGGATCGATGGTGGTTATTGTCCCTGGGAAGATCGTCAATGCTAAGCATTTCCATAATAGATTCGTCCGAAGGAAAATTTTTGGAAATGTAATCCACGACAGACGATAGGGAATCTAACCACAAGGGCACCGAGTAAGTCTCTGGTGCCAATGAATGTGAAGTGTTAGAAGAGGGAGAGGTAGATTGAATGGCCACGTATGCAACTTCGGCTAGGCTGAGTGGCATAGTGTCATGGAGCACATCGAATTCCAAAGGACTAGGCACAATCCAAGGGTTAGATGATTCCAAGGATTGATAAGGCATAGTCGAGATCATATTGACAACGGAAATATGATGTGGAGTAGGTGGAAGTGGTGTAGGGAAAGTACCCATGAGGCTAGAATCTTTCAATAAGACAACACCAACGCTTTCATACGTAATTGGGTGGTCTCCCAAAAAAGGAATGTTGTTGGTAGCAGAGATGCGAGCGTCGGGTGTACAGAAATCAAGTTGATCGACGGTGATAATTTTGCCTTGATGGGGGAATTGTACACATTGAAACACCAACGAGGTGATGACAGTCATAGCATAGAACCAACTTCTTCCAAGTAGTAAGTTGTAATCAAGGGGAGCATCGACCACCTCGACATCAACGGTAACAGTTTTGCCGCCCAACTGAACGACTAAGGATTGTAATAATCTGTGAGGATGAAAACCTCATCCATCGAAGGCGCGTAGCATGGTAGTGGATTTGTTAAGGGAAGGTGATTTCAAGCCTTTCCAACAGGCTAGAGACATGACACAGGTGGAGGCTCCCTCATCCAGGATAGTCCGATGGATTTGTTGATTGTGAACAACAACATCGATTTGGAAAGCTAGCTAGTGGGAGAGTCGTGGTTGGTGGTCGTCTAGGTTAAACGTGAGGTTGTTTGATGACTCAGGATCAAAATCACCGATGGTAGCTAAGATCATTCTACGTTGGCTGGGGCAGTGTTGTATAACTTCCAAGGTGGACATGGCACATGGGGCTTGGGCCAAACCTTCTACAATGTTGTAATTTTAGGCTACCTGTGAATTAGGATTGAAAGTAGATTTTCAGATGGTGCTCTTAGGAGGGCGTAAGATGGAGTCAAAAGAAGGTTTATCAATCTGGAGTGGCTCGGATGGAGGGCTAACAGACGGAGGATTGACGGAGGATGGCAACGGGTCTGACGGAGAACCGTTAGCAATCTTCGGCTTATCAGGTTTAACTGGCATGTCATATGTCACTGAGTGAGTTTTTAGATTAACTCCATTAAACATGTAAATGTGGGCACTTGTTGAGGCCTCGTCATGGGGTTGTTTGGAACTACCCCCCGGCATAGGGGTTTGTGCAACCAAGGATTGTTGCTACAGAAAAGGTTGAGTGAGCACAGCGGGTTGTGAATTTCCCTTGAAAAGTTTGGCCGCTTCATCATGATGTGGGCAGTCTCGAGTGTAATGATCATCACCACAAACAAGACATGGGAATTTTGGTTTTCGTTGCGGTTGTTTTTCGGCAGCAGGGGTTTGTGGTTGGGTTTTGGGTTGTTCATTGTTATTGTTCTTCTTTGGTTTGTTTCTCGCTTTCTTCTTTCCCCCAAGTTGTTGTGAAGGGGTTGATTGGACCGCATTCACATTAGAGGCCTGAGTTTGAGGGGGGGTAGAAGAGGGTGTAGTCGAACTGGGAGCAGCCATCGAAGTGGGCCGCTAGATCGTTCCAGTAGACTGGGTAGTAGATTGAGTTTTGACGAAGCCAATAACTCCATCCGCATGCGAAGCAGTCGATGGTTTGGATGGGTCGTTAGTGGCATGGGTAGCATTCGGTATCAACTCATATAGAGTACCAGATTGTGAATAAACTAAGTCTAAGTACTGAGCTCAGGTAATGGCTTCTTCCTCAGTGACTACACCACCCATGGCAACATCACGAGCGATCTAGGGAAAGAATGATTTCATGAACCATTCCACTAACAATTGGTCAGGAATGACCGCTTTGATTAGCCTTCGTCATCATCTCCATTCATGGATGTGGTCAGAGATATGTACAGAAGTTGTCTGATGAAGGGAGATTAATAGTTCAGTACACATCTCGTATCGAATGGGTAGTTGGAAGTGCGTGAGGAAGGACATGGCGAGGGAGTTGAAATCATGAAAAGATGCACGTGGTAATTCAATATACCATTTCTCCGCGGAACCCGTAAGTGTTCTTTGGAAAAGACGCAAACGAATCGAATCATCCATGAGGGAGTTGGATGAACACCACAAATGGAAATTCATTACGTGGTTGTTCGGGTCTTCTCCAGAATTTCTGTCGAATTTTGGGATATCAGAAGGAAGTTTAGCTGGAATAGCTGGCCAAACCGGAGAATGATAAATACGATCATTCATTAACTGAGACAGGTCTGGAAGATCCAGGGTAGCTAGAAAAGGTAGTTGTCGGTTAACGTGTGGGTAATGTTGGTGTTGCAGAGGGACACCAGTAGGGCCCAATACTGGGTTATGTGGATATTTATAACTAGTGGTTCCTCTCATGTGAGGTTGGTTTTGACCAAGGTACACATGATTTGAGATGTTTTGAGAAACATGTGTGAGCGGAGGATAACCGGATGGGTTTTGTGGGTTATAGGGTGGTTTTGACATTTTTCCATAAGGGGGTTGCTGCGGAGTCTGAACATTTTGTCCTGCCAAGGATTGTGGGTTTCCTTGAAAAGGGAAGTTCCATGGATTGGGTGGGGTGGACACATTTTGTCCGTGTGGTTGATGATAGACTCTGGATTGAGGGTGCCCCCCAGCATGAGGGTGCCCCCGTAATGGAATTTGTCCTCCAGTGGGAGGATGCCCCCCAGCATTAGGGTTCCCTCCGAATGGAATTTGTCCTCCGGTGGGAGGATGCCCCCCAGCTAGAGGTAGAGTTCCCAGGACTTGAGAAGCAGATGTAAATGACTGACCGGTTCCATTGAGCGGGTTAGGACCACCAAGACCAGTCCCTCCGGGTTGTTGGATAGGTATGGAACTTCCCGGTATAACTTGGGTAGTAGTTTGGGCAGTGGAAGCATTCAGTGCCCTGAATCCAAAAGGGAGTGTAGGTCTTGGTGTTACAGGTGTTCCAATCGGAGCTTGAGTAACTACCGCATTACCGGCGGGGATAGTTGGAATGTGCGGGACCATTGTAGAATGGGTCGTCTGGAGGGGAATAGTATACCTTGGGCCAACGAACGGTGTGTTCGGACCAACTGGTGGTGTGGCTGTAAAAGTGGTGGTACCAGTGAAATTATTTGGAGGTAGGGTGTAGGAAAAAGGTACGTCGGCACCTTCTCCAGTTCCATAAATATCTCGCACCAAGCGTGGTGGACTTCGAACAACATCTACGGTCCAAAAAGGGTCATTGGCTAAAGGGTTTTGAGAAGACCCAGTCGGAATGTCAGAAGGATTGATGACAACAAATGCTCCAGTGGAATTTAGGTGGAGGATCTGTCATTCGTATCCCTCCAGAATGTGGTAAGATTCCAGATATTCTGAAACAATTCAAAAATTCTCCAAAGGAATGGGAACTTCTTCCTGGGAAGTTGTAGTATTTTGAACCTCGCTCTGTTGAGGAGATTCCTCCGTAGAATGAGGGGGTAAAGGGGTGTTTCCTTCCATATTTTCTGGAGGAAGTCCCTGTAGCCTCCGCGAGCGGCGTGGAGGGTCAATGGTGGCGAAGAAGAGTCGGCGAAAGAGATCTATAGCCAACTAGCGAAAAGAAACAAAACACGCTAAAAAATCTAAGAATCACAACCAAGAAAACAGGACCTTCTTTTGATGACCATACTAGTTGGTGATGAAATCCAACGTCGCGTGATCAAGTCCAGAAGGGGAAGGGATAGGGTGGAACAGTTACAATGGCGACCTGCTTAATAGACTTATGCCTTGGTGCAAGATTCCACGCAGTAATTGTGGATTTACCCTCCAAGGAGCCCGAGTAAGTTTGACCAATGTCTGCTACAGGTACAGTGAGACTTCCCGTCACCGTCACCTTGTGTAAGACCCTAAAGATTGTGGCCGCTAAGGTTACCAATTCACAGTCAGCCCCTGGGCGGGAACAATCAATAGTCCGATCAGAACGTATGGGCATGGTATCAAGCCCGAAATCAACTAAAAGGATTCCACGTAGTAATTGTGGATTTAACTCAAAGTGACTCCCATAATACTATCTGACCACCATAGTCAGTTAAACAAAGAGAAAGACAATGCATGGGTCTTGGACTCCAATCAACAGAAAAACTCAAAGACAATGGTGAAGAAGGCTACAAAATCCAAATAGTAAGATGTTCATTCTTGAAAAAGACAGATTTCAAGGCTAAAAGAGAAGAAGGATTGACTCACAAGGTTACCCAGTAGAAGAGACACGGAGGCAAAACCCAGAAAAAGAAATTCTAGAAGGTTTTTTGGCCAAAAAAGGGCTAGCACTCTGTTGCCAAAGGAAAGGAGTGTTATAGCACTCTGTGCAAAGATATGGGGGAGTGTTGGCACTCTGTTAACACTAGGACAGGGGTGCCAGGTCTAAAAATTCCCAAAAATGTCAAAAATTCAAAAAATTGCAATCCAATTCCGACAATTATGTTGAATATGATGGGGTAAGGAGCCAATCAGCTCATGAAACCAATCAAAAGAGGAGTGAACCAGGCCCGAAACAATCAAGGGATAGAACAAGGTCAATGAGGAGAAAATAAAAACAAGAAGTTCTGATTTGAGGCTATCTCCCCAGTATGGTCGCCAGTTTCTGTTGTAGGAAAATCTCCCTGCGGATAGGTAGATCGCCTCTAAGAGCTTGACCCTAACTCTAGATAGAAAATGCTTAACATGGACACTGACTTCCTTTCAAATCTATCTAAACTAACACATGAGAAGGAAGGATGACGGAAGTACCTTTTTATCGATGTTTGTCCCTGCACGCTCCGAGTTGCGCTCCAATCCTTTGCTCCTCGCTGAGTTCTGCAGACAAACAAGATACAGCCACTTCCTACTCTATTGATATTATCTTGAAAATAGTCTATCAATTAATGATAAGTTTATGTAACATCAGACACAAACTAGAAAGAAACAGGCCAAGCATGTCATATTAATGAGAATAACGACAGCAGTACTTACAATCATAGATGCGAATGCGACAGCTTCGTCAAGTCCTCTTCATCTAACCCTTTCCTAAAATATCCACAACTTGGATAACAGTAGCTTCACTGATCACTCTCTTCCGGCTGGCTGTGTGTTTCCTCCAAGATCATAGGTTTCATGCTAGCAATTCTTCTCCCCTTTCCACCATCATAGAGCCTGCTTATATAGGTTAAGAGGAGCTTAACCTCTTGAGTTATATTTAGAATAAGTTGGGAACTTCCTCCTTAGATCAGGGATCTCTTGATGCGACCAAGAATTCGAATACAACTGCCTCCTAATCTTGAAAGATCCTCCCCTTATTCTCCTCAACGGGCCAACTACTGCCTCAGATTAGGCAATTCTCCCTTAGAAGGGGCATCAGAGCGCTGTAGCGCTCCCTAGTAAGCTTTAGGCAAGCGCCAGTGCCTTCAATATGAGTAGCACTCCTTCAGAGGGGGCAGGGGAGTGTTATTATTCTCCCTGAAATATTGTAGGGGAGCGCCAATGCCCCTATGGATGATATGGGGGAGCACTCCCCCTCAAAACCTTTGTTTCATAGCTCTCTTCAGGTGTTAAGAGTTATTTGACTTCAGTAAACCAGCTCTCCTTCTTCAAATCAAGCACATGAGGTGTTCTAAGTGTCTCCTTAGTGTTGTTAGCATGGAAGTATGCTCGAACATCATTTGCGACACTTGTGACCAACTTGCGACACTTGCGAAAGTTGTAAGGAAGATGCGACACTTACGACAATTGAGAGGAACATGCGACACTTATCCAATTGAGTAATTTTGACGTGTAACACATGTGTCCTTCTCCCAGTCATCACATGATTTATAATCTGTGATTGTTTGTTGCTTGGCGCTCTCAATCTTTGTTGTGGAAGATAGTTATTCATTGAATATCTTGATTGTTCATATCTAAATCTTAAAGAACAGTTTATAGCTTCGTGACCAAAATTAGAGCAGAGAAAACAATAACCATAGAAAAAATCTTTGTACCTTGAAAAAATATGTCTTCTTTGAGGAGGTCGACTTCTATCATGCCAATAATCTTTCTGGTCTACAAATTCAGTTCTAGGGATTTTTCTTTCATTTCTTCTTGGTGGTTGATTTTCCTTCTTTGTTTTTGCAGAGTGACTATTGTCATTGTTTGAGGATTTGACAAACTTGATAGATTATGTATTGCTTGGATGATCACTACTTGATCCTTCTTCATATCCCAATCCAGCTTTCAACTTTGAATTTATTTGCTGATTTAGGATGGAAGTTAATTCTTCTGAGGCTTTAATACTTGGCAGATTTTGATGATACAATCCTTTAAATTTATCCATTTCTTTTCTAGTTTTTACTATCTCTTCTTCTAAGACTTCACATCTGACTTTCTTCTCTGACAATTGTTGTTTCAGTATGTCTTCTATTTTCTTTGCCTCTTCTAATTCCACTTTCAGCAGAACAAAGTTTTCATCAGGTTCTTTACTGTCTTTCTCGAACTGTGTCAACAATTGTTTTTGCTTTCTGTTCTTAGTTCCGAGTCTATCAATTTCTTCTAGTGCACTGATCATTTCTCCTTCCAAATCAACCACAACTTCTTCATCATTATCATCACTGCCTGTGCTTTTATTATCATAATCCTCCTTGGCCATAAGCATGAAGTCATTTGCCTTATTTTCACAGGATGAGTCACTATAAGTGTCTTCTGAGGAATTGTCATTATTTGCAACCAAACTTTTCTTCTTATTATATTTCTTGTATTTGTACTTCTTTTCATCATCAGAGTTCTGGTCCTTTTTCTGATGGGGACACTTAGATGCAAAATGACCTATCTTACCACAGTTAAAGCATTTGAAGGGCAACTTCCCTTGATATTTTCCTGACCCTTTCTTTAACCTTATCACAAATTTTTCCTCAATATCATCTAATTCTTGTCTTCTTTAAAATATGCTTATCTAGTACTAGATTTATCTTTGTTAATACTCATTTCATATGCAGTTAGAGTTCCTAGAAGTTGATCAATGGACAGAGTTTTAAGATCATTTAACTCTTCTATTGCAGAGACTTTTGGATTAAATTTATCAAGTAGAGATCTTAAAATCTTCTGAACTAAGAGCGAGTCATCAAACTTCTCACCAAGACCCTTCATGGCATTTACAAGTTCTTCAACTCTTAAAAAATACTTGCTAATTATTTCATCTTCATTCATCTTTATTTGATCAAATTTCAATCTGTATGTTTGAAGTTTGGCATCTTTTACTTTATCATTTCCTTCATAACTGCTAATAAGTTTATCCCACATTGCTTTGGCAGTATCAAGATGCATCGCCTTTACAAACTTAGCTTCAACAAGTCCATTCAAGATAACATTCATCCCCTTAGCATTAAAAATAAACTCTAACTTATCATCCTTGGAGGCTAGCACAACAGGCTTTGTATATCCAGTCTCTACTACATCCCAAACATCAGCACCCAAGGCCATTAAATATGTTCTCATTCTAATCTTCTAGAAGGAAAAAATTGTTCCATCAAACAGAGGGGGCTTAGAGGCTGAAATCCCTTCATGACTTGTCATGTTTAAGCTTACAAATATACCTTTGAATAAAAGGAACACGCTCTGATACCAATTGTTGAAATTACTAAAACAACTGAGAGGGGGGGGTGAATCAGTTGTAATTGAGCTTAAACAATTTTAAGTCTATTAAAACATTATTAATCTTTCTTCAAGTGATCATCAACAATATATAGCATATGGATAGTAAAATTAAAGAGCATCAGTCACACATAAGGTATACACAGAGACAGATTTTCATGAGGAAACCCATAAAGGGAGAAAACCTCTTCTTCTTCGAAATGAAAGGTAGTCTTTTAAGTTCTGTACATCATCTATAATTGAGCACCAACTCAATGTGAGGCTACTACCTCTGTTTTACAAGCTGCAACTTGTTTGAGAGCACCAACTCTCTGGTTTCTCTAGCACCCACTAGAAGGAAGCACCAACTCCCTTAATGTTCCAGCACTAACTGGATGGAAGCACCAACTTCCAGTTACATAGGCTCCAAACTGTATAACAGAGAACACTTGTTCTCCCTTGCACCACCCTGCCACCCTGGTTTCTCTGGCTACAACCAGATGGAAGCTAAAAATTCCTGTGTTCAAGCTCTCACTTGAAACTATGAGGACAATAGTCCTCTCGAGCACCTCCCAACCTCCCTACAACATAAATGAACAAATAAAAATTCAACTACACAGATAAATCAATTCTTACTACTCTTTCTTTGTTATGTAAATCTGGTCTTCTTCAAACTGTTCTGCAATTTTTCTCTTCCTCTGTCTGTTCAGTAGGTCTACTTTGCATCAACTTGTTCTGTCATTATGCTCTGCTTCAAGTCTTTTTCATCATCTATTACTCTTCTCTGAGTTTCATCTCACACTGTGCATGTTCTCAATCTTATATTGCACATTCTATGATTTTCCCTTTCTTACAGTTTCATTCATTTTTCATTTAGAACAACAAACCTCATGCTGTCTGTCTCATTTTCTTTTATACACACTCACAGTGGTTCAAATTCCCATCTCTTTAGGCAAAAAGGAAGAAAACTGTCTCAGCAATTGAAATGCCAACTAATCGGCAATCATGAGTCCGTTTCGCTAACAGATTCAAAACTAAGGAGTTAACTATGAGAGAGAACAGTAACCCTCTGATCAACACTTGATCTGACAATTCAGATTATTCCGTGATTTCGCATATCACGATTTCGACATTCCTGATGTTCAATGTTCTTATCACTTACAAATCCCGATCCACGAAACTCCGTAAAGAAGTCAGATCAATGATCTAGATCACATCTTGATCTGACGGTTCAGATTCGATCAAGATTTCACACATTGCGATTTCGACACTCTTGACGTTCAGTGTTTTTTTCACTTCAAATTCCCGATCCACGAAACTACGTAATGGAGTCGTATCAACGGTCCATATCACATCTTGATCTGACGGTGGCAATTATGTCGCGATTTCACATATCGCGATATCGAGATTCTTGATGTTAATATTCTTTGACATTTCCAAATCTCGATCCTCAAAACCCTGAAATGGACTCGGATCAACGGTCCAGATTCAATCTTGATTCAATGGCTACGATTAAATCGCGATTTCGCATATCGTGATTTCGGAATTCTTGTTGCATTGTTCCTTTTCCCTCTCCATGTCGCGATTCACAAAACTCCGATATGGAGTTGGATCAATGGTCCAGATCTGATCTTGATTCAACGGTTGCGATTGAATCACGATTTCGGCATTCTTGTTGCATTGTTTTCTTGTCTCTCCATGTCGCGATCCACAAAACTCCGATATGGAGTTGGATCAACGGTCCAGATCTGATCTTGATACAACGGCTGCGATTAAGTCGCGATTTTGCATATCGTGAAATCGGGATTCCTGTGGATGATATTACTTAACATCTCCAACTCTCGATCCCTGAAACTCTGACATGGACTGGAATCAACGAACCAGATTCAACCTTAATCTGACGGCTGAGATTAAATCACGATTTTGAGAGGTTATGGAACAATGTTCCTTTGAATCTCCAGTCACCGAACTGATGATCTATCCCCACGTGTCCTACCCGTAAATGGATGGTCCTCCTTCTTTCGGAATTTTGAACGCCCACTTCTCCTTGTATTTTAAAGAGCGTGCAGATTCTCCTTGATCCAACGATGGTCGGGTCCTGCTCATGGATCTAATGTCTGAGATCGGTCCTCCTCTTCAATGCGCTCTTCTTGTCTACATTCAGATCTAACGACCCTCGTTCTATCAGGAATTCAAAGGGGATTGAATGAACAGAAATGCTTCTCAAACCTTGCAGGCCTACCTCTTCAGCATGCTCTTATTCAGATCTAACGACCATCAGGAATTCAGGAAGAGATCCAACGATTATCACTGCACCACTGATCATCACTGCTGTACTCAAGCCATCATCACTACTGTACTTTCCATCAATGACAGGTATACATTGCCTGTAAAACATGCCAACAATCCTTTATACATTCTTCCTGTACTTATGCCATTTGTTGTCTATTAAATATTTGCTAACATTCACAAGATAAGAGCACGGAGACTCAACCCTTCGACTCACGAAGTTGCAAGTAGCGAGAACGCGAGAAGAAAAGTCAATATCACTTCTTGGGGGTTCGCGAAGGGAATGTACCAAGTTTGGATGCTGAAACTCGCGAAGCAACAAGTAGCAAGAGGAGCTAACGCTTAGCCTAGCTGGTGGTCACACACGAAAGGCGCTGACAGAAGAAGAGCCATACCCGTCTCGACATTTCGGGTATCGCAGGATTGAGAAGGAGGAGTCAAATGCTTCAACTCGTGAACTCACGAGATTGTGAGATTTCGACAAGAGACTTAGGGTTTGGCCCTTGGTCATAGCAGTGTGGCCTCTTGGGGAGATAGGAGCTCGCGCCTAGTGCTGTTCGCACAGGGGAGTTCCCAAAGGACCTGTGGATCGATAAGTGCAGATTCTAGTAGGGAGTCGAACGAGCCGATCTGGATCAAAGGGGTTAAAGAATGATCTTGTGAGCAGATCTCGGCCCAAGGGCCGAGAGGTATACGTCATCAACACTCATCATTCATCAAAAAAATAAAAAAAATCAAAATTTCAAAAACCCTTCACTTCGTCTCCAGTGCACAGATTTCACCCACAAATTTTGACACATGTGCGCACCTATTCTTTGCATTGATGTGCAACTGTCTGAGAAACATCTGTGCACAGTGCGCAACTGTCATATTAACAGGTGAGCATCTAATGTGTACCTATTTTTCCCTGCCCCGTACCCCTATGTGTGGTTGTGTCAAGCACAAAAACACATTATGCGCAAGAGATGGAATTATACCTGCACATCTCAGCACAGGTATTCTTCCTTCTCCTGTGCATTAGTGAGCCCACCCCTAATCCTACCCTTGTACGACCATCTGTACGACCCCTAAATAAAAACTAGGAAATTCATGCTATGAAGGAGGATGGGACCACTAACCTATCTCTTGCCACTCCTGGATCGTTTGACTCAAGCTCCTATAATCTCTAAAACTCCTCCAAATGCTGTCGTCAAATCACTATAGTGACGGGTATGAATGAGGTGGCATTGTAGGCCCACTAGCCATATATAGTCTGTTTTTCCAAACTTCCACACTCAGTTATAGGAGCCCAGATCCTTTGTTTCCCAATCTGTCTTCATCCATGGGATCATGGTCCCGCCATCTACAAAGTCGCGTTCCTCGGGTCACCATCTAAACTTGGCCCCAGGGGAGCATTTTTCTCACATCATGTCAAGGTACACATGTTTATGTTCAAAAATATTAGATAGTTATATGTTATTTATCATCAAATATTGTTCATGTCGGGTATTTGGTTTTTATGTGTGCAGTAACTTGGTCATCAGAAATGGCACAACCCCTTCAGGCATATGTTCAACAGTGGCATGTAATTATTCCCTCTGAAAATCAATTGCATCTCCCAGTCACACCCTCCGACGGTTACCTTTAGGGTCCTTACATCTAGATCTGTAGGACCATCACCTATGTTCCATTCTGGTACTGTCACCTGGTATCACTCTCCCCCACATGAGTGGTCCCAGTCATAGTTCCCCTTGGCAACTTGACGCTCATGATGATTTCACCCCCTAGGGATGGGAGTCTCTATAGTCTTATGCTCTTATAAGAATCATCCATATACTTCTTCTCATCATATTGCTAGCTTTCCCAATGACCTCCCAAGTTATCTATTCTCGGTTCTATTTGACTGTACCTCAACAATATCATTAGCCATCTATCTCATTCACCATCATTTTTCCCATCCACAGATTTATCTCCATTCATTTACCTCATACAGAAACCCACCCATGGGGCCCCCACCCTCCCCTAGCTCTCTTCACAACTTGTGCCCTCATAGGCCACACCATCTTGCACTGGGGTACCCATTTCTATATCTATACACTCATCCCAAATTATTCTTTAATTATTTGGTAATTGTAAAAACCCTTTGTTTCAAGAATTTACTTATCTTTTTGTGTCATCACCCTTGATGACCTTCTTTTCTCGGAAACACAACCCATGTCACCCTTGGTTGGGGAATCCACTCTCTTTTCTTCATTCCGACATTGTTCACAAACCCCAAGTATCCAAAATTCGATGTACCCCTGATCTTTGAGTTTGTCCTCTTCGTCAATCCTCTGGCACAATTTAACCCCATATCTAGTCGTCCGCCTAACACTATATATAGTTTTACAGTTTCTTCCAATCATCCTTCAAACATACCCCAACCAAGGGAAGTCTTGAGTCTCATTGCATCTTGACTTCATTCATGTTCCCTATCAGTCCCTGATCTCATTTCTGTAGATTTCATGAAGCCCTTTGCTTCTTGGAGTCATGTCTCCCTTTCTCTCGACATCAACATTGTTTCCAGAAGGACAACAATATCTTGGCTCTCATTACCTTCACAATGAGGAGGCTTGGATGACACAGAGAGAATCATCATTTCTATTTGATTCCATTGACCCCCATAACATTCAAATTCAACAAAATAGCATGTTACGGTGGGTCTTACCATGTGACTATTGCAGTTTTTTTATACCAGCCAAAGACCTCTAAATTTGTTAGGCCATCAATGCCTATGAGTCATCAACACTTCTTACAGGCGTCCTTGCCTCATTTCAAAGTATGTTCACCATTCAGAATTGTCATATGTCATTATCAACTTCCCCAGAGGGCATTGTAGTTATCTACATCAACATACATATTCAGTTACTATCTTACATTTTTAGTTACATGACACGAGCATGGGGAATGCCCGCCTCGTGTGTATACACATTTTCTTTTTTCTCCCTAGAGACAGGTATGGGTCCCAAAGTTTCCCCTCTTCCTCCATTGGATCTCTCTTGCACTTCCTCTCATCACTCTTCATTACAATGACACTCTCAGTAGAAGAAACATTGATGTATTTTGGCTATACCTATGCTCCTAACCTCACACATCAGGGGGCATCTGTTATCACTGAAATTTCATCTGCAACATTGCATGTAAATGGTTACAGAAATAAAGAAAGACCAACAACAATTAGTTCACTTGCAACACTAAAATTCATTTCAAAAGGAAAAAACTATACAATTTGGAAAAAATTGACATGCGTAAACTCACTATAGGAAGCGCACGCACAATGCACAGGCCAACAAAGCCCGTAGAGAGAACAATGTGCCAAATGCTCGACTATGTATGAGAAAAGATGCACACTCTTGTGAATGACACATTTATGGTTCTTGTTGCCCCCCCAACCACTTATGGACCAGCTCCCAAGATGATTTTACCTCCATATCTGAGCGAAATATGAATGGGGGGATGGTCAAGGACCAAAGGGTGCCCTAAAGGGCCCCTTGTTCACACTTCACACTAAGAACTAGTTAAATTTTTCCTTGAAGAAATGCTATAAATGGAAGCCATGGGTGCACGAACAAACGAATATCTTCATAGTATTGTTATGCTACCTCAATTCTCCCTTGATAATCCTATTTTCTCCTTGGAGTATTCAAGCATCATTGAAATAGGCCATTCCACTCACCTCTTGAGGGAATAGGCATTGATTTTCTTCATCATTTTCCATTTTTCGTCCATTGTAAGAAGAGATCTCCATTAGGGAACTCAAGAGCCCTCCCAAGGAAGAAGAGGGGACTCATAAGTCTTCCATTTTATCTATGGTGTTTTTCCAACTAATATAGTTATCCATTGGTGGCATAATCTTGGTCATTAGTTGATTGTTTATGGTTCTAAGTTTCTTATGCATTTTAGTTTTTATTCCCATAGTTGTTTTAGTTTGTTTATTTGTTTCTTACATGTGTTTGGCTTGTTTAACCCACTCACGAAATTTTGTCTTGTCTAGCAGGCCAAACTAGGCATGCAAGTTCCATTGTTTTGCTCACTGAAGTGACAAAACATGCACACCAATGGATCTTCCTAGTCACTAGACTTGGATTAGGGGAATTTTTCCCCATAGCAAAGTTGTAAGGATATATTGTGATAGTCATAGTGCAATTTTTCTAGTGAAGAACCCAACTTATCATTCAAAGACAACACATATTGATGTTCAATATCACTTTGTGAGAGACATGGTCGAAGGAAATAAGGTGTTGTTGATGAAGGGGGGACACTTTGAAGAATGTTGCAACTTCATTAACAAAATTTGTGAGCACTGAGAAGTTCTCTTGGTGTAGAGGATCTATGGGAATTGCTTCCTTGGATTGTTGACTATGTAACCTTGTAACCCCCTATTCGACAACATAGGTATTCCAACAGAAGATGAACACCTTCAGTAACCACTCACATAACCAGATCAAAGATCAACACACTGATGTTTTCATGTGGTAAAACCCCTACGGGGAAACATCCACGGCCCCAGCCAACGCAACCACTTGGAGCAGTTTATTAATGAAAAGAAAAAGACTACAGAGAGATTTTACAAGAGAGTTTCTCACAATCGATCATCGACAAATGACCCTCCATGCTCTTTAAATAGAGATCATGGACCAATCGGGTGTTAAGGCATGGATCAATGGCCGTTAAGATCGAGGAGAGTATGAACTGTCGGATCACTCTATGTCGAGAACATATCATGATCGTCGGATTTCCTAACTACAAATGCATACTAATTCATACTAAAGAAACACACTAAGAAACACACTTTTACCTAATGACATATTAGACCAAGTAGATCTTAACTAACTCTTAAGTGTCTAAATATCCTAACACCCCCCCTTAAGAATAACTTGGGATAGGATTGAAGGATTTACAATAGTGACACAATAGGAGAAGGAAGAAGGCATTAGAGCCTATTCCCCCTTAATGGAAACTTCTTGAACTCCTAACATAGATCGAAGTTTGGAAAACTTCGCTTCTGTAAGAGACTTTGTAAAAATGTCTGCAACTTGATCTTTTGTAGGGAAAAATAGCACTTCAATAACTTGATCATGAATTAGCTTTCTGATGAAGTGCATGTGTATCACTATGTGTTTTCTATGCTTATGTTGAATTGGGTCTTTGGTGAACTTGATGTCACTTTGATTGTCACACCAAAGGCTAGTCAGATGTTGGTGCTGGAATCCAAACTCTAAAAGGATCTGTCGAAGCAACAAGGCTTCCTGAATTGCATTTACTGCTGCTCGGTACTTTGCTTGTGCTGAAGAAAGTGAAATAGCCTATTGTTTCTTACAGGCCCAAGTGATAGGTCTTGAACCAAGGCTGAAAACATAATCTGCAGTAGACTTCTGATCATCAAGGTCACCGGCCCAATCTGAATCAGTGAAACCAACCAATAAAGGAGTCCCCTCTGGACTGTAATGTATCTCGAACTGAACTATACCACAAACATAGTGAAGTATCCTTTTAGCTTCTTTCCAATGGCTTTCATGGGGTGTTTGCATATACCGGGAAACAAGACCAACAACAAAGGAAAGATTAGGATGAGTATGAGTCAAGTATAAGAGGCTACCAACTAACTGACGGTACAGAGTGGCATCAACTTCAGGAGAAGTACAGGTGGAAGTAAGCTTGACTCCATACTGGAAGGGAGAAGGGGTTGGTTTACAATCATCCATGAGAAAGTGACAAATAAGGTCAAAATCATACTTAGAATGGGAAATAAATATTCCTTCATTGGTCTGCAAAACTTGTAGGCCAAGGAAATAGTGCAAAAAGCCATAGTCAGTCATTTCAAATTTCTTCTTAAGGCTGGTTTTCACATGGTTTAAAAGTTTTGGGTCACTACCAGTAAGGATAAGGTCATCAACATAAAGGAAAAGGACTATGAGATGGATTCCTACTTTCTTGGTATAGACATTAGGATTAGAATGACATCTAGAGAATCCAGTAGCAATAAGAAAGTTGTCGATGTTGGCATACCAAGTTCAAGGAGCTTTCTTGAGACCATAAAGAGATTTCTTGAGGCGACAAACAAGGCTAGAGTCATTCTGGACATAGCCAGGAGGTTGTTCCATGTATATTTCTTCTTTCAAATCGCCATGCAAGAAGATAGATTTAACATCCATCTGATGGACCTCCCATTTATGTGAGGCAGCAAGGGCAAGAACAAGGCGGATGGAATTCATTTTGGCTACAGGGGAAAACGTTTCATTACAGTCAATTCCTTCAACTTGGGAAAATCCTTTGGCAACTAACCAAGCCTTGTGTCTTTCAACACTTCCATCTGATGCATACATAGTTCAGTAGACCCATTTACATATGACAAGTTTTCTTCCTTTTGGAAGAGGTACAAGATCCCAAGTATCATTTTCCATTAAAGAATGATACTCTTCATTCATTTCTATATCCCAATCTAGATGACCTGAAGCTTCTGCAAATGTTTCTGGATCAGGAGTCTCTGATACTTGAGCCAAAAGAGAAGAGTCTCACTAGAACTATGAATGTGTTCGACACTGATCTAAAGGATCACCGACAAGACCACCAACTACTTCTCATGTTGAACAAACCCATCTAGGAAGCAGTGGAACTAGTGTTGGTTCAGGTTCAAAGGAATCATCTGGAGGAGGGTGAGCAGGCAGAGGTGGATTTTCATCCTCACTGTCATCATCTAAAGAAGAAACCAGATCAGAAGAAGGCACAAACGTCGAATATGGCTCACAGGACGAAGAAGGCACAACCGTTGAATTAGGCTCCCAAGCCAAAGAAGGCACAAATGCCGAATTAGACTCGTAGACCAAGATATTTTCATCAAATTTAACATCTCTTCTAATAATAATTTCATTACAATGTGATTGAAGAAGTCTATAAACTTTGACATTTGTAGAATAACCAACAACTATACACTTCTCACTTTTAGGCTGCAATGCTTTCCTTTTCCCATCAGGAATGTGAGCCCATGCTATACTGCCAAATACACGGAAGTGACTTACATCTGGTTTAATTTTAGTCCAAGCTTCTTCTGGTGTTATATTTTTAAGGGACTTTGTGGGAGTGAGATTTACTATGTAATTTTCACAGTTGATGACTTCCGCCCAATACTTTAGACTTAATCCCTTAGATTGGATCATACAATTAGCCATTTCTTTTAATCTGTGGTTCTTTCTCTCAACAACACCATTTTGTTGTGGTGTATATGGAATAGTGTGTTTCATTTGGATTCCTTGTGTAGTGCAGTAATTTGTAAAATTATTGTTAACATATTTGCCTCCATTATCTGTTCTTAACCTTTGAATTTGATGGCCAGATTGTTTTTCTACAAGGGCCTTGTAGGCCAAAAACTTGTCAAAAAATTCGCTCTTAATTTTTAATAAGTAAACCCAAGTATGTCTGGAAAAGTCATCAATGAAATTTAAGAAATACTTGCAACCAGAAAAAGAAGGAGAAGAAAGTGGACCACACAAATCACTGTGAACAAGCTGCAAAGGACCCGAGGCATGCCAAGAGGCACGTTTTTCAAAACTGTACCGATGATGTTTGTCGAGAACAAAACCGACACAAACACCATATCTACATGAAACAAGAGGAAGACCAATCACCATCTATTGATTACATAGTTGTTGTAATGAGTGATAGTTTAGATGACCAAACCGCTCATGCCAAAGTTTTCTCAAGTCATCACTATGAGCAACAAAAACTGATGAAAAAGATGATGACCCAAAGTTTTCAAACTTAAACAACATGGTAATATCATCAACAATTCCAGTTGCAAGAACATGATTAGGATCTTTTAGATCCTTGATTACAACTTGGTGAGGTGAAAAATCTATGGTTTTACCTTCACCTGAATGAGTGATTTGATATACTGATAGAAGGTTACAAGAAAGACTTGGAACACATAATACATCATTGAAATGGTGATTTTCTGCTTGTATTGTTTTAGATCCTTCAACACTAAGAGATCTATCATCACCAACAAATATTTTCTTGGTGTTACATTCATTTAGAGTAGACAATATGTCTCTATCCTTAGCCATATGATAAGATTCTCCAGAATCAATAAGCCACTTATCATAAGTAGAAGTAAAAGGTGTACTGAAGGAGAAACCAAAAGTAGAAAGTGCATGTCCATGAGAAGAAGAAGAAGAAGAAGAAGAATCAATACCGATGTTGTGATTCTTCATCATTGCTTCTAAAGCTGCCATCTTCTTGAAACATTTGGACTCATCATGACCATCTTTATCACAAAAATTGCAATGTCTGTTAGTATTCTTATTTTTATATTTTGCTCCTTTGTCACCATTACGAGCTGAAGATGTCTGAGCGGGTTTGGGACCCTTCTATTGCTTTTTGTTGTAGCGAGGATGTTGCTTCTTGGGATACTTGGGTTTATCTTTCTTCTAGGCAACTAAATCTTTGTTAGAGGTACCTGCAGTGCTGATCACTCCAAGTTGTATAAGCTTATCTTCCTCTCTAATAAAAAAAGCACAAAAGGACTCAAGAGTGTGTTTTTCATAAGATTTCCCTAGAGCCTCTCTCATGGCATAAAATGTAGATATAAACACAGAATATGCACTACCTAGCTTAGAAAGGATAAGATAAATGCAACATTCTTCCTCCATTTTTATCTTACATTCTTCACATAAAATTCTGAGTTTTTAAAACTTAAATAAATAGTCTCCAAGGCAAGAAAAATCACTTGGACTCAAGGTCAATATTTGATTTTCTAACTATTGTGCTCGAATAATATTGAGTTTACCAAACACAGATTCAAGCTTGTCCCAAGCTTCTTTGGGGTCATCAATTTCTTGAAGGTGGTACCTTAAATCAGGAGAGATGGACATTCTGATTAGTCCATGTGCTTCGATATTCCTATTATCCCACTTGGATTTTTTATAAGCATTAGTGGGTGTTTTTTCCTTTCCCAAGGTAATCTTGTACAAGCCTTTACTTCTTAGTAAATCTTCCATATGAGATTTCCATTGGAAGTAGTTGTTGCTGGTAAGAAAGACATTAGTTGTAGAAGCCATATTAAATATGCAGATAATATGGACTTAAAAACTGAAACTGGTGATCTGGAGGGAAAGAGATCAAAAAATTATGCGGTTTAAAAAAAAAACGGCACTGAAAAGGGACTTCTGATGTGAGAGTTATGCCTTTAAAAAAAAAGGCATAAACAGTAACCAACTGACCACGTGATAGTGTAAGTTGTTTTATGAAGTGTCCCACTTTTATAAAGAGAAGTGGGGATCACTTTTACAATGAATTTACTTTATAACAGAAAAGCTACATGCAAAATAAATAACTCTAAAATAAAATATTAAAGCTACTTATAGTGATTCACTTTTATACTTGAAGTGAAATACACTTTACAATTTTAGCATGAACGTTTTCAAAAAGGTAACAAAAGAGAGACTTGAACTCAAGACCTCTTACTTAATAAGGCAAGTTTTAACTAAATGGTCTAATAAAACATATTGTAATGTTTAGAAGGAGGATTGAGGGTGTTGTTGTTGTTGTTGTTGTAATGGAATATGGCCTTGGAGAGTGTGCTAAAAAAATACTCTTTTCACACAAGAATAAAATTTCCCTTCTCGATGACAACAAGGGTTAGATCTCGGTTAGCTTACCCGGAAGATGCACATTTTCCTATATGTTTCTGATTTTCCAAGATCGCACAGGGCCTGGGGAAAAGAGAACACACAAATCTAAAAGAGTAGCAACCCGGAAATAAAAAATACAAACCGAAATAAAATCAAAATAAAGCTTTGCAGAAATTTAAAAAATGTGTATTCAAGCTTTATACCTCTGGATGTGACTGTAATGGTCGTATCTTGGGAAAATGAAAACCTTTTCGAGTGAAATGAAATGTGTTCCTGAATGAAACGAGTTCTCCGGACACAATGGAACATTCCTCTCAGCCCAAAAATGTATGGAAATGCTAGAAAATGGAGATGAGACAACTCAGCTTCACAACCTCGATCTACAACAGGAACGGGTATTCAAACAAGCTATGATACCATGTTCAACAACACAGGTATTCCAACAAAAGATGAACACCTTCAGTAACCACTCATATAACCAGATCAAAGATCAACACACCAATGTTTTCACGTGGTAAAACCCCTACAGGGAAACATCCACGACCCCAACCAACGCAGCCACTTGGAGCAGTTTATTAATGAAAATAAAAAAATTACATAGATATTTTACAAGAGAGTTTCTCACAATCGATCATCGGAAAATGACCCTCCATGCTCTTTAAATAGAGATCATGGACCGATCAGATGTTAAGGCATGGATCAATGGACATTAAGATCAAGGAGAGTATGAACTGTCGGATCACTCTATGTCAGGAACATATCGTGACCGTCAGATTTCCTAACTACAAATGCATACTAATGCATACTAAAGAAACACACTAAGAAACACACTTTTACCTAACAACATATTAGACCAAGTAGATATTGACTAACTACTAAGTGTCTAAATATCCTAACCCCCTATATGCAAAGAAAACAACAAGTGAAAGATTGTTGGGTATGTGTTATATTCTTTGCATGACCAGAACTAGTGTCTACATTGTGTCAGGTGCGCAAGGGGGTAAGAGGGGGGTTGAGTGCGCTCTTTCCTGGGGGGTCACCAGGGGGTGGAGTTCCCCCTTTCTTGGGGGATCACAGGGAGGGTGATTCCCCATGTCCTAGGGGTTTTCATGGGGGTGGGATCCCCCTTTCATAGGGGTTCAAAGGAAACTCCCCTGAATTATTTCTTTTTACCAGTTTTCATGTCTGTTTTTGGGCAGTTTTTTGACACATGATTTTTCGTCAATGGTTTTCTATTTCTCGGTAAGGAATTAGGGTTTTTTACTAATCTGGGTTATTGGATTAGGGTTTTGGATGCTACGAGATCCTATATGTATATTGTATTGCAAACAATGTATGAGGTGAATGGAAATATAATATGTTGGTTTTCCCTATTTGGGTTTCCAGGGGAAAAATCTTCATGTAATGTGTGTATTTGCCATTGTGTATTTTTTGTTCTTATAATGAAAATCTATTTGCAGTAAATTATTGTACAAAGTTAAAATATACAAATCCTAAACAATGGGACCAAATGCTTGCTCACGCTGAATTTGCTTATAATGACTCACCAAATAGAGGAACATGAATGATTCCATTCCAGATTGTCTATGGAATGCATCCAAGAGGTTTGTATTAGCTAAGGAATTTGGGAAAGTAGGAATTAAAGAGTGTATGTGGTGAAGATTTTTTTGTAAGCATGCGGGAGCTGCTTGAAAGAATCAAACAAATATTGCAAGAAAGCAATGGTAAATACAAGTAAAGCGATGACATGAAAAGGAGACAAGTAGAATTTCAGGTTGGTGATTTGGTTATGGAATATTTAAGAAAGGAGATGTTTCTAGTGGGGACTTACAACAAATTGAGGCTGAAAAAGATTGGACCTTACAGAATATTGAGAAAATTTTCTGCCAATGCATATGAAATTTAACTTCTAACTAGTATTGGAATTTCTCCAATCTTCAATGTATAAAATTTGTATCCCTTTAAGGAGACAGAAGGTGTTTCAACATATGATCTTGTAAGTGATGAATATTAGACCAGTGAATGAGAAGAACAATTTCTTAAGGTAGTTCTAAAGGATATTGAAGCAATATTGGACAATAAAGTGGTAAGTAAGACTAGCGGTAAAGTCTACTACCAGTATTTGGTTAAGTGGAAGAATCAACGAGAGGAATATGCTACTTGGATGATAGAATAAAAAGTTTCGAAGTATGGCATAGATGTTGAAGATATCTTGAACAATTATTTTCTTCCCCAGGAGTCTGATGCAGAAGTATCTGCCTAAGTGAATTTTTGAGATTGACCTGAAGGGTCACTGATCTAAAAATGGAATGAATATGTTTCCAATAGATCTTTAAAATGAAGAAGACTTATCTCTTTAAATTGCAATTGTATAAATGGTATGTGTTTGGATAATTGGATCAAGTTGCTAACACATAAAATCAATGAGTTTTACTTAATCATGAGAAACATATCAGACAGATAAAAACCATCAATAATGAACACATAACACAACAAATGATAAAGGAGTTCACCCCTCTCTTGGGCTACATCTCCTGGTCCAACTTCCCTTGGATTATTTTCATTATGCTTAAAAAGTGCTATTACAGTGCTCATAATACAAAATAGATGGCTCCAATGGCTTCAGAGCATCCAAAAACCCATAGCTAAGATTTTTCGGCATCTTATTTGGCCAAAAAATGAAGAAGTTACACCTCCTGGAAGTTTTCCCCTTCAAGGTTGTTGTACCTGCTTGCCAAAACGCACCAACTGATAGACTAACTCGACCTCTGTGTGTTTTTCGCATCAAAACCCAACACCCACAATGGTTTCACAAAACAGACAAAAATGTAGGACCGTTAGTGTGCTAGCCCCCAAACTCCGACGGAGAACTTGGTCGTATGGTCCCATGTGGCCAACGACCTACCATTTTGGTGCACCCGTCGGCTAGCTCCCTCCACGAAAGTGAAGTGTGCTCATATGTAGTGGTTACAAAACCGCGGGCTAAACTGGAGTGCTCTGCATTCCAAGTGTTAAATGCATGGTCGTGTGGTGTAGTATCATAGACCAGGGACAAACCAATTGTAAAACCCTACACACCAACAGTTAAGTGAAATGAACATATGGTGTAGGTCGTATGCAATAGACCGCGGGATGGGGCCTAGCCCCGGCCCTTTAATTCAGCAACCGAATCGTTAATGCAATTCAAATAATTTAATCAAACCATACATTACAAGGAACATCGTGGGCTGGATGGTAGATCGACTCTGCCAAGTCACCCCCCCCCGGGCCTAGAGGTCGCAGGTTCGAATTCTATGGAGTCATAAAAAAATTACCACAGCCAAACCAAATTGAAGGGTGCCACATGGAAGCCCACGACTGGGCCACGTGGCACCATTTACATTCTCCCACAACAATGACACTTGTCAAAATACGGTTTGCCCATGTCTTCCAACACCTACCCAGTCAACATGCCAACTTCTCTGTACGATTATATGGCCTGTACGGTCACCTGCCACGTCAACACTGTACGGATTGTAAGTTAGCAAATTTTTGTCTGTTTGGAAAAATGAACAGAATGCAATATCTTTCTCATACAACATTTGTTTGATCATGTTCAAGTTGCATTGGGAACTTCATGAACAAAATTTGATTTTTGAGCAATTTGATTTTTGATCAAAATTTGATCCCGTGTCTCAGTCACAAAACAATTTACCAAAGGAGTTGGTTCCTTAAATTTTATTTTATTTTAATAGTTAGATGTTTCTAGAATACATCTTAGCAAATGTATTATGTTTGATAGTTTAGATCATTGTCGATTTTATTACTGATATTTATGAACATAAATTCTAGATTTAGGGCTTGTGAGACTGCCAAGGGTTTTGTTAGATTGATAAGATAACCGAGAGCTCTGAGTTTATATTGATTATGGTTATAATGGGGAAAGGTTATAAAGTGTGCAGATTGCCAAATTCATGTGTTTGTGCTTGAGAAGGAATTGAGCATGAATGTTTAATTTCATTCCTTTAATCAATGATTAAAGATTGTGTTTGTGAAATTTTTCCGTTATATGTATGTATATTCTTGTAATTATATGTGTAATTGTTTAAAGAAGTGTAGTTGAATGTGATCACAGAGAGCCAATAGAGTATCAAAGTCCAATTCTACAGAATTAGTGAATTTACATAAGTTAGAAGTCAACATCCAAGGTTAGGTCTGGGAGGATCTCACAAGATCGACGGTTCTGGGTGATAGTCTATCAGACCTTGAAAGTAGAAGAGGGCGTGTTTCAAAACTCGTTCATTCGGAGTCCCAATCCAAGTTTGGAGCTCGACGTAACCATTGTGAAAGTGAAATATGGTTGTCCATTGGACAGGATCTTCGACCCATATCCACCGTTCAACGAGATTGACCATCGGAGCTTAAGCGCTCAAATCAACCCCAAATACAAGAAGGTCGATGACATATCCTGATCGTCCATCAGGACAGATCTCAGAGACAGATCTATCGTCCATCGAAGTAGGATATCAGAGCGTTATTCCCCATTTGAATCCAAACTGAGTATTCTGAGAGTGAATTAAAGTCATCCATCGAGAAGGGATATCGACGGAAGAGGTTGGAGATCAAAATAACTTCAAAGAGTGATCCACACTATACATAGGGTCAACGCGTCTACAAAGATGCACCGTTCATCGCTGCCAATGATCAGAGATTCATTCTCAAGAAGACTTTGACCCAGTGTCACGACGAATAATCTGAGTAGTCCATCGTATAGATTTAAGTGAAAAATATACCGTCCATCGGGGAGGTATTTAGGGTTTTAGCACCAGTGAAAGAGTATCGAGAATATTATTTGTAGCCCCGCTTTTATATGAAACATCGAGATCATCCTGTCAATGACGATCTATGGATGAGAATAAAAGTTGAAATAGAATGAAGTGAGATCTCAGGCGTCCACCTGACAGTTGATCAACGGCTAATAGAGAGCCTACACTATATCCTGAGATTGTAGATCTGATCGTCTTTCGGATCGTGTTACTAATGGTCATGATTATGAGATTTGTTTGAGTTCTAGTCACTCTGAATAGACTCGTCTGAATTGATAAGGAAGAATCGACCATCCATTCAAGGATTAGATCGACGACACATGAGAATTCACTCCAGCAACCCGCTTGAAGTTTAAGCTCGTGAAATTTAGAAAGGACTTAGCCCATAGAACTGGCATTCAGTGATATTATCTAGAGAGAGCTCAACACCCAATTGGACCTATGCAAGAAAGAAACACATAGAGAGATACAACGCCACGAATTGAGGAATTCACAACAAAGATCAATTTTTGTATCTCTGTGTTATGGGTATTATAGCCGGTGGCTATGAGTGTGTTAGCACTATGTCAATTGCTTGGATGAGGTAGAAACTCACAAAGGTAACCACAAAACCACTTTAGAACTAGGAACTAGCTTTTTCAGTTCAGAGAGGGATTTCCTTGTCATTTGGTCTCTAAAAGATAGATTTCTTTTGGAATCAATGGCTAGGTTTTGATTAGGTGAAGAGATTTTTATAAGGTTTGTTGGAAAGAATGAAAAGAACATGTTGGGAAATGGAGTCAATCTTTGAAAGAAAATGATAATAGTGTCTGGTAGATAGAACTATCAAGGAAACAAAGGCTAGGTAGGTGATGATATTTCATTTTTTTAATTTGGATGGAATAAGTATAAAAACACATAACATTCAGAGCACCATAAAAGATGAATTTTGATGAGTTAAGAAGGAAAAAACAGTGTTCAAACTGCTTGAATCTAAAGCATCATTTTTAGATTAATTTCAAACCATTTGATTTCCAATTTAAACATACAAGAATCTACAGATGAAAGATAAAGAAAACAAAAAGTACATACATGAAGGAGGACACTCCATCACCACTAGAATCTTTGCTATGAAAAAGTTATGGACTTTTGCACTATTATTTCATTCAAATTCAGAAAATCTATACAATGTTCAAGATAAAATTTCATGTGTTCTTTTGCCAACCCTTTGCACATTCAAAAAGATCAAATATATAGATAAACTACCTCCCTAGGATAGATAAGTTGAACTTCACTTCTATCCTATGATTTTGGATTTGATTACATCAAAGAAAGAACAATTCCTGCAATACTTGCTAAAAATAGCAAATTCACTTTGACTGCATTTAATGCATAACCATATTCTTGACAAAAGAGATCTCCAAAATATTCGAATTGAGGCTGATGTGAGTCATATTGGGATAGATGGAGGCGAATATTGAACCAATATGAGCACTGACAAGGATTCCTGTCATCTTTGTGTAGCGAGCTATTTTAACACGCTGTGTAACTGCAAAATACAACAGTTGCATAGGAGTTTTTTTAACACATTGTGTAACTGCAAAATACAGTAGTTGCGTAGAAATCTTTACACAACGTGAAGGTTTTCTTCAAAAAAATTCATTTAGGAGGTGGTTGTAACACTGACGGAGGCTTAAAATCATTACTGGATCATTCATCAATCATTTCCCAATGTCCTTTAAACTTCTATGTTCTTATAGAACTTGTGTAGCGTGAGATCGCTACGCAAGTTCCGTACAATGCAATTTTCAAGCAAAAAATCAAAACTAATTAGTGGTTCATCAAAAGAAAAACTGTGAGAATATGAAACCTATATCTCAGCCACCTCTGCAAGTAGGTCCAATTTCCCTTGGCTTCATAATCAACCTTCATATTTTTCTTGAGGGACCTATTTTCTTTTCTCAATAACAAGTTTTGTCCTTTCAAGTTTCCCACTTGCCTAAATAAAAGTGCATTTCTTCTCATCTTTGATTGGGCATTTGTGAGGGATACACAAGCATTGTTGATCATTGGTCCACACTCCTTAAAGTGTCTCTCAAACTTCATTTTTGATACTCTTTTATCTTCCCTGAGCTGAATAATTAAATCTTGAGCATCCCTTAGTTGTTTGTTTAGCCATTTGATAGTTTTCTCACCTTATCCATGTAAAATGTGAATCTTTTCAACTGATATAGGTTGTCCCTATTCTTGTGTTTACTCTACAAGCTTATGACCTCAACTTATCCTTTTGGTTGAGTATCTTGTTAAAGGGCATGTAGGTTTAGTCAAATCCATAGTCTTAGGAATGAAAAGAGAAATCCATAGTCTTAGGGCATGTAGGTTTAGACCCACATAGGTTTAGAGAAATCCATCACTTGCAAAAAACTCCCACCTAGACTTCAGACTTGACTCTTTTTGACATGCCATTTTAGATTTTATAGTAACAACTTTAGACCAATGACTCAATTAGGAATGCATTGGTCTTCCCAATACCAAAGAATGACTTTTAAAACTCTTGACAAACATCTAAATCTACCTTGAAAATAATGACACTAACATTTGGCTCCAATGGGTATGTTGTCCTCCATGTGAGGCAGCAAAGAACAACAAACTAGGTTCCTTGTCCATTGAGATTTATTCACTTTAGACCTTAACTCAAAAAGACTCTAAAAAGGAAAAAATGGATTGATAGATTTTTACAAACTTGAAACATACTAGAAAATTTCAACAGAACCTTAGGGCCTTCACCTCAGGCTTCAAATTTTGTTGAATGATGACCTCAACTCCTCTATCTGAAAAAATAAAATGGTTGTTTACAATGAAATGAAAGATCAAAATGCTTTAAGTAAAGTAATGTTTGAGAAACCTTCCATTCACATGCCCTTCACTAATGAGATCTCCACTGAGTTCTTGCAAAAGATAAGCATTACTTCCATTATAAGAAACAATTCTGAATGGTCCCAACTAGAGGTAATCAAATTTTCCATGCTTCCCTTTAGCTTCATTTCTTGCATCCCATTTCAGCACCAGATCATCTACCTTGAAATCATCAACCTTTGTATGTTTATCAAATACCTTTTTCATTTTATCCTGATGCAGTTGT
Source organism: Picea engelmannii (assembly GCA_009831015.1). NCBI lineage: Eukaryota > Viridiplantae > Streptophyta > Pinopsida > Pinales > Pinaceae > Picea > Picea engelmannii. The sequence continues at coordinate 201,589 of ML785097.1, read as the reverse complement.
GTGTTGTTGTATAATTCTTCTCTCATTTGTTGTACATGAATCAATTGATTGATGATTCTTTGAGCATCATTTGGTTCAGCTTCATGTTCTTGCAACAATTTCATAACTGGAAATCCTAATGAGGTAGGGAAAATTACCTATGTGCCATACACAATCTAGAAAAGAGATGTAGCAATAGACTTGTTGGTAGTAATCCTATCATCCCACAAGGAATATATGAGTTTCTTGTTACAAGCCTTATTGTTTTCTTGTAACATCTCTTTGATAATTCTTGTCAGACTCTTGTTAGATGACTCAAATAATCCATTAATCTATGGGTAATAGGCTATGGAATGACCAAGTGTTATGTTGTAATCACTACAAAAAAATTTATATCCTCTTACACTTAAATGTTGTTGCATTATCGGTAATTATTTTCACTGGGTAGCCAAACCTATACATAATGTTACTTTCAAGAAATTGGATAATGACACCATCAGTAGCTTGCCTTGTTGGGATTGCTTCAATTCATTTGGTGAAGTACTATGTGGCTATCAATATACATTTATGGTGAGATAAATATGGTGGATGAATATCTCCTATAAAATCAAGGCCCCATTGCCTAAACGGTGCTTCAACGGTAATTGATTTTAAAGGCAAGGGAAACAATTTACTTTTTCCATAAAAAATATGGCATTCATGACATCTTGACACCTCCTTGTACACATCAAAGAAAATGTTGGCCCAATAAAACCATGCTCTTAGTATCTTGTGCACTGTGGTTTTCCAATAATGGTATCCTCCATAGTCACCCTTATGGAATTATTTAATATCCCGTTTTACCTCATATTCCAATAAGCAACAAAAAAAAATTCCCCCTGGATCCTTCCAATACAGAGAACCATCAAGAATAAAAAATTTTGTTGATTTCAATTTTAGAAACCTTGCCTTTGTTTTTCTTAGTTCAAGAGGATCTTGTAAATTTATCAACACATATATAATGTCAACATACCATGGATATTCAAGAAATTTCTAGGATACTTGTGGCACTATTTCTTCTTTTGAATTTTCATATCGGTCTGCAATAAAATTTATCCCCAAAACATCATAATTTGACTATGTCATCAATTTGGCAAGCCCCTGTCCTTTGATCAACTTTGTAGGATTTATCTCCAGATCATATTCTAGCAAAACAACTATTCATTTACCTCTTCTTCCTTCAAGATCATATTAAGTCAGGATGTCTTTCACAACATTACTGGGCACATAAGAAACAACATGAGAATGAAAAATGTAAATTCTGAATTCTTTTGGGGATTTTACCGGTGCACATGCTTGCTTCTCCATGATGGCATAATTCAATGGGGAATCTATTAAAATTTGGTTGTAATAGGGTATGGGCCTCTTAAAATTATGTTCATATTTCTGAAACAAAACCCCAACAATAGTGTGTTCTGATGCAAAAGAGAATAAAATGAAATCCTTTGCATAGTCTGGACTGGCTAGTATCAGTGCTTTGGTCAATGCTACGTTTATATCCTCAAAGGGATTCCTGGCTTCTGGAGTCCATTTATCCCACTACCTTTCCTGAGCATGTTGGTAATGAACTTTATGATTTTTTCTAGATTAGGGATAATCCTCCTCAGAAAGTTTACCCTTCCAAGAAAGGACTTTACCTCTTTTTTGCTCTTGGGAGTATCAATTTTCAGAATTATAATCACCCTGATGGGATTTATCATTGTTCCTTATTTCAATATGATATTACCAAGTAGTTTTCTCTCCCTATTGGGATCTATCTTTGTTCCTTATTTTTAGATGACATGACCAAGTAGTTTTCCCTGTTGCATTCCAAAGTTATATTTTTTGGGATTTAATGAAATGAAAAATCTCCTACATTTTTGAAAAACCCTTTTCAAATGATTTATATGTTCATCATCAGAATATAAGAAAAAAGTAATAGCATCTAAATAAATGAAAATGAACTTATATTTTTCATTAGCAAAAGACATATCCATAGCGTTATCACTGAGATTCACCCTCATATTGCAAGAGGATAAGCCCAGTACCTATCAAAATGTAGGTGGAGGTAGGTTTATGAGTGGAGGTCAAATGGACAAAACTCAATACAATAGTGATTTAACACAAAAACTGGACTAGAAATGCATAGGGAAATGATGTCCTCATTAAATTCAGTAAGTGATTTGATCTTAAAGGTGATTAGAGGGAAGACTTATTGAGAGAGGTGAACAAGTATTCCATGGGCATATGGCTTTCAAGCAACTTCGTGAAGAAAACCTCAGCTGAAGAGAACTCTTGAACTCAAGTTTCAGACACTGAAATATGTCACAGTAGGATAATAATCAAACCTACATTATCATACGACTACAATAACTCATCTGGATCCTCCATACATGAGCATTTCAGCATAAGGGGAAATCAAATAACAAAGGGAGAGTACTGGAACACGTAACAACAACATTATAATCAAACCTACATTACAATACAACTACAAACCTCGACTGGATCCTCCATGCCCGAGTGTTTCAACATAGTTTACACAAGAAGATGAAAGAGGTTGAATTCTATTAATGCAAAAGTCTCAAGTCTCATACAAAACCAGAGAACAACTCTGTTATAAAAAATTACAAAATAGGGATCTCTGCTTAACAATTCGACGACCATAACAAAATATTGAAATGGTGTATTTATACTTAGATCGGCCCACAACAGTCAAGAGTGTGATCTAGAAATCGCCAATTAAATCTTTGTGTCTATGCATCCTTCTATTAGACTGTGTGTGTTTCCTCTTGTCAGACACAAACCAAGTTCAGTATCGACCTGTAGAAAAAATTGTCCATTGTTGTACCTCGTGCTAACAATATTGCCTCATCGTCGGTAGCTTTCAAGATTTCTATGTATGGAATGAGATGAGGTTTCAACTACCAGTCCTTTCTTCATTAACTGGATTTTCATCAGGATTGGAGCATGGTTGGATGACTAGTGGAAGACCACCTGTCGCAATTGGATTGGGCATAGAGTAAGAAGTTGGCTGCAAAAAAAGTCAATCCACACTCATTGGCTCAACCCTTCTTGAGATTGGAGCGCGACTGGACGACTAGAAGGTGACCACCTGTCACTGTTAGATATGATATTAAATGTGCATGTCATTTCGAGGCCGCAGGAAGTGGTTTAGGCTTACACATCTTTCGGGCCCGAAACACACCCTCTTCCTCCATGTAGCCTCCTCGCAAAACCATGGTTTGGATTTCGTCTCGCCCCTTGGATTTTAATGTCCATGCATGTTGCAGACCCAAAATGATCTAAGGTCATTGATATGAAAGGGACCTAATATCTGGGCACACCGACTACTTTAGAGCCTCCGCCAAAACTTTAATTGCCCGCTAACTATGGGAACCTTCCAACTATGTTTAGAGGTGGCCCCGAATTGAAATGTGCAGGGGAATTCTTCCATTGTAACTGCATTTTTCTGCTTGATGTACTGATGGTTGCCACCTGTGAACCTGAACAACTTTATGTGATAACACATAGCTCTTTGGAATTTTTCCCATGCATTCATAATCCCAAAAGGCATTTTGGCATACATGAATGTACCCCAGGGTATTGTGAAGGTTGTCTTCTCTTGATCATCAGGATGCACCATGATTTGATTGTATCCAAAAAATCCATCCAGCATTGACATTTTCTGTGATCCAACCACTTTCTGTAGAATATAGTCCATCTTGGGAAAAAAATAGTTATCTTTGAGGGAAACCCTGTTTAGATTTCGAAAGTCTACACACAACCTTATTTCACCATTTTCTTTCTGATAGCAACTAAGTTATCCAACCACTTAGAGAATCTCAAAGACACTATAATCTTGGCATCAAACAACTTTCTTACCTATATTTCAATTAATGGAAGCAGTAAAGGATTAATCATTTTCAACTTATGTTTGAAATGTTTTTGTTCATCTTTTATTGGAATAACATGTTGAATAACCTTTGTGTCATAAACCTTCAAATCCTCATAGCTCCAAGAAAAAACATCTGGAAAATCCTTCATTAAACTGATATATCTCTCCTTTCTTTCTAGGTTGAGTGTATTGGACAGTTTTATGATTTTAGGATCTTCCTGAGTCCGAATGTTACAATCCTCTATTTCTTCATCATTTGTAGTGGCTTTTTGGTTCCTTGCCACATCATTATTGTCAAAAAGATTTTCCAATGGAACCAAGCCTTTAAGGACTATATTATTTTTGAGTTGAACAATGTCTCTACCAACAATATGATTTTGAAAACAATCTTCATTTGAAAACATGTTTGCATCTTCTTCATGTTCAAAACAATTTTCCTCATCAATATTTTGTTATAAAAATAGGATCATGGAGCAATAAAATAAAACAAATGTGGAAATAAAAAATAAAAGATACACAATACAGTATAGACACAGATATACATGGTTCACCCAATGTGGTCTACGTCCACCAGAGAAATTTCCAGGTCCTTCCTTTATTATTATCCAACAAATGAAGGGATACAACCTGCAACACACATGTTGTAACTTTCTCTTCTTTCTCTCACAACCTCCTCTCTCAGAATACAATATTCGCAATAATGCATAGCCGCAATACATTTCTCTCATAAAAAGAGGGTTTCCTTCAAGGGATAAAAACCCCAACAAAACTTCTATCATTATATCTATGACTTTATAATGAACAGTCCAAATATACTATGAAATTACAATATACATTTACAAGGCAATGTTTCCTCCAGGGGCTTCACCCCTGAACCCCCTTCGGGGGCCTGCTTGCCCCCAGACCCCATAGAGGGGGTAACCCCCCTCTTCACTCCCCTACATGGAGGAGTGTACATTCTTCCAGGGTTTAAATTCTTCATGGGGTATAAACACGACTAAAAACAAATACCTCTGAATCAGGAAAATAATCAGGCTCCACAACCAACAATCTCCCACTTGGAGATTGATCTCAACAACTCCATCGTTTTTGTATATGTTGGACTATGATCCTTCTTGGACCTGTAAAATTTCTCATCTTCATATTCATTATTTAATACCAACTGAAACTAAGCAAGAAATTAGTTTCTCCGTGGTTACTCCCTTTGTTAACATGTCTGGAGGATTCAGGATAGTGTGTATCTTTTCCAACTTCAAATGTACATCTTCCAAGATAGATGGTATGAAATGGTACATGAGTTGTATATTCTTAGTATCCAAATAGAAGGCTGAGTTCTTTGCATGATCAATGATACTCTCACTATCACAATACAACCTGTTATTCTCTTTCTTCTTTCCCAATTCCTCCATAAACATATGTAACCAAATCATCTCTTTACTAGCCTCTATAGCAACAACATACTATGCCTCTATTGTTGAAAGTGCAACAACCTTTTGCAGTTTCAAAATCCAACTTAATGTTATTCCACGTATAGTAAAACCATACCCTATGGTGCTCCTCCTGCTAGCTTTATCACCTGCCATATATGATTCAACGTATCCTTGTAGAACAATGTTTGAACCTCCAAAACATAATGCATGAGTAGAAGTACCTCTCAAATACCTAATAATCTACTTTACTACCTCCCAATGTTCTTTACATGGATTTTTCTTATACCTTCTCACAGTTACTCCCACTTCATGTGCAATATTTGGTCCTATGAAAACCATCGCATACACCAAGCTGTGAACTACTAATGAATAAGGGACACTGGACATGTATTTTATCTCCTCCTATGCCTTGGGACACATTTCCTTATTTAATTTGAAATGGTTGGCCAAAGGTGTACTAACTGATTTTGCATTCTGCATTCTAAACCTCTCCAACACCTTCTCTATGTACTCACCCTGAGACAATGTCAGTTTGTGATTTTTCTTGTCTCTTGCTATTCTCATACCAAGGATTTTCTTTGCAACACCCAAATCCTTCAACGCAAATGAATTAGCTAATTTCTTAGTGAGCAAATTTATATATTTAATATTAGATGCTACAACAATCACGTCATCTACATACAATAGAAATATAATATAGCTTCCATTTTATAGCCTTTTAAAATAAACACAGTGATTAGAATGACATATACTATAACCTTGTTCTTTCATAAACCTGTCAAACTTTAAATGCCACTGCCTTGGAGCTTTCTTTAAGACATACAAGCTATTCTTCAACTTGCATACAAAATTCTCTTATCCTTTGACCTCATACCCCTGTGGATGCTGCATATAAATCTCTTCCTCCAAATCCCCATGGAGAAAAGTTGTTTTCACATCTAAATTTTTAAGATGAAAATCTTCTACTACCATAATACCTAAAATAGTCCTAATTGAAGTCATTTTAACAAAATGAGAAAATATTTCATCAAAGTCTATACCTTTCTTTTGTGCAAACCCATTTATAACAAGTCTATCCTTGTACCACGTTTTGCCTCCATCTTCTTCCTTCAAATTGTAAACCCATTTATTATGTAATTATCTTTTTTATACATGAAACTGAACCAAATCCCAAGTTTGGTTATTTACGAGGGAATCCATTTCCTCTTTCATTCCTTTCTACCACTTCTTTTTGGTGTCTACCTTCATTGCCTCTTCATAACATTCTGGTTCACCAGAATTAGTCAACAATAAATAATACAATCAAGGAGAGTATCATTCAGGGGGTCTACTTAACCTGGTAGATCTTCAAACAACACTTGTAGGAGTTTGAGGTACGTCTTTCTCTCGTTGTTGAACATTTTTATTTTCTGGTTCCTTTGGAATTTATTTTTCAGTGATCTCATCAAGCACTGTGTATTCTGTTTTTTCTTTTTCTTGTATCTTTCCTTGAAACTGATCTTTGTACATGAACTTCTCATTGAATATGATATATCTACTCCTAATGATTTTTTGATTTTCATAATCCCATAAGTGATAGCCAAAATCATTAACACCGTATCCAATAAAGGTACACTTCCTATATTTTGCCTCAAGATTTTTTTTATTTTCTTTATCAATATGGACAAATGATTCAGAACCGAAATTCTTCAAAACATAATAGTTTTCCTTTTTACTTGTCTATGCCTCCTCTGGAATTCCACCATCCAAAGAGCTTGAAGGTCCTTGTTTTATTAAGTAAATAGAAGTATCTACAATGTCTTCCCAGAACTGTAAGGGAAAACCATCATGCAATCTCATACTCCTTGCACACTCCATGATTGTCCCGTTCATCCTTTCTGACACTCCATTTTCTTGTAGTGTTCCTGGAATTGTCTTCTCTCTACGAATCCCATGGTATGAAAAGTAATCATCAAAATTATTACTACAATATTCACCTCCATTGTTTGATCTAATACACTTCAACCTTTTTCCCATCTCATTCTCAACCAAATATTTCCATTTCTTAAAAGTATCAAAAACATCAGATTTTTGTCGAATGTAATAAACCCAAGTTTTTCTAGTTGCATCAGAAATAAAAGTAACATAATAATGAGAGCCACCAAGAGATGATACATGAGATGGTACCCATACATATGTATGCACAAGCTCTAACCTTTCACTCTTCTTTTCTTTTCTGACTCTGAGAAATATGATTCCTATTTTCCATAAACACAATGCTCACAAAAATGAAAATCAATTTGTTTAAGATCTCGCAATAAATTTATTTTGTGAAGTATCTACATCCCCTTCTCACTCATGTGTCCAAGCCTATGATTCCATAGTGTTGTATACACTCATGTAGAAGACAAAGAGATAGAAGAGTCAATATTACCAATACATAAATATAATGTACCTACCTTATCTCCTTTTGTTATCACTAATGATCCTTTAGTGACCATCCACACCTTATCTGTAAATATCAATATCCAACCTATTAGCATTGAGAGTCACCCTCATATTGCAAGAGGATAAGCCCAGTACCCATAATTTTTTTTGGTGGATGTTGGTTTTATGAGTAGAGGTCAAATGGATAAAAGTTAGTACAAGAATGATTTTAATCATAGAAACTAGACAAGCAATGCACAGGGAAGTGAGGTCCTGATTAACTTTAGTCAGTGATTTGAGTTTAATTGTGAGTAGAAGGAAGACTTAGTGAGAGAGGTGAACAAGACTTCTATGAGCATCTGGCCTTCAAGCAGCTTGGTGAATAAAAACTCAGGCTCAAGAGCACTCTTGAACTCATGTTTCAGACACTGAAATATGTAACAACAACATAATAATCAAACCTACATCACCATGCAACTACAAAAACTTGACTGGATCCTCCATTCTCAAGTATTTCAGCATAAGGGGAGATAAGATAACAAAGAATATAACTAAAACTAGTCACAACAATATTGTAATCAAACCTACGTTACAATAGAACCACAACCCTCGACTGGATCCTCCATGCCTAAGTGTTTTAGCACAGTTTAAACAAAGAGATGAAAGAAGTTGACTTTTATTAATACGAAAGTCTCAAATTTGATACATAACTAGAGAAATAATCTGGTCAAAATTACATAGTAGGGGTCTCTTCTCAATTAGTTGATGACCATAAAAAAATATGAAACTGATCTATTTATACTCAGATCAGTCCACAACTTCCAAGAGTGTGATATGGAAATGCCATTCAAAGATTTGCATCTGAGCATTCCTCTGTCAGATTGTGCATGTTTCCTTTTGTCAGACGCAAACCAAACTCAGTGTGGACCTACAAAAAAACTGACCAACATTGTACCTTGATGACAGTCCTTCCTCCTTAGCCATAACTTCCAATATTTCCATTTAAGGGTTGAAATGGGGTTTTATCTACCAGTCCCTGCTTCATTAACTAGATCTTCATTAGGATTGTAGTGATACAGAATGATTGGAGGAGTACCACCTGTCGTTGTTGGATTGGGCATTGAGGTCATGAAAGTCAATCCTCGTTCATTGGCTGACCCCTCCTTGGGATTGGAGTGTGGCGGGATGACAATTGGGTGACCACTTGTTAACATTGGATCGGAATTCATATGCACATGTTCATTTTGGGGTCGCAAGAAGTGTTTTAGGCCTACAATGATTTTTCTCCTGAATCACACCTTCTTTCGCCACGTCGCCTCCCCGCAAAACCGCAGTTGGGATTTCAACCCACCCTTCATATTTTAACGTCCACTCATGTTGCGGCCCTGAAATTATCAATGACAGTCAATATGGATGGGAGCTGATATCTAGGTGCAGCAACTACTTTAGCGCCCCTACTAAACTTTTATCTGCCTGCCAACCCTGGATTCCCTCCAACTACGCTTGGAGATAACGTCAGATCAAATATTCAAAGGGGACTTAAACCGCTGCAGACTGTACCTGCCTGCCTGAGTTCCTGTTGTTTTGTGTGATAACAATTGGCTCCACAGGGAATGGCGTGCTCCCTGCAAGCTGCCAAGAATGCCTAGTTCCAGTTCCTTATCCATTGGGCTATTGCTATAGTAGGAAAACCCCCCTATGGACTACACTAGGGTTCAACATGTAGGAATATCTAATTGCCTAAAAGTCTCTTACTTTTTATACTATCTCAAATATACCCCACATTCATGCATGAAATACAAAGTGAAAAGATCCGGTAACTTTACCTTTTACTCCACGTCCAGTGTCGATCCTTTCACATTCAATTTCTTTGCTGACTACAAGTCTCCTCCCAAGGCTGACCTACATTCACAAACATATAAATAGGGAACTACAAACATGCATCTCATATATAAATCATGGGTTAAATGTTAGAATAAATCATAAATCAAACACAAAGATTTGAGATATCATATTTCGGGACAGAAAAAATATTCCTTTTATTGATATCACAATGTTTACTTACAATGAGATCGACGAATGCTCCTCGAACCTGGTCCGAGATCCTCTCCACCAAGATCCAACTGCACTTCCATGTATATTTCTCCTCTCAATCTCTCTCTAGGGAATGGAATAGGCTTATGATGGAGGAAAAAGGCAAGAATGGGAAATTCTAGTACAAATCTCATAAGGTGGCTGCAAATTCTTGGGGCAAGGAGGGGATGTGAAATGGGAAGAGTTTCATTGTTCTTATGCTTAGAGTTTCATTGTTCTTATATCAAAAAATGATGGTTATTCATTTGGGTGACGAGCTATAGGTGGTGGGACAGTTGGAAAACTACCCAATAGCCCGTAATCTCAATGAATTCCTTGCAACTTTTTAATTTTTGCAACTTTTGCAAGTATATGCGTGTTGTAGTGGTGCAGCTAGCATACATACGTGGGAAATAATGGTGCATCTAGCATACATACGTGGTCAATAATGGTGCAGCTAGCGTACATCTTCAAAAATAGTGTTTTTAAGAAGGGCTACTTAGTGATGGCTTGGCTTAGCAAGTACAAGGGCCTGATGCCAGGTATGCATGTATGGTGCAATTTAGGGTTATAAAATATGCCCCATAATGTGTGAGGTCAAAAGAGCATCTGATGGCCAAAATGGATTACAAATATTCACCAACATACGAAGTGAGTGAGCCCAGGACCAGAGTTCCGAAGGTGCCATCTGCAAAAATAATAAAAGTCTCTCTGAGGCAGGCATACGCATGCTTGAGATGAAATAAATCATGGATTTCAATCAAATAAAATGAATATACATGTCCTATAACTATATAAATTTTAGTTGTGAGAAATACACAGTGGATCTACATATCAAAATCAAAGATATACATGTATAGTATCCATCTTCAAGAAGCCAAAGACGCTTGATGGCTAGAGATGAGGCCTTCAGAGCTTGAGAAACAACTTTGAGATATTCAAAACTAGAGAAGGCGTGTAATGTGAGTGTACGAATACACTACCCAGAGGTCTTCGACGGCTCGTCAGGAACATACAAGAGGATCTTGGTGATCAAGAAGAGAACTTCATTTCATTTCGAACAAGGACTTGATTGGAATTTCAGGATGGTCAGGCATGAGGTGAAGAGACAAATTGCAAAAAGGCCGACTCATTTTGGGTAAAACTTCCCTTGGACATTAGCATGATATATGATTAGACTCAGGAAGCATGACATTGACATAAGTTCATGATGCAGGAGGCAATGCAAACTCTCCATGTGTTTGGAAGGGTAACCAAATGGAGGAGGACACAACTCTATGTAGTGAGAACAACTTCCTAAATTCATATTAAATTCCAAATCTTGACGAATAAACGTAAGGATGTGCTTTGTACAAGGGCAACTCATTGTGCTGCCATAAAAAGAAAATACTTTTCTCGTCCTCTTTTTGGGGTATATTTGAATTTTTGTCTTTTTCAATATTCTTGAAGAGCTTGAAAAATAATAAAATAATGTTGCGTTACAAAAGAGGAATGAGTGTCGCAAGCATACTAGTTCCAAGCAGAAGGAACACACTAATGATAAGAGAAAGGAAACATGTGCAGGGAAAGGACACTCGGGAAGATTCCTCCATGGGTCAAGGTGTTAAGACGTAGAGACAAAGTGCTATAAGGCTTGCATATAAGGCATGCTTCAAAAGGTTCATTTGAGAGCAACATGGAGACTACTTTAGGCCAAATACATAGGGATGCAAATGCAATTAATAATACACGATGAAAACCCCCTTCAATGTAATTTTAACAAGCCCAAAGAAGGTAATCTCGATGGTGTTTCACTTTTAGAGAATCTGAAAAAGCATAAAAGAAAACTCTGTAGGGATACCTTTTTCGAAGGTATTCTAGTTGGTTTGAAAAAGGGGTAAACTAGCACCGAAAAGACGTCTATTCAAAACCATTTTAATGAGTGTGACAAAGACAAGATCACTCGGCAATCTTTTCAATTTTAAGGAGTCTGAAAAGAGATTAACTATGGACTCACGAAATTTTTCTATATTTAGTCTCCTTAGCATGAAAAAGTATAAAATCTATTGAGGAGAACTCTCCCAGCAAGAGGAACCCCCCGAGGTGTACCTTTTTCCTCCTTAATCTATAGGCCGAAAAAAGGGGTAAACTCATGCTAGTAGATGTTTTTCTGAACCAATTAATGACTATGAAAGAACAAGGTCACTCGACCATCTTTTCAATTTTAAGGAGTCTGAATAGAGTTTAACTATGGACTCTATAGGAGATTTTCTTTTGGACCAGTTTAATGAGTGTGAAGGAACAAGGTCACTTGAAAATATTTTCAATTTTAGGGAGTCTGGAAAGAGCTTAACTATGGACTCTGTGGGGGTTCCTTTTTCGTAAATTTAGTCCCTGAGGCCCAAAAAAGGGTTAAACTTATACCTGAGAATACTCTTCTAGTGAATCGAAGTTCCTAGAGTATACCTTTGTTCGTAAAATTTATGGTCCAGAATGAAAAAAGGGGTAAACTACTGCCGGATAGATGTGCCTTCAAGTTTTAGTTTGGAAAGCATGAAGGACAACAAGATCCCTCGACAATCTTTTCATGTTTAGAGAGTCTGAAAATAGCTTAAAGATGACTCATTTTTGGGAGTCTCGAGGGTGAGGCCAAGAGTGATTATGCATCAGAGGTATAAATCTCAATCTCATAATCAGGACAATACTAACAAATACTCCCGAGCCTAAAGTCATTAACGATGACATGGAAACCAAAATGAAACCAGGATCTACCCAGGGCATCCATGTAGAGGTAGGCTCTACCACTAAATTATGACACTTCTAAAGCAGCAGTGATGGTTTCATGTCACAATTTGGTGGGATCGATCCTATGGAAAAGAGGAAAAGACAATGAGATGCAAAACCTGGAGGTGGAATCCTAACTTAAATGAAAAAAGTTGAAAAAATGACTTTTACCAAAGAATCTTAAAAAATGACCCATCTCCCAAAATGTTTTCCAAACCAAAAGTGAAGTGTATCGTAACATCCAATGAGAAACTTAAGAACCATGTTAAATGATTTTCAAGCTAGAAAAAACGACAAAAGGGTTCGAAAAAGTGGCAAAAAAGGCCAAAGAATTCTATAAATAAAAGCTGCCGGCTTATTTTCACCATTGCAAATTGAGAATTAACCAAAATGATAAAAAGACCCCCTTTTTAAAAGATTTGATTCTAGGAGCTTCAAAGGACAAAACGAGCTTCCTCTTAGACCAAGTAAGTAAAAACTAAACCCTATTGTATTTCCATACTTCCTTTCTTCATTTCCTTTCGTTTTTCGGGGGGCACACCCCTTTAAAAAAGGGAATCCCTACCTGTATGCGGGATGTCCAAGGACAACCCACATAGGCCCTTGGGAACAAAACAACATGCCCGCGTGCATACATGACTGTGTCCAATACAGCCCACGTACACCCTCAATAACATAGAAAAAATGAAAAGAAAGAGCTAACTCCCCCCATGAACTTGTCATGTAACAGGATATATGTCCACTAGAGAGAGAGGGAGCACGAGGATATTGATATGTTGGTCAATGAGGACCCTGCAGCTATGGCCACATTGAGACAATGTGGGTTATGGATGTTTTTTCGGTGTCCATTCATGAGGGCACAACCCAGGCTGTTGAACACCTTGGTGGATTATTGGCACCCTGACGCTAAGGCGTTTATGCTTGAGGGGAAATCATTGACTCCAACGGCTGAGGATATCTACTTTATGACCAGACTCACAAGGAGAGGGGAACCAATCAACTTGTGTGCATTTTCCCCTAGGCCCCACAACATCGCCGAGATGATCGGAATGTATTGTGAGGCTGACACTGAGAAAGTAGTTTCTCAGGTGCCAATCCACAAGATTACCAACCTATCACTGAAGGTGATAGTTTTACTTATTTGGCAGATCGCTGGATCCACGACCTTACATCAGGCCTCCCGGGCACATATGCATTGTGTAGTGCATGCTTAAACACACGATTGTTCGACTGGAGCACAATCATGATTGACTACATGAAGAGACAACTCACTGAGTGTCCCAGGTGGAGTAACAAAAACTTTGGATTTGGTACCATTTTATGTTCATTCTTCTTTGAGAGGGTACCCAGTCTTATTCCATGAGAGTCAGTGCAGGGGCATGTGGCCTCGCTCCCAGCTGTGTGTAGAGGCCTTCGATGATGCATTTTTTTATTGGTGGGCATGACAAATTTTGGCGATAGAGGACTACCCCTACGTTGAGATCAAATTTTCCAGGGATCCGGACATGCCCGTACCTCCTGGAGATGAGCGAGGAGAGATGGGTACGTTTAATTTTTAAATTTATTTAATTTTTAGTTTCTTTTTAATATATATCATTTTTATGTGAATCAAAGTATATGACAACTATGTATCTGTTATGCACAGAAGTGGGATTAGTGCATCCAACAAACTTTTTGAGGACCAGGCGACATCCTTGACCAGAGGCAATACCATCCGCAGCCACCGGACCAGCAACACCAGTAGGGGGAACTCCAACGAGAGAGTCTAAGAGAGTTTTGAGATGGTGTTGATCGGCGAAAATGACTGCTCTTAAACTAGAAGAGTGAGTCCATTCTAGGGTTGACTAATTAACCTAAGCCGTTTGGATTAACTCACCCTGACAGGTTTTTTGGCTCCATTAGCCGATCTAAATCCTAAAGAAAGAGAAAATAACTAAAGGAAAAACAATAACCTAATAAATAACTATTACTAAAATTTGTAATTAGATTTAAATGTATATATGTATATGTACAATTTGTATATACAATAGTTCTATTTATAATATATACACAAAATATACAAATTACGAATTTTTATCTAAATTTGTGAAAATCGAATGTAAATTGCTCTTTCAAACTATAATGAAATTACCATCTAATCTTTTTGATTTATTTTCTTAAATGTTTATGCTTAGGAAATCGAATATCAAAAATGTCTAATTGCAAATAGAAATAACAGATAGTAGAAAGTATTTTGACTACAAGAAAATTCTATATTCATTAAACTAATGAAATAAGACAAACAAACTAACCTGTTATCACATCCAATATCTTGTCCTTTATGTAACATTCAGCCACCTTTATCTGATGAGTAAAACCTACTACAGATTTTGAGATTGCTCCCAATAAAGATGAAGCAATAGTGATGGAATTCAAATGATAGAACATATAAGAGATATGATCACAACAATCTCATAATTTTACAAGCAACCACAATAAGATAAATCTTGTTGTGAGAACTTGCATATAAACGTTCAATCAAAGATAAGATAAATCTCTTAATTCAAGTTTGAACGAATGATTACTGTGTATTAAATCTGGAACATGAAACATGGATAATATATAAAATTTTATCATACCAGCTTGTAGTAAACCATGACAGCGAAAGCAATCATAATCTATTTACACATTGAAATAAACATGACTTGAATAAAACCACAATACGGAAAAGCTAAAGCTGTGACGAGTATTATATTCCATTCAAGTCTGTAAATGAAAAATCCATAGTCTTGCCCCAGGATGAGATGATCCAATGTTTACAAAATAACATGCTTATATAGGTTCCAGGAAAAAAAATTGTTTTATGTTGATAATATCAAATCTATTCCAAAATTATGGGGGATGCAACCTCCTTGATTTTACTAGATCTCAAAACTATCAAGAGTCTAATTTTGTCTATCAAAATGGATAATAGATATGGCATGGGAGATCTTCGGAAGTGTCTCCTGTCATCTTAGAAATGATGGACTCCTTAATCTTCCTGAAAATAAATGAAAATAAGAAAATTCCAGATATGTCTTCAATCATTAAATCAAACACTCTGAATTTTCTTAACTGGCTACAGAATCTTATGATTCTGTAGCTAGTTAAAATAACACATGCAATCTTAGAAAATAAAAGAAACTAATTCTAATAATAAAAACAATTTATCTAATCAAATCAAATATCCTACTCTAAAAACAACAAATGATTATGCTAACTAATTCATACCTCAAATCACAAACCGAATTATGTCAAGAAACTTTGGAATTTATGATAGTTGTGGCTACCTCTACATTTTTGAAAATGACAGATCCTGTAGTTTTTTGGCGTTTCTCCTTTGCTTGGGTTATGGATTGGAGTCTAATGTTCTCATTTTTCAACATATCCACTTGGTCTTTTAAATATTTAAGTCGTGACTGTAGCAATGGAACATCGGTATAATACATGTCTATCCAATATCATCATACCTCACACTACGACTGTAAAGAGTGTGCATGAACAACATTATGGGTCGGTGAATCCTCCATGTGAATGGTAGGCTTATCACAGAGTTGAATGCCAGGAAATTCTGAGTTACCCTTTAGACAAGGAGGCAAGTTTTTAACATAGTCATAGAGTCTGTCAAGGTAAAACCCATATGACACGGGGTCCTCTTCAGCCAAGAATCTTTCGATTTCTGAGTCTGAATCTTTGCTGGCATCAATCGTGTTGTTTGTGTCTGCACAAGGTTTGATTTTATTTCGAGCACTTCGTGAAAGCAATCAACCAAACCTTTTATTATTGAAACTAACATCGACACTGCCCTTGTGTGATCTAGGTGGATATCGGTGGCCACCCACCTTTTCCAAATGGCTCAAAACGACTTTCTGGCAATTTTGGCAATTTACTATTTTTAGCAGTTTTTTCGGGTCCTGAACTTCCGGGGCCATTTTGAGGCCCTAAACGATTTTTTTTTGGGTATGTTTCTCTCATAAAATAAAATCTATGATGCTATTTTGTCTCAAGCGTTGTAGGCCTCGGATAGATCTTTCCAACGAGCTATTGTGCGCCCTAAACGGAGATCGTATGCAAAAATTACGACCCCGGGAAGTTGATGTACTAACTTACCCAAACGGGGCCCACATGACTTTTGGCGCTTCATCTCCTAGGGTTAGGTTTTTGGATGTCTAGGACTTTTGGCATTCCCGTTTATTGTAAAAGGGCCTTTAGAGCCTCATTTTAATCATCTTCTTGTGAATGCTAGTAGTCGTCACATCTCTTCTCAGAGATAAGCTGCCACCATTCTAGCGAGTCTTTCACTCTGTGTTTTTACAGTCTCTGTACATTTCTTTCATTAATAGAAATCGTGTATTAATGTATATCTGTGTTTATGGTTGCATCTTTGATACATTTCTGTTATATTATTGAACATCTGTGATATCTCTATGCATTTCTTTATTATATCTCCAATCTCATTTCATGCCGAAAATAATCCGGATCATTGTGCTTCTTCCCTGTAGGTTTTATAAAAGTTTTAGTGCAATTCTTTGGGTCTAAGACTGGTCAATTGTTCAGTTGGATAACATTAGGGTAGCTTGGGAGTTCATTTTTAAGGGCAATATCATAGGCCTGAAGTGGCGAGGGAGAGGCAGTAGGTTTCACAAGGGCTTCGACGATAACTGGCTTATCAACCTGTCCCAATTCATGGTTAACGAAACCATTTCATATATAGATGAATCCCAACAGTCGTTTTGGGACTGTAACTGGTGTACAAGGATAATTTTAATAATCCCATGGTGGAATAAACTTGAATCTGACCTCTGTTTCCTAAACCCCCATCTTATACAAACTTCTAAGCAGGAAGTAGGGCATATTCAATGGGAAGCCAATGAAACCCATAAGCAAGCGTAGATGATACAGGAAAACTAATCCAAATCTTCCTTCACATGAAATTAATTGCTTCACAATAGAAAGTAGATCATGCCACCTAGGTTTTAAGGATGAGACCGGCATACCTCGATCGCAACTAGTAATTTTTCGTGAGGTGAACTTCAGAGTCCAGGGGACCTCTTCAACTTTCTCATTCTTGAACCATTTTTGCCCGACAACTGGCAAACCCGTGGCTTGGCTTAAGAACTCTTCTATTACTTCTAACTGCATGTCACCTATATTTTCCCTGCAACCATCGAAGGTCAAGGCAAACTCTTAGGTGACTCGAAGATTGAAACCCTTAAATTTTTCGATGAACAAATGCCAACCGTTCCTTTCTAAATCGTCCCTAGCATTATGATATGATAGCAGGGTTTGAATACCATTTGGATCGACCCTTACCACTGGAGCCATGTTTGAACAGACTGGTAATTAATAGAGAATACACATGTAGGGTTTGGAAGAAAGCCACAGAGCCATAGCCCTGAGCCTTACCAATACTTGCTGTGATAATTGAAACGATGGGCAAGGTGTTAATCACTAAGTGTGTGAGCAACTTCGTGAAGCCCAAGACCATGAAAAAGAGTAACGGAATGATGTACTTTGTATGCCCTCTTGTCATTGGGTACGTACTAGGATCAAAACACTTTAAAAACCATAAAATGCGCATTCATAGTTTGATTACAAAGGTAAGTGCATTGAATTGAATAATTCAAAGTTTCATGAATCAAAAATCCATAAAAATCAATCGAATATTAATGAATGGAGGTCTTTCACTTATGCAACCAAGCTATGTTTAGAACCAAGGGGTCATAAACAAGGAGAACAATCATGTTCATAGAAAAAATATGAAAATTGTATAATAAACCACATGAGCAGTTTTCCTTTGATCAAAAATTGAAACAAAATGTCAATTCCAGCTGCGAGTTTTCATGCTTATAGTCATGAAAACAAAAATAAAAAAGAAGATATGTAAAAAGCGACAAGTGACTAGTGTCATTTAGTGACAATGCTTATGACAAGTAATGAAAATTTAGAGACCCTGTGTAGGCAGCTTATAAAAAATAGTAATTATATCATTGCTGCCAACAATGGTGACATGCTGGGAGAAGTAGTTATCTCTGCCAAATGAACGAGTTCAGATTAGGATAATCAGAAAAAACTTCAAATCGAAAACAACTGGAAAGTTGTTTGAGCATCAGAAATAATTATAATGCATCCCAGTTTCAAACAACTGTTATCTTTAGAGAGACGGAAACTGACGACAATCTTAACAAAAGGGAGCCACGGTGTTAAGGTTAAAATCTTCAATATTGTTGACAGGGCTGCTGCTACCAATAGGCATCCATAGCCTTGACAGGGATGTCAATTAACCCACTCAGATATCTGTATCCTGTCAAGAAATTCCATATAAGAACGAAAGACATTTGAGGTCAAAATAGAATGCACATCTGAGAATTTTCTTTTACCTGACATTGCTTCAGTGCCAGTGGGCCTGTTCAGTACCCTGACAAAGTTATCTTGGTGTCATGCATGCATTTACCCGCTGCTAGCAGACCTGTTCAGTGTCCCAGTGGGTTTACAAGCACTTCCCACAACTCTCTGAAGATTTATTTAATTTTTAAAGATGTTTAATAGAGCGGGGTGACGCTGAAAATTCTAGTTTTTCTGCATCTTAATATGTCACAGACCTTGAGAAAAAAAAAATTCAGTTGTCCTTCATTAAGATCTGGAAATCATTTACTAATAAAACAGACTTTCAAGAATAGGGAGACATCATTGAGTTGTCCTCTTAAAGAATAGGGACAACGTAAAAGAATTTTTATAGATGATCGTGAGTGCCTTTAGTTACATATTGAAATCAAGAAGACGCTTTTAAAACAAGTCATTTTAGCAGGGCTACAATCTCAGAGAAATACCACAATTGATGTTTAAACAACTTTCAACAGTCATTTTGGAGGGAAATTTTTCTGTTATTTTTGTCTGAACTGGCCCATGATGCAGGCATGTGTGTTTCAAAAAGAAAGACTAGCCATCCGAAAAGAAAATAAAAATAACCTAGAAAAGAAAAGCAAACAGCAAAAAAAACAAAAACAAAAAATATTTACAAGGGGTGCTTGGATGAGTCATCAAGTAAAGTATTTTTTTAGAGCTTGGCCATTCATCGGGAAGATGTCTAGCTATCCCTCTAGATTCTGCAGGAGAAAGGAACTGGGACCCAATTTCTCAGCAATTAAAAATGGTCCTAACCACAAGTTCTGAAACTTAGTATGCTCTCCTTTTCCCTCATGCAGTTTGTCCCATTTTAGGACAAGGTCCCCTACCTCAAAATTTCTATCAGAGGTAGAATTAGAATCAAACCAGTTTTTAACAATGAGTTGATGTTGATCCAATTTTCATTTTTCTTGCGCCCTTACTTCTTCTAATTTCAGCAAGGTGTTAATTCGACTCTCCAAGGGGGGGAGTCTTATTCTTGCACCTTTTGCGATAACTGTAGGGATGGAAGAAGGATATGCGGTGGAAGAATCGCTTCCCTACTGTAAATGAGAAAAAAAGGGGAATTTCCTACAACAGCTTTAGGGGTTACCCTGTCAGCCCAGATTGCATTAAAAAGTTCATTATGACAATTTTTATGATTCTCGGAAACAGTTCTCTTGATAATTTTAATCAGGTTTTTATTGGTTGATTCCACCAAACCGTTTCCCTGAGGGTAATAGCCGACAAAGTACTTTAATTTTATTCCCTTTCCTAAAGAAAAATCATTCATTTCAAGAGATGAAAAATAAGAGGCATTGTCAAATACCGAGCATTCAGGAATACCAAAACGAGTAATAATATTTGAATTCAAAAAGGATATTACTTGATTGGTATTTATAGCTTTTAATGGGGTAGCCTCAGACCATCTAGTGAAATAATCTGTGGTTGTTATGATGTATTTATGCTACTGTGAGGATGCAGGATTGATCAGACCTATAATATCCAAGCCCCACTACTGAAAAGGGTGGTCTATAGAAACTGGTTGCAGTGGGAACGCTGGTTTTTGTATGCGTCCAAATGCCTTTTGACAGATTACACATTTGCGGCACAAAGTATGGGTGTCTCTGAAAAGGGTGGGCCAATAATATCCCACCCTTAATACTTTGTGACCAGTAGTGTCTCCACCAAAATGTCCACCAACTTCTCCTGAGTGTAATTCCAATAAGACCTTTTCCGCTTCATCTTTTTCAAGACAACGCATTAGTATCCCATCGAAATTTTGGTGAAACAAAATATCGTTTACTAGTTAAAATGAAGCAGATTTTAACCTTAATGCTCTCCTCTTTTTTGGGTCAAGGTGCTGGGGAGCTGATCGGTGCATAAGATAAAACTTGATGTCATCATACCAAGGGCTAGTGAGGTTTCGTGTACAACAAATTTGATTTTTATTGTGTTGATCTGAAATTAACATATCATTTTTATTCTGCTTTTCTGTAGCTGAATTAGTAACGAACTTACATAAACCTTGGCCTCTTACGATTTGTGATGGGGTGATTTCTAGGTCATATTCTTGTAAGGATGTGACCCATTTAGGCCTTTTTTCACCAAGTTCTTTTTGTACTAACAAATTTCTGACAGCAGGGTAAGGGACAATAAGTTTTGTCCTGGATTTCAGCAGATAAGATCAGAAGTGTTTTACTACTTTAAAAACAACATAAGCTTGCTGATCTACTGCTGGGTAATTTAGATATGCTCCCTTGAAGGCTGAGCTCATAAAAGCAATTGGGACTTCATTGTTTTCAAAATTCTTTTGAGTTAGGACGGCAGCGTAAGACCGATCAGAGGCAAACGTGTAGAGAGTGAAGTCCCATGAAAAATCCGGACTCATTAGAGAAGGAGCGTCTATTATGGTCTTTTTTATTGAATCAAAAGCTTGACTTTCTAAGGGTCCCCAATGGTACTTTACATATTTTTTTATTAATTTTTGTAATGGCCTCACCATTTCCGAAAAGCTAGGGACAATTCTCCTAACAAAGTTTATCTGTCCTAAGAAGGATTGCATGGACTTTTTTTACAAGGGAGGGGGCAGTTTTGAAATGACTTGGGTTCTTTTAGGGTCAATAATCATCCCTTCACTTGATACAATGAATCCAATGAGCTTACCTTGTTCTACTGCGAAGACATATTTTTTAGGATTCAAAGAAATACCGTACTTACAACATCACTGCAGAATAGACCTTAGGTGAGCTAAATGATCTTCTTTATTTTTTGAAAAGACTGTGATGTCATCTAAGTAAACTACTACAAATTGATTGATTAAACTGCAAAAAGCAATATCCATTGCTCTCTGAAAAGTGGCACCAACATTTATGAGTCCAAAGGGAATTTTCCTATAAGCGTAGGTACCCCATGGAGTATGGAAGGTGGTTTTGAGTTGGTCTGGAGGAGACATAAGGACTTGGTTATACCCTGAAAAACCATCCAACAAGGATAATCTTTTGGAGCCAGATACATGTTGAAGGATCTGCTCCATGGGAGGGACCGGGTAGTTATCTTTATCAGACGTTCGGTTTAAATTTCAGAAATTGACACATAGTCGGATTTCACCACTCTTCTTCCTCACAGGGACAAGATTAGAGACCCATTGTGTGTGCCTCACCGGGAAGATTATTTTAGTGTTCAGGAATTTGTTTAATTCTTTCTTGACTATTGGTTCGAGTTTCGGGTGCATCTTTCTTAACTTCTGTTGGAAGGGTTGGGCTTTATTTTTTATGGGAATAGTGTGTTGTATGATGTTAGGGTCAAAGATCTTTAGGTCGTCATACGTCTAGGCAAAAAAATATTTGAATTCCTTGAACAACTTAATAAAAACTACCTTTTCTTGCTCAGAACATCCCAACCCCAAATTGATGCACTGTGGATTGTCTTTAGTTCCTAAATTTACTTTTTTGTATGTCAAGGAAGAACTATTCATTTTACAATTCACTAATTTTCTGAATTTATCATGAAGATCATAAAATTATTCTAATTTAACCACATATTTTGGGATAGAGTTTACCATATCCAATGTAGATTCTGGGGATCTTGGATCAGGTATTACCGTAAAGTCGCAAAGGTTTTCATCATGGTTGCCTTCATCGATTACTGTGCCCTGGAAAGTTTCTTCCATGTGCAGAAAACTGATGATCTGTTGATCGTCATCAAATACTCTCCAATTTGTAATGTTGTCCGAGACAGATGGTCTAAACAACAATTCAACTGAAAATGCATTCGGAGATAGGTCTTCCGTGGGGAAAAGTTTTGAAGCGATGTTAGCTAGCAAATCAGTTTCAGTATTATTCAATATAGGAATAGAATTTATGTTAAACGTAGAAAACTTGTTCATCAAATTTCATACCTCAGTCTGATAGCTTTTGAGATGCAGAGATAAACAGTGGATATAATTTTTTACCTGTCTAACCATTATTTATGAATCACCAAAAATAGTCAAATTCTGAATGTTTAAATCCAGTGCTTTTCTGAGACCTTGCAGGAGTGCCTCATATTTGGCCATGTTATTTGTACATTCAAATTCTAAATGGCAAGCAATCAAAGTCTTGTTACCTGTTGGATCAATGAACACCCATCCTGCACCAGCTCCTTCCTTGGATTTTGACCCATCAAAATAAAGAGACCAGATTTGATTTTTATCAGGTGTATGTGACCATTGAGAGGAAGTTGTTGGTTGCGTTTATTTCAAAATTTCAAACTGTTGTTCGGCATCAATGATGGTAGAGGTTTCAACCATGAAATTGCTGAAAAAAGTGTCCATACCTTGTATTTCAAGTGAATCGGCAAAAGAAGTAAATGGTTCATTGGGATCGTTTAAATTAGTTACCGTGAGCTTAATATAACATTCACGATTTACCTTGATCCTGTTAGGCTTCCCATTCTTGGGAAGCCATAAGTGAGACCAATCCATTGAAAAATAGCCATGTAATTGTTCTGACCAATCTCTACTTAAAAACAGACCAAAATAGCCATGTAATTGTTCTAACCAATCTTTGCTTAAAAATAGACCATATACTTATGGGATATCTACAACAATGATATCAATCACTTGATGGACTTTGGGATTAGATGATATTTTGATAAGCACATCTTTCAATTCACCTATTACTTTAACGTTAGTTTGATCAAGCTGAATAATTTTCAAGTTGGACGGTTGAACTTCGGCATTAATTTTTTGACAAATAGACCAAGGCATTATGTTAGATGACGCTCCTAAATCTACCATAGAGTTATGTACATTCCTATTGAAAATTTTAAAATTCAACAGAAAGGGAGGGACATTTCTGCGAGTATTAACAGTAGAAGTCTGTTGTTTTTTAATCGCAACCTTTTGAAACTAATTTATCTATATTTGTTACACTTTTTACAGAAAGGTATATTTTATCTTGAGTCTCAGATTTCGTTTTGGAGGAGACCTTTTGAGGTGTTTTGGTGTTGTTTTCAGCAATTTTATTGTTGTTTAGATTGTTGTTCTTCTTGTTTTCTGCAATATTTTGCAACATTTTTTGCAACAGAAAAGGGAATTTTAATAATTCGTAAATAGAAATGTTAGCCCTAAGTTTCTTTAGATCCTCAATCAAATCATATTCTAAACTTGGGGCTGATGAATTATGTTTAGTCTCAACTGACTTAGACTGTTTTGGAGGCACAGTGGTTGCAGTTTCATAAGAAGGCTTGTTTGTTGTTTTTCTCCTAGTGTTGTAAGGATGTACTGTTTTGAAATTAGCCTGAAAAATGCTATCTGAAAAATGTTCGAAAATGTTTGGAGAGGGTTCATCTTCTTCTACAGTCTCTTGTTTAGCTACTTCTTCAGGAATTTCGGGGGGCACTAAGTTATCATGTGCCTCTAGAATTGTCTGGATAGCAAATTGTAAGCTTTCTAAGTTTAGGCCTTCAGAAGTTGGGTTCGGTCGGTTTGTGGGAAAAGACTTCCTGAAAGGGGGTTTATAAGGCCCTTTGCTTGAAGAAGCTTCTTCAATTGATCTTTTTAAATCTATAACCTGATTGGATAACTTCTGAACAATTGTTTGCAAGTTTTCTAGATCTGAATTTTCCGGTTGGGCTTTGTTTTGGAGAGGTATTGGAAGGATTTCGATTTTATTCTTGGAGGACGAGGGTTTTTCTAATTCGTTAGAGGTACAGTCTTTTAAGATGAGAATATCTTTCTCGATTTGACTCGCCTCTTCGAAGGCTTCTAACAATGTGGCTTTCTTGGACCTATTTACCCAAATGGCTATGTTTTGATGTAAGGATTTCGTGTAGTATGCAACAATAAGATTTTCGGCAGGCATCGAATCCGTGGGGATTTGGTTCTTTAGTGTCAAGAACCTTTGATTAAAATATTTGATCTTTTCTTTGGGGTTCATTTTTAAACTAGAAATCTCCATGACTAGAACTTTAGGAGACTTGTCATCTCTAAAATTCTCAAGGAAACATGACTCAAATTTCTCCCATGACACGATGGTGTGGGGCCATTGGGCAAAGTACCAAGTAGAGGCATTGCCTTCAAAGGTGTAGGGAAACAATCTATAGACTATGTCTTCATGCTCAACACTACAGATTCTAATGGCTAGCATAAAATTTTCGATGTGATCTTCAGTGATCTTCTTAGAGTCTGGGTCAAATTTAGGGAGCCATTTCTCCGGGTGTTTAGGTAAAGGATGTTGGGGCCCAGGTATGGCCACTGCATCTTGGTCGAGCCAATGTCTGGTAGGATTGTTTGGATTTTCCATAGGTGTGGGTGGTTTTGAAGGCTAAGACGAAGAGCTACCTTCATTGGATGACTCTCCTCCTGAATAAGAAGGAGATGAAGGTGGTGGTGAGGGTGGAATACCAGATCCTGCTGCTGTAGGAGTGAGGATATGATCTAGATCCATAGGATTTAAAGTGAGATCAGTACCTCCGAGTTGTTCCTTGATATCAGAGAAGTCTAATGGTTGGTTCAAAGGTTGACCTGGTTGTCTGATATGGGCTAAGGCACTGTGTGTTCTTATGAGGGATTGACGGACAATTTCTTGAATGTCAAATCCTGTGGGGTTTGGTGTTGCTGGTTCAACAGTTGTTTGTGGAATATCATTGGATGTGGTTGTTGTTTGGGAGACAATATTGTTGTCGGAACGATTTCTTGTCACTATAGCTGAGAGGGTGTGTGAGGGAGGATTCTTGCGACCTCCACATGCCATTAATAGTTTTCAAGCCCTCCTTCTAGAACCATTTGTTGATGGGAAAAAATGACCGCTCATCAACTGGAAGAGTGAGTCTGGTCCAGGGTTGTCTAATTAACCCAAGCCATTTGGATTAACTCACCCTAATGGGTTTTGTGGCTCTGTTAGCCAATCTAAATCCTAAAGAAAGTGAAAATAACTAAAGGAAAAACAATAACCTAATAAATAACTATTACTAAAATCTGTAATTACATTTAAATGTATATATGTATATGTACAATTTGTATATACAATAGTTCTATTTATAATATATATACAAAATATACAAATTACAAATTTTAATCTAAATTCGTGAAAATCAAATGTAAATTGCTCTTTCAAACTATAATGAAATTACCATATAATCTTTTTGATTTATTTTCTTAAATGTTTATGCTTATGAAATCGAATATCAAAATTGTCTAATTGCAAATAGAAATAACAGATAGTAGAAAGTATGTTGACTACAATAAAATTCTATATTCATTAAACTAATGAAATAAGACAAACAAAATGACCTGTTATCGCATTCAATATCTTGTCCTTTATGTAACGTTCAGCCACCTTTATCTGACGAGTAAAACCTGCTAGAGATTTTGAGACTGCTCCCAATAAAGATGAAGCAATAGTGATGGAATTTGAATGATAGAACATATAAGAGATATGATCACAACAATCTCATAATTTTACAAGCAACCACAATAAGATAAATCTTGTTGTGAGAACTTGCATATAAATGTTCAATCAAAGATAAGATAAATCTCTTAATTCAAGTTTGAACGAATGATTACTGTGTGTTAAATCTGGAACATGAAACATGGATAATATATAATCTTTTATCATACCACCTTGCAGTAAACCATGACATTGAAAGCAATCATAATCTATTTACAAATTGAAATAAACATGACTTGAATATGTTGGATAACTGAGAGGGGGAGGGGTGAATCAGTTGTTACTGAGCTTAAACAATTATGCTTCTTTTTAAAACTCTTTGCAGAAACATTGAATGATGATCACAATAATGCAGAGAAATAAACACAGGCACATTCAACATCAGTCACATATATGAGAAACACAGAGACAGATATTTTTCCGAGGAAACCCATGCAGGGTAAAAACCTCTTTTTCTTTTATATGATAGGTAATGGCTACATTCTTTACAGTATCATACATATGAGCACCAACTCATAATGAGGATACAACCTCAGCGTTGCAAGATGCAGCTTGCTGAGAGCACCAACTCTCTGTTTTCTCTAGCACCAACTAGAAGGAAGCACCGACTCCCTGGTTTCTCTAGCACCAACTAGAAGGAAGCACCAACTCCCTGTGTTCAAGCACCTACTTGAACCTCTGAGGACAACAGTCCTCCCTAGCACCTCCCAACTACCCTAAAATATAAATCTTTTCTTCTGAAACTTATTATAGTGATATAATGATCAATAGTGGCTTACCCAACTTATCACTGTTCTGTTGCATCTCATTGCTCTTTTTGCCACACTGCCTTTCTGCACATATCACTTGCGCTGTTTGGTCTTCTTCTATTTATGCTCTGTACGCCATCTCCATTCTTTGCACAGTTCCTCTTCTGTGCTATTAAGCTACTGCACTCTGATCCTTCTTCACACCTAAATCACCTTTACAACCAACAATCACAACAACCTCCAACAGCAACAACAACAACAACCCGCTTCTCTTCTCTGTCCTCTATATTTATCTTCTGTGCACTTTTTGCATGCAATGTTCTCCATTCCTCTGTATGCTCCAACTGCGCCCATCTTCTCCATCTCTCAAGTTCTCTGCATGATCTTCATCGTAACTCTTCAGCTTCTCTGGCCGTTTTCCCAAGTGTCTTCTAGTCCTCTGGCTGAAACCATCAGTGGTTTCTGGTAGTTTTACTGTTGCATGCAACAGTATCCCTGCGATCAATTCAAGCTTTATCCACACCATTGGATAATCTTTATTATTCTTTCCTTTTAAATTGGGTTTCAACACTTTCATATGCTATCCCTCCTGAGCTTAGCTCTCGGTCAACGTGACCATCACACCGTGACCACAACCTTACCCCCTCGAGGCTACGGGGTTTGTGATGCCTCAATGCATACACCCGCGTGATTCCTGATCATCCAAATCCCGACGCTCATTTATGCTGACAGCTGTTCTCCACTACACCACTATCCTCCTTCTCTGTTGTGTTGACAGCTGTTCCCCATTGATCGGGGTTTCACTGATCGCGATTTCACAATGCACAAATCCCTTGTCACCGGGATCTCCGATTTCCTGATGAACAAAGTGCCGACGACGCCCAATCCTTTGCCACACGTCCTTCCAGATGGACGACTCTTGATCTTTCTGGGGTTTCGAGACCTACAAGTCCCGATGCCTAGTGTCTCAGATCTCCAATACGCACGATCGCGTGACACGTGTCCTTCTTCAGACGGACGGCTCAGATTAACTCTCGGGATTTCGAGATTTTCGATGTCTCAACTTTCTTGTCCTCAGGAACTCTGATTTCTCGATGGCCAATATCCCGACTCTTTCTCGATCTCTGCCACATGTCTCCGCTAACGGATGGTCCATATCACTCCGATGTTTCAAGACTTGTGTCAACATTCCAGATGCGATCTTTATTCGGCGGCTGTGATTAAATCGCGAAATCGCTCATCGCAAAATCGACATTCCTGATGTCAAGTGACTTTGTCATTTCAAATTCCTGATCCTCGATACTCTGCTGACGTCAAACGTGGTTTGACATGTGTTAAATACTGCCACGAGTCACTCTTATTTGTGACTTACATGTGCCTAAAGTGTTGAATTTGCCTGACACCTGTCATTCCCTGGTTGTGCCACGTGTCCCTAGCTGACATGGTCTGCTGTCGTGAATTGGATCGATGGTCTAGATCACATGTTGATCTGACGGTTCAGGTTCAGTCGGGATTTCTTTCATCGTGATTTCAGGGTTTCTGTTGTAATTGTTCACGGGACTCGTGAAACTCTGATTCCTGATTCTCCAATGAAGCCTCTTGTCGATCTTCTCCCGGTGGTGCCCGATCGCTGCCACGCATCCTTTCAAATGGATGTTCCTGATTATGTCGGGATATTGAGACTTTCAATGTCTCGGTTCTCACGACCTTGAGAACTCCGATCTCCCGATGGATTATCTCCCTCGCAGCTTCTGCAGATCTGACGGCTGTCGACCTTTCGAGAAATTTGAATGGGATCCAACGGTCACTAGATCTCTGTCTTCCTTCTCCTCTGCAAACTCCTATATCTTGAGCTTTGCTATGCGCGTTTTCCTTAATGTTGTTCCTCCTGAGATTTCACGTTCGAATCCCCAAGGGATTTTATCCTTCTTATCCTGCCATCTCCACTGTTGTACTTGCCATCAATGACAAGCATATGCTACTTGTTAAACTTTTGCCAACAATCTCCCCCTTTGGCATTGATGGCAACTACACTACCTGAATTCTTTTCTCCCCCTTTGACATCAATTTCAAAGAAGAGACATGCTCCCCCTGAGCTATTGCAGTAAATGTAGGAGGTATTAGATAATCAAACAATAC